>JAPFBL010000175.1:667500-1267500 GCA_026182355.1 Hermatobates lingyangjiaoensis | reverse complement strand
GTTCGGGATGCTGTGGCCGCCACCACAGCTCCACTGCAGAACCAGCCTCAGCCTGTCCCTAGTGTCGAGGCCGCACAAGCCACCCTACCATCCCTACCAGCAGGTAACCACAACATTCATTATTAAACTAATAGTCGTACTTTGTTATTCTTTTAAAAAAAAATATAGTATGTTAGATTTTATATAAGAATCTTAAGAATTGTTAAATTACATAACTGCAAACGGAGGGTGTTCATCCCTCTCAAGAAAAAACTTTATGTATTTAGTGAATCAATTTATATTGTATGTTTACTAAACTGGTTTATTGAAAAGTTATTTTTTTAAAAAAAAATGAAATAATAACCAATTGAAACAGAAAAAATAATAAGAAATATTAAGCCTTATTTGTTTCAACTATTATATTATATGGAAGTAATATATATATATTACAGTTAATATATATAACTTTAAATTACACAAAGCACGACACAGAAAAAAGAATAAAAAGAACACTTACAGAATTCAATATTTCGAACTGTTGTTCGTTATCAGGAGTACGAGTAGACTAGAAGAGAGGACGAAGTGAGAGAGATCTCCACACGTCGAAGAACGGAGCGCAAAAAGTTCGGAGTTTCGCGCTATGTTCTTCGACGTGGGGAGATCTCTCTCACTTCGTCCTCTCTTCTAGTCTACTCCTGATAACGAACAACAGTTCGAAATATTGAATTCTGTAAGTGTTCTTTTTATTCTTTTTTCTGTGTCGTGCTTTGTGTAATTTAAAGTTTTATAGTCCTTGTGTACCGTTTCTTATATTTAGTAGTTAATATATATATACAGACCACACCGTCTGATGTATTATATGTGACACAAAAATTAACCTTACAGTGTAGATGTGTCCTATTTTATCCAACAATATTGAATCACCTGAATGTTAATTTTATGGGCAAAATCTTATTTAACACCACTCCCCGCCTAAACTGCTAACGTAATATTGTTGAAATATTATGAGTATTAGGAAAATAACCAAAGCTATAACTACACATTTTTGTAAAAACTACTGGCAAAGTATTTTTAGGAATAAAATGGAACATTTCTACTTATAATTGAGTTTGTAAGTTTAAATGCACGTATCTGTCCGTCCTGACCGAGTCCTGATGAACTTTAGTTTTGTGTCTATATCTTTCACGTCAAATGCTTTAACAAATATTGAAATCTTTAATGTATAGGTCTTGATATGTTTATGGATCCCTTAGTTTTTCAGTTAATATTGGAGCACCGAAAAGTTACTTCATCATTCTTTATGATAGAACTTTTACTAATTTTAAAAAAAAACTTCATCAGTGATTTAATATTCTTAATATTTTTTAATTAAACTCGACTATGAAATATGCAAACCTTTTAAAATCTTGAAATCATCTCTTTACATTCCATTTTGCCCATGTAACCAAAAAAACCTAAATCGTGCTCTGAAGACTTGATCAATTATGCCAAAGATTCAAAAAAAGTATATTAAGAATAAATATACATTAATTTCTAAAGAAATATTAAAGCCAGTTACAAACATTTGATTACTATAAACACAAAATAATTCTAATTTGCAGCATGTACTGGTAAGATGTTGAAACACAACTATCTCTACACAGTTTCTAACCTGAATCTCGTTGCAGTTTTATATGCCTCTCTAATGAGGACTACACAGAAAAACAATACAAAAGTAAATTAGATAGCAATTAATTGTGCAATTTTATTTAAACAAGAAGAATACATGTCAGGAACACAAATCTATATGGCAATGTAATCTGAAGATAATAAACAGATTATTAAACAGATGATTAAAAATCAGATCATTCACAAGTTGTTCAATTACGAAAATTGGAATTAATGAAATCACCACATTTTTTTGAATTCTTATTGAACATGTTTCGGTGTTACATCCACCATCTTCAGCAAAAACAAAGACACAAAAGTATTCAGGGTATTATAACCAAACTTACTAATATTGGGAATTGTTCATCAATATATGATACAGATTTTATACAATTGTTATTTGTTCTACGAAAAAGAATCACAACGATATTTCGACATTCGTCGTCATCGTGCAGAAGTAGTCTCTTTGAGTAGCTGAAGCTAACAACAAACTGAACAACTGAACAACTGAACGAACAATAAACTCAAAAATTGTTATTGACCTCTTCTATTCTATTCACTGTTTTGTTATTGAGGGCTAGGTCAAATAAAAGAAAATAAACTCCTTTCTAGGCCGACGCTTCAATGTATTTGTACATCATCTTCAGGGCTAAAATTAGAGTAAGACTATAATACATTTATCAAAACAATCTACAACTCACATAGAGAAATAACACACATTTTTGTTAAGACCAACAGATACATACAAAAGGTTATTTTATAATCAGAGTTGTTGAGTACACATCTATTTAAAAGTATCAGACAAAAGGAAATTAGTTTTACCTTGGAAAGTGTGCTAATGGTTATTTAAGTTACATAAGAAGTAGTGTTTTTCGGATTTCTAACCAATTAATTCTTATGTAACTTAAATAACCATTAGCACACTTTCCAAGGTAAAACTAATTTCCTTTTGTCTGATACTTTTAAATAGATGTGTACTCAACAACTCTGATTATAAAATAACCTTTTGTATGTATCTGTTGGTCTTAACAAAAATGTGTGTTATTTCTCTATGTGAGTTGTAGATTGTTTTGATAAATGTATTATAGTCTTACTCTAATTTTAGCCCTGAAGATGATGTACAAATACATCGAAACGTCGGCCTAGAAAGGAGTTTATTCTCTTTTATTTGACCTAGCCCTCAATAACAAAACAGTGAATATATATATATATATATATATATATATATATATATATATATATATATATATGGATTAATTTACTCACAATGAAAATAATTTGGAAACAGTGCTCTAAGGCCTTTCGTCAACACATCGTCCGAGAGCAAGTGAACTAAAAAAATAATAAATACTTGTTAACCTGATTGATTAAAATATCTAGAATTGCTGGTAACCCTAAATGTGTTTAATGATGAAAAAGTCTTTGTCTGTTTAATAATTCCGCTAATTAAAACTTCATCCAATTTACAAAGTCCTAGACTATTGTTTATTAATTTCTCATAAAAGTTCTTTATGAGTTAAAACATAAGTCTGAAAAAACATAAGTTATGCATTTATCTTCATCTAAAATAATCTGATTTGTGAGTTATTTTTTGTCATATCTTTTATCATGGAGTCATTGAATATCAGTTTAGAAAAAAAAAGTATATATATAAAATTTAAAAATAAAATCCTAATCAAGTTAATTACAGCGGAATTGTCGATGTTTAAATAAAAAATATTCGAAATGTATGAAAATTATGATGCTTAAATAGCAAGAGCTAACAAAATACTTGTGAGTCAGAACATTGACACAGTCACTGAGTCAGTCATAATGATTTAAACAAAGACAATGTGTGAATGTGTCTGCTTAGCAAATTCACCTCACTAGTGCCTTTATTTCTTTAAGACATGACCCACAACAACAAAAGTTTGTATCTTTTTTATTTTAAAATTTCAATATAATCCTATGAATGTGATTGCAGTTTAATAAAAATGATATCGCCGTTTAAAATGAATATGTATTCCTTCAACACATTTCTGCTTTGCCCAAAAATAGTTATATGAAAAAGTTTATATTTGAAAATAATTTAAATTGTGTTAAAAAAAAAATTAAAAACATAAGTATGTTATATTCTTTTGTGAACAAAAGAAAAGTATAGACTGAGTTTTGCTACCATTTCAGAACTATATATTTTTTTTCTTTAAAATGTAGGGTAATATATGTATGCTTAAAATAACGGAAAATGTATGCTTATTCATACGTAAAATGAATTACGCATGAATAACATATTCCAAAAAATTTACGAAAGTATTACATAGTCAAGAAATAAAGCATAGAACCTCATCTTTTTAGTTATGATTCTGCTGTACAGGTTATTAAAGTTGAATATTAATTAAAAATAAACTCATAAATATTATGAAATTTTGTTGTAATAAACTATGATTATGAATTAAACTTCTTAAGTATTTTTTTTTATTATTTTGATGTTAAAATTAAATCAACAAATAATGCTACATCTAAACTGCAGTAGAAAATATTATCTTAAAATGAATTGCTATCATAAATTTTTTGTTTCATAATTTTGAACAATAAATTAACAATTTAAAAACCATTTTAAAATAGAATGTTGTAAACAAATGTAAATTGAATAAATCGTTCATCAGATTTCAATTATGGTAATGCAGTTTTTCGTCAGTCTTTGAATACATTATTTAATTATTGCATTATTTTTGCTCATCCATCCATTTATAATATAAGAACAATGAGAGAAGGACACTAAAGTTGAATATAAGAACTAATTTAAATTAATATTTTTTTTTTTAAATCAAAAGAAAATCGAAAAAATGGATAACAAACAAACAAATAAATTTTAAAATAAAAAAAATGCCATAATGATGAAAGAAGAATATTTCTTTGATATTTTTCACTTTTGGCGATTTCTTACAAGTATATTTTACGAGAATATATCAAAAAACAACTTTTAATATCAATAAGCTTTTAATAAAAATAATCTATTTTAGTTAGTAATAATTTATAACTTTTAATTATAATTAAATTACTGATGAAGTTTTTTATTCAAAATAACATGTTTTGCAGACCCATTATTTTCTATTTGCCATATTTAAAAGAAATATCATACATTCTTCCTCAGACAACTCTTAATTTTTATTTTCTGATTAGAGTTTTGATTTAGAGTAATAATAAATATCAGTTCAAATTTTGTTGCAGTGGTATATGGTAGACCACTACAACAAGTCGTTTTCGTCTTAGTCTCACTGGCACAAAGACTCTGTTATATATATATCCAATGATCAAACACAATATGAAATTGAAAAAAAAACTAAGATCTTTCAACACTAAGAAGCGGTCTTCGTCAGAGTCAAAAAACCAAACTGACTGACGAAGACCACTTGTTACGGTTAAAAGATCTTATTATTTTTTTCCAATTTCATATTGTGGTTTGATCTTTGTTTGTTATTTCACTTGTTGATGTGAAATCTTGTATATATATATATATATATATATATATATATATAATATATATATATATATATATTGTATTAAAATCAATCGAATTGATTGCACGTACCTTTTTTACGGAGTTTTTTGAATCTCCAAGCTAATTTCCTTCTTCAGGGTTGAGTTTGTATATAATTTGAGAAAACATACTGTTAGACTACACAATTTGATTAGATGTTGCACTTCACTAATTATAAAAACAAAAATTAAATGAAACTAAATTATTAACATATTTTTTCGGTTGTCTTCAACCTTCATAATGTTTTAACCATCTTTCTGATACTGTTATAAACCCGTTACAGGTATGTAAACTTGATAGAGAGAAAAAATTGAACAACAGTTAAGGCTTGGTTACATAATTGTTTCAAAAATTACAATATATATATTTGTATAATTAGGGAGCAGATTTTCTTTTATACAGATTTCATTAAACACTTTTTGCACCTTTGTTTAAGTTTCTTTTCTTGTTAACTTTTCTAATTTTCTAATTAGTGTTTTGATGTTTTCTGGGAAATTATCGAGGAGATTCACAATGCACCTGGCTGCGGGTGCTCCTAAAGAACACACAAAAAAGGTGCATGGCTTGGAATTAAGCCGACAAATGTTAACCAACAATAGCGAAATTATCAACAGAGAAAATGATGTTGGTCGGCTACAAATAATAGAGGCACTCCAGATATTAGAAAAGAAACCTAAAATAAATGGCCAACTTACAAGTTTTACAAGAATTTTGAAGCTACATGTAGAGGAGTCAGCGAGCAGGGATGCAGAAGATAATTGAAATTAGGCTTAACCTTAGGGACAAATATCTAGTTTAAACTGTTTCAATTAAGTCAGCATAGCCTTATTGTAACCTCCCTTATTTATGTACCATTATGCATGTCGACTGTGTTATTGTTTTTTGTATAGTTATTTAATCTTAGTTTATATAAATTTCTAGCCTTAGTCTGTTAAATTTAAAAAAAAATACCCTGAAGATGGTCTATGGAGACTGAAACGTCGGTTAATTGTTAATAAGTGTATTTTGCGAACAATGAGTGTTAAAGATAAAACTTTTGGACAGTTAATATTTAATTTCCCAGAAAACATCAAAACACTAATTAGAAATTTAGAAAAGTTAACAAGAAAAGAAACTAAAACAAAGGTGCAAAAAGTGTTTAATGAAATATATATATATATACTTGTTTAAACCTAAGGGAAAAAAGACTAAGATCTTTCAACCGTAACAAGCTGTCATTGTCAGAGTTAGTTTTTTTTTCTCATTTCTCATTGTGCTTTGAAAATTGATTGTTATTTCACATGTTTTACGTGAAAGTTGTTATATATCTTTGTGTATATAGGTAGCAGATCTTTTTCAGTCATCTTTAATTAAAGCAAACCAGAGTCGTCTACTTTTAGGTTTTTAATTTTAGGTCTTTGACTTAGAGATTTGATGTTCTAAAAACCAATTTCCTTCTCTCAGGGGTTAACGGAAAAAGTTAAAGGCAGTGAAATCTTTCACAAGGATAAACGATCATTATTACCTGTCAAACATGTCACTTGATTTAACTCCAACTAAAAAGGAAATTGGTTTGGAACATAGAATCTCTCACTCAGAAGATCCTGAATGCCAAGACTGTTCTTTATCCAGGTTTGGTTTGGCGTCAAACCATTCACAAAAAAAAAAAAAGAAATCTCTTTATACAAACATTTCATCTATATTCTTAGACATCTTCAAAGATACTTCAATACAGAATTAATTACAATAACATGAAGATTTAACTCCGAAGATCTCTAGAAATATGGAAGAAATGTTGGGTTTTTTCTTTTTTTTTTTTTTTTTTTTTGAGAACTGTTTGAAGCTGGACCAACCATCAATGATAAAGAACGTGTATAATATAGGTGGTTGAAATAAGAAAAACTGTGTATATGATAGGGACTGAAAGAGAAAAATGAGAAAATTAACAGTAAGTCGGGTAGTTTTTCTTAAAACGGAAATATATATGTGAACTAGTTAGATAATAGTAATAGAACTTCCGTTTCCATAAATACTACGTAATTGTTGTAGTCCTTAATTAGTATAAATATATGCATCTAATAATTGATAATTGTATGTACTTTCAGCTATGGAGACAACGACATCAAGGGAAATTGAGACAACTCCACTACCAACAAAGGGAGCGGTAGAAGAAGCAAAAGAAATAGTTGACACAGTTGCTAAAGAAACAGGAATTCCTCCGTGGGGTGTCGTTTCCATTGTCATAGGTAAAAAAATAAAAGATCAAAACGTATTTTTTAAATTAATTTTGTAATTTGTTAGTGATTAATTTTAATTAATTAACCAAAATTTTGTCATAGAAATATAATCAGATAAAATGGATCAAATTTTTCTGTTATCGAAATAATTATTTTATAAGTGACACAAACAATGTTAAAATTAGATATGCATGTCTTAATTACTGTTAAAGAAATAGAATTTGAATTATTTATTCAAAAGAATAAAATATTAATAAGAACAAAAAATTATCGTACTTTCTAAAGTATCAAAATGTCCAAAACACAGTGTCGAAGAAACTGAATTTTCTGTTTGTAATGTAGACTTTAATGAACATGGAAAATTAACAAGTTTTATTTTTTTCATTGCAAAACAGCTACTCACAAACAACCATAACTTTTACCCTAGCAAGAACCTATCTATCAAACATTTAAGAACCAATTTAATGAAATTTTAAAGTTGGAAGCTTTTAAAATAAATAAAGCCTTAAATCAAAATAAAGTCATCGTTGAGTCTCAATGAGCAAATTCCAAACTGTCCAAATTTTTATAATATGACGTTTTCAATCCAACAAAATGGGGGCCAAAATAGCCTAGTGGCTTGTGTGCTCGCCTATGGATAATAGATCCGATGTTTGATACCCTAGTTATTTACGCGAAGGTGAAACAATTTAAGCACGTCCTCCCTCGGAGAGAACATTAAGCCATCGGTCTTGATATCTCTAGTAGGGACAAAGGTCCCTACTCTAAATACAATTTAATTAAGCGAAATTTAGAACTCCAAATGTAGAATGTTAATTGTATGTTATCAGAAAGGACCAATCTCTGTGGCATACGTGTATGTATGTTCTATCTTCAAATAATCTCTGACACATAACGTTGACTACTTATTTTCTACACTTTTGCTGAAAGTAGTTAAGCAGCATAACTGATGATAGTGAGATTTGTAGCCTTCTGCCCCTCTTGTCGATCATACTTTCTAATTCTGACTTATTGGCTACTAAGTGATTTTTATTGGCTACGTTTTGTGTTATATCTCTTTGCTAAAATTTTAATGGCCATATAAAGGTATTTCAATTTTAATGGCTATAACCATTATATTTCTTCGTATATCTTCAAATGAGATTGTTGAAAATTTGGGAACAATCATTTATATAGCACAATAGATCTTGTGCAAAATTCATGCATACTTAATTATTTTTTAATGATCGAAGTGCACTTCATAGGTACAAGCTTATATGAGCCGTTTATTTTGAAAGTGGCCTAATTCCATTTTCCAAAAAAATTTAGCTAGCTATTTAAATAATTACATTTTTACGTTATCTTTACCTTTTGCAGCAAATTGTACAAAATTTATTTAAAATTACTAAGAATTTTTATAACAAAAATTAGTTGATAAATAAAATGACAATATTTTTAAATTTTGTAAAACGCAAACCCTTAAATATCTCGATTTTAACATAAATGGAATTAGGCCACTTTCAAAATAAGCGGCTCATATCAGTCTGTGTTGGGACCCCGAAGAGGTAACATCTCAGTTATAGTTCTCCTGTTGCTAGATATTATTATTGAACCCCCAAAGTCCACTTGGAAGACCTTATCAGCCTCCATCGCCCTGTTCATCTAGCCGAGCAGCCCCTCAGCTTGATCACACCCAAATAGCAATTTCTCAACAGATCTCCGAGCATATTCTTAAGACTGCTAATTAACAAAGTCAGTGGTTATTGATGAGCAAATAAATTGCTAAGCAAATTAAATCATTGCTCGTAATTTATCATAGACCTTTCATTTCACTTCTGATTACTATAATTCGTGTCTAAGTTCATTTAGCTAATTATTTTAAATTATTCTAAAATGTTTTTTCTAGTTTCTTCTGACTGGCTCGGCAGATATTGTGCATATAGTGTGTGCTTGGTTTACAAAAATGTATTTCACCTTAAGATTTTACAACTGTAAAGTTCTTCATTAATGGTTATACTGAAAAAAAATAATTATGCTATTTAAAGTATGCATCTATTCATGTTTTTTTTTTCATTCACTTTTATTTACTTAAACCAGCTATATATGGTAAAATTAACTTTGGGGGAATTTGAGTGGAGGAATTTACCTAGAACTCTTTTTGTTATAATGTCAAATTATAAAAAAGTTAGTTATTTAATAATATAGAAAACTCATTCATTTTAAGTAGAGATGTACTCAAGTTACATTTCATTCATTTTTTCTGCATATAGGAGTAGGTGTGGTGGTTCTGCTGATATGTTTCTGTTGTATTCGTCGGTGCTTCCGGAAGAGGAGGTCCAAAGATGGCAAGAAAGGAAAGGGCATTGTCGACCTCAAATCCGTTCAACTGCTTGGATCTGCTTACAAAGAAAAGGTAATAATCAATTCATTTTATCCCTTAAGAATGTTTAAAATCATTTCAAACTAACAAAAAAGCTTAGAATATGCATATCAGTAAACAATTTACGGACCCCATATGAAAATTCTATCATGAAATAACCACATAAGCAAATATGTCGCCTTACATAAACCATTAATGATATAGATCAGTTATTTTTTAACTGAATTTGTATTTGACATGTTCCAAACACATAATAGAGCATATGAGAAATGCGCCATAAATATTCAATAACAGGACTTAAATCCTTCCAACCAACGGTTCAAGTTAGAGTCACACAAATCATTATACCCGTCATTATGTGTTTTCCGTTTTTAAATGTATGTGTGGTTAATTCATGTATTTAATTTTCATTTACTTTCATAACTGCTTTATTCACTCAGTACACACTTTTATAAGTAATAAATCCCTAGCATGACATATTTCAAGTAATCTATCCTTTAATCAAAAGTTCTTAGCTTAAACATTATTATATAGTTTAACTACAATGATTAATACGAACTGAATTTTAAACCAATTTTATAAACGTCTCAAAAAAATTACTATTTCATTATGTCAGAATTTCAACATTGAATTTAAATATATAATTTCAATACAATTTAAACTTGAGTTAATTAATTTGCTGAAATATGAAAACATTTTCAAGCTAAGGATATTTTTTTAGTATTATTTTTTTTTAAAAATTGTAGCTTATTTGATAGATAAGTTGCACGCATAATTTATATAGCCCGTTTTATAAAGAATAGTTTTAAAATGAATGAATTAAGTAAAATATACCATATGAATAAAATTAAGAAGAAATTGCATTGTGTCTATGCATGTATGAAATCCATTTTGACATGAAAATTCACCTTAATTTTTAAATCAGTCCACACTATTATTATTTTGCTTCATTTTTGAAATATTTAATATAATTTATCCCTTTTTTTAAATTCAAAAATTAAACTTTGGTTTTATTTTCTATTTATATCCTTATAATCATGACACTAGATTAATTTTTATAATAATGTCATATCTTTGTATATTAGTCTCTAATTTATATATAAATTTGCCATTTATTTTTTATACTTAATATTGAACGTGAAAATTTAAAATGTCTAAGATTCCTTTTATTTTATAATTATTATAATTTTATTTTCCACATAACATTTAGACAAGTATTTCAATATTGATAATAGCAATACTAATAATGATTCATATTTAATTTATGTAATACTCTTATTCTTAGTTCAGTTTTTCCAAAAAAAATTAGAACGATATAATTTTCCCTTAAACTTGATACTAAGTATGAAACTTTACAAACCAATGAATTACATTTCATGTTTAGAAGTTATCCGTATTCATATTTTTTCATTAAAATTTGGTGCATTTGTTATTTAGTACGTTTAAAAATATGTTTTTATTTTAACTTTCATAAAATACTGAATAGTTAATGTTTCTTTCAATAATCTTTTAACTACTACCTTAAATTATTTATTAGTGATATTACTAATCATTATTATTTGCTTATATTTACAATTAATATAAGTATTAATTACTTAATAATATAAATATTTATATATAACTGTGAATAATATTTCAACCAGAATCCTTAATAATATTTCTTTATTTTTTTATATTTATTTTCACAAGAATATCAACGAATTTGTTTGAAGACACATACATTTATACATTCCTGAAAATAACAGCAAACATAGCTTATACTTCATTCTTAACAAGATTTTCAATTTTCCTAAATAATACTCTCGTTAATTTGTTTACACGGTGAAGTACATTTCCTATAGTCGACATGCTTCAAATTTATTCATCTTGTGAATCCTTTCCTCTTCAAAACATCAAGAATGTCTTGGGTTTTTTTTTCATTTATATATACAAAGTGAAGACAACGGAGGTTTAAGATAAGCTGTTTGTTAATTATGTGTAGTAAGTGACCTCTCGATTTGAGTTAACTACCTACAAAATCCATGTTTTTCTTTGACATGATTGAAGCAGTTTAAAAATATTACTTTCATTCTAAATATTTAATAGTAGTTTTAGTTTCTGAATGAATAAGTTTTCAAAAATTTTTAATTCCTGGTCGTTAAATTCTTTTTTATTTATTTTTGTATTTGTAACCACCACCTCTTGGGTTAATTTCATGTAAAATTTATTCAACTTCTTAATTCAATCCACAAACCGAAAAGCCGGAGATCAATGTTTTACGAAAAAATTTAAGAAGTAATTTTTGGAGACTCAAACTAGGAAATAAGCAAGAAATATGAACATATATCTAACAAAATATTGATGAAAAGAAAAACCTGAGAAATAATCTAATTCATATACGTCACAAATAAAGTCCTATTACGTTTAGTTATAAGTGAAAACAGCACGAAGAATAAATTGGTTTTACCAGAATCACGAAAAAGTTAAAAAAACTCTACATAAGGCATTGAAATCATTTTCTCACCCCATTTGTTAATTCACTCACCCCAGTGAATTAACAAACAACTTAGTTTAAACTTAAGAAAAACAGTCCCCACTATCTTCACTTTGCTTCTAAAAATGAAAAATATCCCCCCCCCAAATAAGTTATTTATGTCCTGTAAAAGAATGGGGGTCATTTGAAGTAGGAAATATGCATTACAGCGTAAACGAGGAAACGAGAGTTATTTAAAAAATTGATAAGTCTGTTATGTTAAGAAACAAGTATGATCTAATTTAGTGTTATTTTCAATAAATTATGTCTTAAGAACGAGCTACTACCAAAATTCATATATATATATATATATATATATATATATATATATATATCAATGATCAAACCACAATAAGAAATGGGAAAACAAGACTAAGATCTTTCAACCGTAACAAGCGGTCTTCGTTAGAGTCAAAAACCCAACTGACTCTGACGAAGACCGCTTGTTACCGTTGAAAGATCTTAGTCTTGTTTTCCCATTTCTTATTGTGGTTTGATCATTGATTGTTATTTCACGTGTTTATGTGAAACCTTTTTATATCCTCTCTTCTAGTCTACTCCTGATGACAAACAACAGTTCGAAATATTGAATTCTGTAAATGGTCTTTTTATTCTTTTTTCTGTGTCGTGCTTTGTGTAACTTAAAGTTATATGTATATATATATATATATATATATTATATAAAATTCGACCACGTGATAGAAATATAACTAAAAAAGACGAATTGGGATGAGATCAGTTTCTTCCACTTTCAATCAAACTCTCATTGCCGACGTTCATATTCAAAACCTTTTTCAAAAACAAAAGTAATAATAAATAATTCAGATAAATAATAAA
The DNA here is from genome assembly GCA_026182355.1 of Hermatobates lingyangjiaoensis. Lineage (NCBI taxonomy): Eukaryota > Metazoa > Arthropoda > Insecta > Hemiptera > Hermatobatidae > Hermatobates > Hermatobates lingyangjiaoensis. The sequence goes on along the minus strand of JAPFBL010000175.1, from coordinate 1,254,430 downwards.
TAAATAAATAAATAATAATAATAATTCAGATAAATAATAAAGATTCAGATAAAGGATGAAATGCTAATGTGCATGATGACAGAATAAATAAACTCTAGAATAAATAAATAAAATGAGTTCATTTCGATCACTTTTGCAGGTACAGCCGGATATGGAAGAATTAACAGAGAATGCAGAAGATATCGCAGAAGAAGGAGAAAGTAAGCAAAGTGAAGTCAAGCTAGGAAAACTACAGTACAAGGTTATTATCTTGTTTATTACGTCTAGCAGTTTAGTATGTTTTATCAGTTGGCTTGTAAGATCATGGAGAAAACTCATATGTGACTTTATTATCAAATAAATTTTATAATTAAATAGTCTTTTGTTTCATTATGATTTTTTAAATAAAAAAAATTATTAAACTAATAATTAATTAGTTAAATAATTAAATTAAAATTAATAATAAATATTAATAATTAATATAATGAAACATTTGAATAGTAAAAACAATTCAAAAGGGAACATCGGTTTTTAAAATAATTACAGTCAGAAATTAATAATAATTAAAGTCGATAATGGAGTTAATAAATACAGTAAAAATGTCAAATATTAATTTAATAAAAAAATTATCTTGTTGTTTTTTATAAATCTAACAATATTTTTCGAAATATTGTGAGTAATAATAACTTGGCATAAAGAAAACATGAATTAAATAAATTTTAAAGTTTAAATGGAATAACTATTCAAATATGGAATCTTTATTTTATTAACAAAATAATGATGAATTAAATAACATTCTGATTATCTAATTATTTAATTTGTTCAAACATTTTTTTTCTCTTAATGCCCCTATTCCTATTCCAAAGTTATTTCAAATTTCAAGGTGGTTTTGTAGATATGACAACTGAAACATGATTACAAAGTAAAGTAGTACTTCAAGATATGAAAGGTTCGGGATAGAAAATTTCATTTTATGATATGCAATGTAAAGATTTGTTTCTCTTAGGATAATTAAAAACATTACTCAGTTTTTTAAATTATCCTCCCATCAGCTTTTACTCCCATCCTCGAAAAATTGTGAAATTCAAAACAAATTTTAAAAATATAAAAAAAAAAGGTGTAAGGTTTTAAAGAATGCTCAGTTCTTTTGACTATTATTTTTCAAAAAGGCCATAATGAGTCAAAGTAAATTTTGAAATGACTGAAAAAACAAAGAATGGAAGAAGAATACGAAGAAAATTAAAAAAAGAGACATTAATTTTAATCTTTTTTGTTAAATTGAATCATACGGTTGTCTGCAATTCTCTATATTTTATACCGTTTGTTAGCAATTTATGTCTTTATTTATTATTAATTATGTTCTATTATTTACTTTCCGTACAGGTATTAATCTTAAAGAATTTGAATGTATGTGGGCTCTTATTACCTTCTGGTTTAGCTTTATTATAAAATTGAATATGGTCATTTTGTATGGCTTAGAACAAATTAGGCAATTGATATGTAAAATGTGAAAAAATCATGGTACCAAAACTACTCCAAAACGAATTAATATCACATCTCAAGGTATCAACGTTCCTTTCAAATCTGAATAAAGGGGAGAGTCTATTATTTAGTTTTCTGATTTTTCCTAATGAGACCATAAAATGAGAAAGTTAAATTACCTAAAAATATAAAATTATCTGTATGTTCGCTATGCATTTTAAAATGGCTTTATTAACATAAATTAAATAGTAATTAACTTAAAAAATTGTCTGATCAATTAATCTGGATAGCTCTAGTGTTTCAAGGTATATTATTTCTGGTTGGAAGATTTACAAAATATCTATAAAACAAAGGTTGCTATAAATAATGTGGGTTGCATTAAAACTTGGCAGCATTTAATTGAGAACTATAGTGGTCATAAATATTTGACCAAGCACCATTAAAGTATAAGTCGTTGTTGGTGGTCTTTCAATCGCTCATATTCATAGACTATGATGTTTAGTTCAGTAAATGTAGCATCCCATTATAGCAGGAGTTCCCAACCAGGGGTTGTCGCATCCCCTGGGGGTGCAAGACAGCATTCCAGAGGGTCCGACAAGCAGGGCTGTAACTATAAATTGTTTAAAGAAATTCTAAGAAAATTGTCAAAAGCTTAGCGTTTTTTAGTGCTCTATACACCCGTATGATCTGAGTTTATTACTAAACTTTTTGGAAGTTAGCCTTTGAATTTTATTATCCTCTACATACTTAGAGAAATCATATTGTAATTATTTTTTGTCAGGTATATTCAAATATGCTAATCTGAGATATCCTTTTGAGTCCATATGTTTGATTTTTTTTTACATGTTATAAAATTAAATTTCTTTCTATGAGTTTCAAAGCTAGTTCTTGATTTCACTATTTTACATATTTGTGAAACCAGAATTATTATTTCATTAAGTTAATTCAAATATTAAACTGTGATATTTCTTGTCTGAATGTGATTTTTTTTACTGATATTAAGAGAAAAATAATATCTTCTTTTGATAACAGTTAATATGATTCCACATCTTTTATCATTGAACGAAGTATAAACTATAGGGAATGCGAAGTTTAAACAAAATTTGTTGAGGGGTGCAGGAGTAAAAAAAAGTTAGGAACGACTGCATTATTGATTCAGTTGAACACCACATTACCTGCTCAATTCTATATTAGGAACCCTAAATTTACTAAAATCACTCAATTTTATTATGGTAAGGATCTTTAGAGCATGTTACTGACATTTTACGGCTTGTCTGGGAGCCAGGGTAACTCAGTAGCTACCAATAGTAGAAATACGTTCTACTCTTCTACAACGCGCTTGTCCCTGGACTCTTAGATACGAGGTTTGATACATTCTTTGGCACTCGATTATTCACGCAGAAGGAAAACAAAAATCTGAGCACGCCGTCTAATAAAGATTTAAGCCATTTGGTCCCCAGTCTACAGTATCAAGTACTCATTGAAGATGCTTACCTTAAATACACTTGACTTAGGAATCATCTAAAACTCTCAATGTAGACTGTTCATTGTGTTGTATCACAAAGCACTAAGCATTAACCTATCAACGGGTGTTCTCTTTTAGGGTGACCACTGTAATCTAAACTAACTGGCTCAGCAACATGAGTTTTAGAATTTTTAAATGTAGTTGTTATAATTAAACCATAATTAACTTTAATAGCTAGACTAAACGAAAATCCGTTTTGTGGCTTTATAATTTATATAATTATCACATAATATGTCCATATAATTTATTTTATGCCTTAAAATCCTTCTTATTTTTTTTATCTAAAATTTAGTTCACTAGGAGCATTTGAATCGTTTCCTGTATATTTCACAACCATTTTTTTTATCATCATATGTGTCTATCTAATGTTTTTCCTCAGTGTGGATCAACCGTGTAATTTGAACTTCCATGAAAGGATGCATCTTTAATTTTGTAATAAAGGATAGGGGATAAAAATCAGTAGTAAGGGGATAAAAATCAGTAGTAATTATAGGAAAGTCAAAGCAGTTGACATTCAAACAAATAGATAGATAACTAAAAACAAAAAAGCTAAAAAAAATATTCTTCAATGAGTATCCGATATTTAAGGTAAGCAATGAATAGATTTTCATTATTTCTTTCGACTTTTAGAGTCAGGAGACTCATCATGGGTGATTAAATGCTGTTTATGGCATATTGTTATGGGCCTAGCGTCATTGATACTAGGCCAGATCATAGTATGATCTGGATTATTCAATGCTGATAGGCTAGTATGAAGTAACTCTAGTATTGCTGCATAAAGTTTCTGAGGAACCAGAACCCTATTATTTCACAACAATAAATCTCCTAAATGATATACTTCCCATATTGCAATATAGTTTTAATTTTACTTTACTATAAGTAAAGTATAGTGATCGTGAAAAAATTCGATCTCGAGATTTTGACGGAATTACATGTTTTGAGGTCCCAGAAGTCGTTTTATGAAGTTTTTACGATGATGTCTGTGTGTGGGTGGGTGGGTGGGTGGGTGGGTGGGTGAGTGTGTTAGCATTGCTTGTTACCACGCTACGGTCCAGAATCTTTGATGGATCAAGTTGATATTTTACTCAAAAATAGGCCCCATAAGGACGAAGATCCCTATTGTTTGGGAAGAATTATGCATGATGGGAAAGTCACTTTTTTTGCCAAAAACCGTTTTTTTTAAAACATTTATTTCTCCTAAACTAATAACCCTAGAGTTTTGAAATTTTGACATTATCTTTGAGGTTACAAATGGAACAAACGAAAAATATATTCAGAATTTTAAAACAACAGGAAATATTTTTTTTTTAATAAAATGTAAAAATTTTGACTTATAATTCAATCTCAAACCTTGTGAGAGCGATACAAGCCATACTGTTTGACCGAAAAGAATGAAACTATGCGTATAAATAGAACATTATGTGTAGAATGAGTTGAGATATTTTTTTTTAAAATTACATTCGCTAATGGGGCGTTACAGTACGATTTCTGTTTTCAGAAAATGATTTTTTGACGCTAAACGGCTCATTAAAAAATAATGAAAATTTGACCAAAAATGGACCCAAAAATTAGCAATTCATAAAAAAAAAATCATGAAGTTTCAATTACGGGAAAGAGCAATAACGATATAAAAACTCTTTGTTTATCCTAGACTAAAAGATCACCTGCTATACTTGTCGAATTTTTTATATTTTTTTACATTGTTTACATTGACTTAGAAATTTTTTGAGCAAATCCACTGAGATAAAATTGATATTTATAAAGGAATAATTTAAATTGTTTATTGACTTATATGAGATGTAAGAGGAACAATATTGTGCAGGAAAATAATAACACTCACTCAGAAAAAATTCGTATATATGTTATTTGACAAAAGGGAAGGAAAATGATCTTATTAAATACTAAAAAGCTTATTATTATTATTATTATTTTAAAGATTAAAATTCCCAGTATAATAATTCTATAAAAGACCAAAAATGTAAATGATAATTCATAATTGGAATCTTTCGTTTAGAGATTAATAAATGTAATTATCGTACATCATTAATTAACAAAGCACCTTAAAATAACATTTTCTTCGCTGTTTATGATGTTTTTCAGAGAAAAAAAGGGTATTTTCCTGTTTTAAATTTTAAAATTTTACTTTAATATTCAATGTAGGAGGATGTCAAGTAAACGATGTAAGAATTCCACTGGCTGTTTGAACGAAAGCCATTCTCTTGTAGGAGAATAAATCGTTTCAAGAAATGTTCACTTTGGTTTTTCAAAAATGTTATTACTGCTGTAGTTATACTAATGAAATTAGTTGCAAATAATAAATTATTTGTGATGTACCAAAATAAGCTTATAAATTGATATGTCCTTCAATCACTATCTGTACTACCTCAGGAATGAAAGGCTAATAATTATATCCCATTTAGATGTTTACGTTATGCTTAAATGAGACGTTATGTTTTATATACTCAAGAAATTTGACATTAAGTTACTTATAGTAAAGTAGAGTGTAGGCCACTCCAGATTTTTTTGTTTATACTCTGTTAAAATCCGTGAAAGTTAAAACCTTTTCCTCTAATATGCACTTCACCTTTTTAATCAAATCTTGAAGTGAAAAAATACACACATCAATAATACTCTCAATAAACAGCTCGAGTTCACCAGATACACGAAATTCTATGGCAAAAAGGAAAGTTTCTCAATTTATTAAAAAATATCTTTCTTCTTGGTGATAATATCCGTAATTACTATGATTATATCAGGTTGGCTTCTTTTATCAGGTGTCTATATTAGCTGCTACTCTTCTTTATCAAATCACAGAGTAGGCTCTTTTATAAACTGGACAAAGGAGTTCTTTTTGATACCCTAATTATATAGTAAATTACAAGTCCTTGTCCCTTAGCATTATAAGTCATTTTATGAAACCCAATTTATGAGATATCTTCTCCTGTAAAAGTCGTAGTTGCTATGCTAGTATTTAAAATGATAATGTTAACTGAGCACCTGTTTTTCTAGCTATTTTAAATAGAAAAGGTACATCCAACAACTCTACACATAAATTTATTCATAATACATCTCTCATGCATCATACGTCCAAAAAATAAAGACATCCAACTTTGCTGTAGGTTTAAACTATATTCCTTCCCTTAAGTTCAGCTACTGGTTCTAAATTTCTAATAAAATTTAACTAACTTCTCATCGTACTTATTACCCTTCTTACTTATGAAACGGTTTTGCTATAAAACGATGGGTACATCAACATCGTTGACATCTATTATATTTCGTAAGCACATAAAAACGTATATAATATTCCCATTTTTGGTTCAAATTCTTAGAATCACCTGCTCCTGCAGGTTCAAACGCATCCGTGTCTGAATCTATTAAAGCATTAACTTATTTTTTAAAAAACGTTTAAGAAAATATTCAATTCTTCTAATCCTTATGTAACTTCTATGCAATTATCATAACTGCTGAGTGTTTTCACTAACTTTTGATAACGGTTTATAGAAGAATATAAAGCCACGAGAATCCACAAAGCTAAAATTCTCTAATACAAGCAACACACCCTCAGTAATCTGATTGAAAATCTTCAGATCAGAACTGGAAACCGCAACTTTATAATTTCTGCTATTTACTTTAGAATTATAAACTTATTTTCATTGTATTATTTTAACTAATATACAATACAATTAAAAGAGTTTTCATCATTTGCTTTTATTATTTCAAAGCTAACAATTATATATAAAAGTTTACCAACTAATGTCTTTTATTATCTGAAAAGTTTTATTATTATGTAATGTTTCATTGTTGTGAATTAACGATGAAAACATTTCATGAAATGATTGCAGTGAAATATTTTTAAAGTTCTGAATTATTTTTTAAGTTTTATAGATACTGATTCTATAAAAATAGAAGATAAGATACTTATCATCGATTACAAATAGATGAAGAAATAGAAATAGATGATAAGATTGAATATAATTGTGAGTTTTTGTGACCTCTTTGTGGGTATTTTCTCTGATAACGTAGTTTATGTATTATGTGTAAAAAGATTTCACAAAAAACAAGTGAAACAATAATCAACATCTAAACCACAGTAAGACATCAGAAAAGCGACAAAGATCTTTTATCCAAAAACAATAGTCTTCGTTAGAGTTCAATTGACGTGTCAGTATCAGTTTGACTCTGAAGAATACCCCTCGTGTTGGTTGGAAGGTCCTGGTTAGTTTTCTGATATCTTACCAAGGTATAGATTCTGATATAAATCTGTATAGAGAAGTATATATAAAGATAATAACAACTAGAAAACGAACAGTACGTTCACACGCTTGTAGTTTCAATCATTTTGGTTTAACTGTAATCAAAGGGATGAAAAATGACAAGAACAGTGCACCGGCAGAAAAACAAACAGATAGCAGCTCAACTGACGGTACGCTGAGTCTTACCTCTTTTCTTCCTCCTGATGATGGTTAAACAAACATTTTAGACTACGAGTGTTTAAACCTGTGTGAACTTATTTAATTTACTTTTAAAAATGTTTGTTGCACATTTTAGATCAGTATACTTTTAATAATGACTGATTATAAATATATGACATTTTTCATGAATGAAAGGAGTTCAAGGGTGCAAATAAATAATATTTCAAATAAAATAAAAAAGAAATAATTTTGAATGTTTTCTATAATTATGGCATTCTGCCATACTCAAAAAATAGTAGAAAAATTAAGGCAGAAAAAAAAGAGTTAGGTATGAAATGAATTCATACACAGTGCAGGGAAAGCAAGTATGAACCAGGATGAAGACTAGAGGATAACAAAAAAAAATACAAGAAGGTAAAATAAGAGCGACAAGCAGCATAGAATAGCAAGAGAACAAAATAGATTCAAAAGGAGCATTAAATGTATTAGAAATCTTTGTTTTATGAAATAACACCAAAAAATTCAAAGGAAAGAAGGTAATCAAGCAATAACAAATTGAATAATGTAAAAATAAAATTATACTATATATATCCTTTACTTCCCCCCATAGCAATATTAATTACCCTTGTCCTCCTCATACCTCCAGCACTTCAGTCAATTGTGTCTACCAGCTGCATTGTACCCAGTGTGATGCATTTTACGTTGGTATGGACTCTACTAAGCTCAACTTACGTATGAATGGTCATAGGGCCTCCGTTGGGCATCGCCAAAAATGTGCCCATTGTAATCCATGCTAATTCCCATGGACAGGACTTGAATCACTGCTTTCGTGTCCCATCCCTGAACCTTTCTCCCGGGTAACTTTAAGAGCTTCAGAGGAGGCACTTATTTATCTTCTTGGTGCTCACTCTCCTCCTGGCCTTAATCTGTACATTAATTTTTTTTTTAAATTTTTCTCATTTCATTTTTAGTTTTTTTTTCCTCTTTTTCACCATTTATTATGGTGTATTTTATTTGAGTATTTTAATTTTATATTTATTTTATTACACATTGATTTAGCTTTCTTCTTTTCTACTTCTATTATTTTCAGTTTGCGTTTTTAGTTAGTCCTCTCTCTTCAGTAAGTTACTCTTATGCAAGGCAGCCAGCAGAGGTCACTCATGTTAGTCGCATTCGACAGTTCGCTCAGTCAGCTGCGGCTGCTCGCAGGAGTACTTCTACCTAATGACGACGCTAGTCAAAATATAGAAGTGAGTGTTGTATGCCTTTGTCTATATTTTTCTCTTTTTGTATTGAGTATATATATATTTCGTTGAACAACTGACGACCGTATTTAACTGATGTCATTTTCTTCACCAGTTTTTCAAGGTTTCTGAATACCTTCTTCTTTCCTTCATCCAAACGTTGGAGAATGTTAATTAAGTGGGAACCGACATGTTTCAACTGGCTTCCAGTCATCTTCAGGGTAATTAATTAAAAAAAGAAAAATTATTAGAGTCTTTAGAGTTGATTAAGACAGTAATAATTTTTCTTTTTTTAATTAATTACCCTGAAGATGACTGGAAGCCAGTCGAAACATGTCGGTTCCCACTTAATTAACATTCTCCAACGTTTGGATGAAGGAAAGAAGAAGGTATTCAGAAACCTTGAAAAACTGGTGAAGAAAATGACATCAGTGAAATACGGTCAGTTGTTCAACGAAATATGCTTAAATGAAGGACTGCTTCCAAATTTTTATATATATATATATATATATATATATATATAATATTATCTGCTCAAATTCATTCTAGGAGCATATCGAGATCGAAGAGTCAGATAAGAACTGCCATAGAAGCTCTTAAACTGTTGATTTTTTCATCATGTATTCTGAAGATCTAAACCATAATAAATTAGTTAATGCAACTGAGATTTTTGACCAAGTAATCAATGCATGATATATTGATTCATTTCATTGTTTATAAGAAAACAAAGATATTGTTTAGACTGGACAGTAGTGGTTAGAAAGTACTTTAAAAGTATAAAAAGCGAGAAACAGGTTGACAAAGTTATGCAGAACAGATTAATTAATGGATTTCAGGAAAGAAATATGGAAAATATCGGTTTAATTCATGAAAACCTCTAAAGCAAGGTTATTGCTCTCCTTAATACCAATATAATTTAAATAAACTAATTAATAATTACTATAAATGATCTGATCTGTTAAATCTAATAAATCAAGATTTGAAATATTTCCTAACAATATTGATCTATTGTACGTCATTTTACCTTTTGCCCAATTTATGCCATGATTCTCATTTATATTCAAAAAAGGTGTTAGATTGATCTGTCCTTACTATCAAATATTTACGTAGTTTCACACGCAATTATAATGACTTCTCCGTCTGTTCTTTTTGTTGCCTTTTACTGTTTTTTAAAATCTATCGCCTCTTCTTTCAAATCAGTATCACATTATCATATGCCATCACAATAAATCGTTGTCACAGTATTATAAAACACATATAAATATATTGTGTAACATATATAATTCAAATCTACTTTTACGATAACGTACGATTACAACAAATTATAAGAAAACAGTTTGAAGAAATATACAAGTAAGTATGAAATTTTATTATCTAATTGCGAAATATAATTAGTATTGTAAGAAACCTTTCCTACAATACAATATTTCCCGGTAACTATAGATATAGATTATTTTCTGTATATCAGAAATATGTTCTGTATAACAAGGAATTATATATCTATCAAACTTCATTAAATTAAGGACACTGGTGTAACATGTATCACGTTTTAATTTTTGAATATATATTGAATATATTCATGAATTGTTGTTGACCTTTTCATTCAATACAGTATTGATAAGTGTTTTTAGGTTTGCGTCTTTGGATTGAAACACTCCTTCTTATGACAACGTTTCGATGTATTAATATATCATCAGGGGTACAAAGATAATATAAGGCTACAATCTTTTCAAAATAAAAAAAAAGTGTAAATTGATTTTGAAAATATTGTAGCCTTGTATTGTTTTTGTAGCACTGAAGATGATGTAATACACTGAAACATTGGCATAGGAAAGAGTATTTCAATTCAAAGACCTATCCCTCAAAAACTTCATCAACAATTCTATTGTATTCTTACAATAAGTGCAGGTTTTAAGTTCATTTCTTATAAGTTAATGAGTTATAATTATTTGTTATTAATACCTGGCTGTTTGCTATTGTAAATATAAGTGGTGAGTTCTTTATTAAGCTGATTAATTCAAATCCCTGTTATTGTTTGTTTTAGCTGGAGTACGATTTCAATTCCAACAGCCTCTCGGTAACAGTCATTCAAGCTGAAGAACTCCCTGCATTGGATATGGGTGGAACCTCTGATCCCTATGTCAAGGTCTACTTGCTTCCTGATAAAAAGAAGAAATTTGAAACCAAAGTCCACAGGAAGACTCTCAACCCAGTATTTAACGAGACGTTTACTTTCAAGGTGATTTAGTTGAAAAAAAAGGGACAATTTTCATCACTGGTTGTTTTAAAAGCTTTTGTTTTTTTATAATATGCACTGAAACAGAAACGTTGGCATAGGAAAGAGTATTTTAATTCAAAGACTAGTCTTTGTTATTCATAGTAACATTATTATAAAACACATATAAATATATCGTGTAGCAAATATAACTCATATCTACTTTTAACTAGTTTTAATTAGTAGTTGTCAAAAAGAATAACTAGTACTTATCAAACAATAATAAGAAATGAACCAGCTGTACATTTCTAGTATACTGCATATACTTCTGAGGTTGTAAAACCTTCAAGTGCATTAAATGAAGCACCGCGTCTCATACATGTTTAGGGCTTCAGTATAATATCCAAAGAAAATAATAAATATATTTGAAATTTTAAATGTGAATTCAGATATTTTAACTTATCAAACAACGATGCTATTAAGTTTAAATTAACAAACAAAAAACAGAAAGTTTTTCTATATGAATAAATATATAAGCTTTAATTCTTAGGGTTTACTCTTTTGGGCTCGTTGAGAAAAATGTGTTTTGTGGTATCTTTCTGTTTAATTACTTTTTTCCATTTAATGATAATCACCCCTACTGAGGGATGATAAAAAAAAAGTAAGCCCCCACCTTTTGATTATCTTCATTTCCTTATTATTTGCGAAAATTAAATAATAATTTGCCAATAACTAGTTAATTATGTTTTGAAATTTGAAATCATCATCTCATCATCTAAATTTTCAGTCATCACTTTACTTTTTCTCATTTTGCTAAAGAATGTTTTTGAGAAAATTTTTTTGGAAAGTAATAAAAGTTGTCATAGTATCTTTATTTACACACTGACTCCAATTGTCTTCTTCAAGATTTCCTTTGACTCTGTGATGATCTTAAGACTATATTTTTTATTATCAATACAGTTTTAATTTATAATTAATTAGGATAATTTAAATTAAATTAAGGTAATATAATTTATGTATCTGAAGATAGATAAATTCTATCTTAAAACTTTAAAAATATTTGTTAAAATCAGTCCTATGTATTAATGAACCAGGAATATATAGCCCCAATTTTTTGTTTTTTTTTTTGCAAAACTGAACTCATGATTGGATATTATTTTTTAATAACAACAAACTATTTATCACAAAAATATCATTCTTATCTTGAAAAAAATGAATAATTGATATTATAAATCTGCTTTTCCCTCAAATTCTTAAAAAACTCCTGAATTGAAGAATTTCTCTTGAAATGGATCAATCTCGAAAATAGACGAGCACTCGATATAAATTGAAAATTAAAATGGTTCATCATTTAATTATATCACAGCTACATTTAAGTAAATCTGCCTGGTCATATAAAACTACTAGAAAATAATTAATTGTTCTTAAATAAATTAATAAGTCTTAAATAGAACCATTATGTCACAAATAAAATATATTCTCTAATTTGATCATAAAAATGTTTAAACTTTCTAAAATTTTAAAGTAACATTGGATTAAATAATATTGGAGGATTTGATTATATAAATTTAAATATAACACTTCAACAGAATGACCCAAAATGAAGAGGCCAACTTATTATATTAAGTTTTTATTAAAATCTGTGGAAACACTTTTATTGCAAAAAAAAAACCTTGTTTGGATGTTTAATTTGAAAATATTGTATTATTTTCTTGTGGTTTAATGGTTGATTGTAATTCATTTACATAATTAATTAAAAATTTGCCAAAAACTAGCTAATTATGTTTGAAATCATCATCTCAACATCTAAATTTTCAGTCTTTAATTTTTTTTTTCTTTTTCTTAAAGAATGTTTTTGAGAAAGTTTTCTTGGAAAGTAATAGAAGTTGTCATGTTATCTTTATTTACACACTGACTCCAATGGTTTCTTCAAGACTTTCTTTGACTCTGTGATGATCTTAAGATTTTTATATAACTAAACAGTAAAACGAACGAATAATAAAATGTAGTAAGTTTTGAACAATGAAACAAATTCAATTTTTCAATAATATTAAATTTTTAAAATATTTTTTATTGTTGTAATCATCGAGATTCAACTATGGAATTATTTTCTTTTGTTGGTCAACAAATTTAATCCGTTCATTGCCGATATCAGTATGCATCAGAAAGTGAATCAAATACGAGTATATCTGCTCTGATGAGATGTAAATATCAGCTTTTATTTGTAAGAGTACCTGACTGCCTTTCAGGAAATTGCAAGAACCCTTAATGTTTCTTTTTAACTGTACCAGCGACAGGTTTTACAGTACTCCTGTCCTGATGTAATGAGTATTCTGCTGTAATATACTTTACTGTTAAATAGACCTGGCAATGGTTATTAAGTGGCCTTTCTCTTTCTTTTGTTGATATTTTACTGAAAATTATCCTGGTATCTTTTGGTACATAAAAAAGTTGTTCTCTAACAGCATAGAACAAATGTTGAAAAAAAAAGTATTTTGTAATTTTTTACCAATTCTTTTTTTTTTTTTTTTTTTTTTTAGAGTGTACCCTATGCCGATGCAATGAACAAGACTCTTGTGTTTGCCATTTTTGATTTTGACCGATTCAGCAAGCATGACCAAATTGGTGAAGTAAAGGTACCACTTTGTCAAGTAGACTTGGCTCAAACTATAGAGGAATGGAAGGAACTTCAAAGTGTTGAAGGAGAAGGTGGTCAGGTATGCAAATTTACTTAATCCACTTCAAATCGCTTTTACTAAAAATGCCACCACCACTTGTTCTCAATGGACAAGATGGTTATTTTTTTTACGACATTCATTAAAATTACTACTTATTTACAAATGCATTAATAATTTACTAAAAAAAAAAATGTTTCATTATATACCTTATTCAAATATTAGCAACTATTTTTTTTATATATATATACATTTTTTTTTTTAAATGAAGTTGAAACATTCACTGCCACAGAATGCTAAACATTTTTTTCATACTTGTTTACATAGACTATTGTATCATAAAATACATTACGGACTGTTTTTGGAATGCTTTTATGTCTCTACTCACTGCCATGCTGAAAACTTGGGGTGTAGTGGCCGAATACGAAAATTATTTGTCTACTTCACTGAATTAAATTGTTTCCCAAATTGATTTTATATCAATACCCTAAATACAGATCGATTTTCGACTGAGCTTTCACGACATTCTTCAACAAACTTATTACATAACGAAACATTATAGAATATCTGATAAATAATAACTTTTATATCAAACTAAATTATACCACTCTTTTACTTGTACTCTAGAAATGGCAATATTATTATTATCCTCTAAATTATATTAGATAATTTCATTAACCAAAAACCTTTTTTTTAAACTTTCAAAGTATAATAGAAACAATATATATGTTGACAATATATTAATCAAGTAGTGATGTGAAGTTACCACGAATCAATATTGTAATTTGATCATTTATGAATAGTTAAAATTTTCGCCTAAAATATAAAGTAACAAGCATAATTTAATCATGTTTCTTAATGACAATCAAATATAACATTAAAAGAAAAAGTATTCTATTTTAAAATATATGTTATCATATATATTAAATTACTTTTGTTTAATCTCTTTCAAAAAAAATTGTTTATATAAAGGAATTAAGTATACTATAATCAATATATTAATTAATATCAATTAAAATATTAATAATAAAATTATTTAATATTAATATATTAAAATTAGAATATCTTAAAAATCAATTTAACTTTAATTTAATTGGAATATTCTTCATAAAATTACCCAGAGGATTATAAATATAAAAGTTTGTTTAATAAAATTAATTCCTTAAAATATAAATATTGAAATATGTGTAAAGAAACTCAGGAGAGAAGTTATGCTAGTTTATAACACCTGGCTATTTAAATAAACATTTCTTTTTTAATTTTCGTGATTGTATATAAGTAATTCACACCACTGGGATATCAAATTAAGTAATTACTCACTTCTATATTTATAAATACGTAAATTTAGAAGATTATTTTTAAAAATATAAAATTCAACAGTTATTCTTACTGGTTTAGTTTTTTCTAGAATCCCACAACTATAGATTAATTTTTTTTCATTTTCTGATATCCAATGTAATACTAAAATTTATAAAAAAAACTAAATTAAATTTCATCTCTTATTAAATAAATGATTTAATACTATTAAATTTAAAATAAAACTGTTATTATTAATTTCATAATGCATTAAATATAAATTTGATGAAATGACTGACAATAAAAAATAAATTGCTAGAAAATTGATGTAATTTTATATAAACTTTTTTAAATTGAGATATGTAGAAAATGTAAATTTAAAACCTACAAAATATATAAATATATTTTTATATATTTTATATATAAAAAATAATAATTTTACTATTACAACATACGTTTAAAATATGAACCATAATTTAAATTTCTCAGCCAGTTAATTAGGATTTGTGAAGAGAATAATAAATAATCTTTCAATGAAGAAGTTTTGATGTATTAATAGGTTATTATTATAAGGCATTTTATATTGTGGGTAATGGCTAGAAATTACAATGACTTTTTATAGAATTCAGTCGTACTTCAAAAACTGATTTGTAAAAATGCTTTAATCCATTAAGAAATTTTAGTATAATTTTTGTTGTTTTTTTTGTAAGGCATATGAATTTCATTTCGAATCCTGATGAAGTCATTTTAAATTAAAATTAAACAGTGAAAAGTGTTATTTTTATTATATCAATCAGTTAAAGCGATCTGTATATCTGGAAAAAAATTCTTAAAATATTCACACAAAACTACTAAAGTCAATAACTTGTATAATTTCTTGTAAACACACATACCTTGTTTATCACTGTCATTGACAGACTGTACACAAATTCAAGAATAATATTGAGCACACACCCCTATATGCATGTTTTTCGCTTTATCAGTTCTCTGTAGATTATTTTCATTACATGGTTTAGTATTTTATAAATAAAAAAAAAATATTAATTTTGTTTAACATATTCCATAAGTATTCACTGCTTGAAATTTTTAACAAAAAAATAACTAAATTTATCGTTTATTAATTTTAAACATTTTTTTGATAATGGTTTGCATGAGATAATTTTCACTTTTTTGAACATTCCTATGTTTAAATACTGTTTTTTAATGCCTGATTAAATCATTTTGTGTATGTTTTTTTTTTATTATTTATCTATAGAATTTAGACCTCTTGAACCCTTAGTATTTCTAACCATTAAGGCTATTTTCTACCTAAAACAAAGTACTCACAACATTGATCACGAAGTACAAGTGAACATATTGAACAGATACACCTAAGTTGAACTGCTCAACTCACAGTTCTTCTATTTGAACTTCGAAAATATCACCAAAATAAATCACCTCATTTCAATTCAGTAACTAAGTCGTTATAATTAAGTGTCTATTTTGTAATTATCATTACAAATTATTTATAGCTTCCTTGTATTTTGACAACTTAATCACTTTTCTCATAATTTAAAACAAATTCTGTTTAAATCTCCGTTTTAATTATTAACCTTAACTATTTGCTCAGTGCTCATGTATATTCGAAGATGAGTGAACACTTTTAATGATTCTTCCAGCAGTTCATTTCATTTAAATCGTTCTAACATGATTTCAACTACTTTAATTCCAGTAACAGCATAATAGCTGTGCACTATTCGTTCTCAAGTCTGCCAGATATTTTCTCTTTTGTAACTTGAGTGCTAAAATCAGTGATATTAATTTTTATTTTATTTTTTTTTAAAAAAAAAGAAGAAATTTTGGTACTACATCTAAACATTGTTGCCCAAACTTCTTTGTCATTGCTCCAAAGTTACTCTAAGGAACAATATTATAAGTACTGGAATTGTAAAAAATAAACAATTTTTAAGAGTTCCGTTTACCTTTAAAACTTCTAAAAAAAATTTAAAAATAGTTTGAAATTATCTAAAAGTTATTAAAAAAACACTTAACTGAAATTGATTAGATTTAATATATTTAATGAAGAACATAATATATAAAATTGAGCAAATAACGACAAATAAATAAAAAGAAAATAAAGTAATATAATTAAGTGAGTTAAGTAAGAAGAAAGTAAGGTGTGTTAAATACAGTCAACAGGAATTTTAAGTGAAAGAAATAAATCTCGTTTATTTTTATAGTAGCAAAGTATATTACTTTTAATTAATCTGAATTTACATCAGTGACTGAATATATATTATTAAAGGTAAGATGTACCAATGATTAAGTAATACATTCTGTTGTTTAAAAAAATGCATATATAATTTTAACAACTTATATAATATAGAAGAATATTTGTTTTATGGGAAATATTAGTAAAGGTTTAACGCAGGGGTTCTCAACCTTTGTTTGCTTGTGGACCCCCTAAAAGCTGCTTGTGGACCCCCTAAAAGCTACTTGTGGACCCCCACTCCCCCGGATACTTAAAAAACATAATTATACAAATTTATAAATGAATATTTGTTTTTAGGTGAATGAATATCATTAATTATGAAAAAATTTCATTACATCTACAACGCATGCGAAAATACAAAAAATGTTTTTAAAACAAAAACAAAATATTTCTTCATTAACATTTTATAAAGAACCCTGAAATAAATTATAGCCGAATAAACGTTTAATGTACCATAAAGAGAAGTGCAATAGAAAATTTTAAAACATTGGAACATTTTAACAAACTGACGAGGATATTAGGCCTTATATTTTCATTATGTTTGAATATTGTACGGCCAAAGCTTACTACGCTTTGATTTATTTTTGGTTTGCTGATAAATTTATATAAACTTAACATGGAGCCCTAACCACGTGTCATGGACCTTCAGAATACTACTTTCCTCATGGACCCCCAGTAATCCTCTGTGGACCCCTGGGGGTCCATGTGGACCACGTTGAGAACCACTGGTTTAACGGAAGCATGTTTGTTAATTATTTCAAGATAATATTGTTTTGGGTAGAGTGTATTGGTAGAGATAATATTGTATTATTGAGTCAATTCTACATCGAGAGACCAAGGTTAGACTTCAGTTTAATACATCAGCGAAGAAATTTCTCTTAATGAGTCTAATATCGTAAAGTATCGGGTATTAAAATTTAATGTCATTGACTAGAGATGGCTTGAAATGGTTTTCTGTATCCCACATTTAAAATAACAGATTTCTTCCAAATTTGTAATTTGGAAGCTTTTCAAATAAACAAGGCCGTCATTAATAATCCTTCTGCCTCTCTATGCCTTAATGATCAAATTCCAGGGTGTCCAAAATTTCTTAAGCTGTTCCTAGAATCACAAAGAATAAATTAAAAAATAAATTTAAAAAAAAAAAAAAAGAAAAAAGTTTCTTTCCTCTAAATTATTGGTTCTGGCCTTCTCTATTTCAGTTAACGGTTTTCAAGCATACCCGAAGCCTTTGTCACCTTATCTCCTAAATGCCTATCCCCACTCTTTCACAACGGATCTGTTTCCTACTAGTTGTTTTCACTTGACCAACCCGTCAGTACCACATCCTTGGGTATTTCTTGAATTCTCTTAATTGAATTTTATTATTTCACTCTAATTTTTGTAACTAATTAGATATAATTTGTATTATAGTGTATTCCTGATGATGAACACAAAGTGTTCGAAACGCGTTGAATAAAACTTCATTTGTGTGGAGACTTTTGTTGGTTTATCCATTTTACCTCAGAAAGATTACTAGAAACAAGCTCCATGACTAATGAATCAAACATAAACACAAAATGAAAATTAAAAACTATTACTTAACAATTAACTACAACACAATTAACAACATTTAGATATTTACTTTTTTTCAAACAGGTAGAGTTGTCTACCAATTCTTTTTATTACTAAATCTAGATTAATAGTCCCTTTGTCTCTGACGGTGGACACATTTATGTCTCCACTCCTGGGTTCCTTCTTCTTTTCCTTTTTCTCCTCTCCTGAAGACGATAAGACAGCCGAAATGATCATTAACTGTGATTGTTAGTTTCTTTTTTGTGTTCTGTAGTTGTAACTTTAATTAACTATAGATTAACATAGGTGCAGTTCAATATGGAAATCAAATATTATTTTCTTATTTATTGAATTTTTAAACTATTTACTACTTTCCAAAATATATGAAATAGTCAACATTAAAAAAATATCTACAGATTTTTTTTTTTAAAATGAAAACAAAAACATTATAGTTGTAAAGTAGTCATATAAAACAAAACAAGTTGTGAATTTGTAAATAAGTCACATATGAGCATTAAAAGATTATTTAAATATAACACTTAAATATTTTGTGCCTGTTTGAACCAATAATAATAAAAACAAAATTAAAATAATTCATGGATGCATTGTCAAAAAATCTCTCTTTTCTTTCTTTTTTCTTTTTTTATTTTCATAGTTAATTAAAGTATTTTCATAAACTAAACATTATTTATAAAATATAATGTTGATCACTTCTGTTATAACAAAAACCTGTTTCAAATTGTAAATAATTAACAAGCTACTATCATCGGTATTAGGTGACTGATGCCTTTATATCTCAGAGTCATTAAGTGGACTTTAGTTAAAAATAATTATTGTAATTTATTATAATTGTAATCAATAGCTGCATAAAAAATGCTTAATGTGTTATAATTATAAAGTAAAAACAGGTGGATAATTGTTACATTACATTGTAAACAAAAAATAAAAAAAATTATTTTTTTTAAATCAAATTGATTGATATTGATATTAAATACAAAATTAATTGTATGATTGATAGTTTATTGATATAAATTTAAATTAATTTTCTTGTTCTCTCACAATTCTGTAAAACAGCGTTTTTCTAAACTGTGAATCAAAAATGTTGTAGAATTTTGCATAATTCTATAGATAGCTTAACCTTGGTCTACCGTGAATGTTCAAGACGAACCTTTCAAAATCTGGTTGATGGTTCTACCAGGCAGTAGTTTCTTTTCGCTAGAGCAGTGCTTCTCAAACGGTGCGCCCGGGCGCACTGGTGCGCCCTGGAAGGTAGCCAGGTGCGCCCCAAGATAATGGAAGATTAAGTTTATATAACAGATTTATATTTTAGTTTTTGCACCATTTTAATTTATTTGAGAAAACACCAAGTATGGGGTTTTCAAGTCTGAGTCAAGTCTCGGCTACTTCATATTTTGAACTGGAAGGTAAATTTCTTTAATCTTTAAGCATGAATGGATAATACTTCATCTGTGCCTTTACTCGGGGATTTAAATCATTTTTACTAGCCCTCCCTCCCTCCCTCTCTCTCTTTCTTTCTTTTTCTTAAAAAAAACTATACATTTTAATTTCCAATCATTTTCCTGTTATCAAATCATAGGTTTCATAGGTGCGCCCCAAAGTTTTGGTTTGGTTTCATAGGTGCGCCCTGAAGTAAAAAAGTTTAAGAAGCGCTGCGCTAGAGTAACGAAACATGAACTGATCATTCTCTCAACTTATTTAAATAAAGGAAATATCGTAATAAACTCTAACTCTACCAGTTTTTACATAAAAAATATCGCAAATTGAAGTCATTATTATCAATTACATTATTGAACGGCAATCATTTCTTTCTGTAGCAAGAAACAACGTTTTCCTAATCATAGGTCACACGAAAAATGTAAATTTAAAATACATTTACATCTTTTATTAATGTTCCTTTTATCTAATTCCTTTAAGGAATGACATCTACTGAAACCACAAACAGGGGTCCAGAATCTAAAAAGCCTAGGAACTTTTGCTTAAAAATATTTACTCTTTATAATCATTACTTAAAACTAAATAAGAATCATAAAGTACACTGAAATGTAATAGCATTTTCTACTATTAAATGGAAATAATATTTATAAATTCTCAAATTTTTTTTTAAGAAATCAGCAGATAATTGATTATTAAGTATATGCAATTTTTGATTAATTTAAATTTAGAAGGTTTAGAAAATATACCTTTATATGTATAATTTAATACCTTGGTATCTAAAAATAAATTTTAAACTATATAAAATAATTAACTGTGACAAGGAAAATTGCAATAAAGTCTGATATATGTACAATTTATATTGATTCGTTGCGATGTTGACCAATGGAAGTGGAGTTTACAGGTCCGTGCGTAAGGTCCCAGTTGCCCGCTGCTCAGCAAAAAGCCTCTGCGTTCTGCCAATAGGTGTAGAGGTTGCACAGTCCCTCTGTGTTAAATGATGTTTGGTAGAAAACATTAGCCTCACTTTACAGTGAACTCCTGTTCCCTTTCTATTTTAGGAAACTGGGACCTTACGCACGGACCTGTAAACTCCACTTCCATTGGTCAACATCGCAACGAATCATATTCCTTTCTCCGGACAACTCATAGAAAAGTTATATTGAATGAACAAAAATATTGCAGATGAAAACACCACTATGAATGTATAATTGTAATATTTTTTTTAGGATTTTTATTAAATAAAGGAAAATTCGTGACAAATAAAACCAAAAGTGAAACACAAATTTCGCTTTTAATTTATTATATCTGTGTACTTTGTGCCTATAGGCACAAGACGTAAAAAAAATTCTTTTAATATTTATCAAAGAAATAAAGGTATCTTTTTTTAAAATAATTTGTATAAACTATGAAAGCAAGTAATAATAACATGTGTTTTTCGTTAAATTATTGAGGGAATATATTTTGTAACATTTAAGATGCATTAAATTACATTTCGAATTCTAACAAAATATTTTTTTAAGAATTTAATGTGTTTATTTGTATTTTTAATTTTTACAGGATTTAAACGATTGTTTGTTTCAATACACGAATAACACTTATTATAGGTTAGTTGTATTTTATGTTGAAAACAATTTATGAGCACCATATAAGCTTTATAGTTTTAAAGAAAAGATGAGGAAGGAATTTAAAAAATTGGAGAAATTATGTAAAAAAAACAGATACAAGCCAAATATAGGACGTTATTTAGCAATATATGTTTAAATTAAGGACTGCTTCCAACTTTTACAAATAGATATAAGTATATAAATTAATAATCAACAATAACTCTTGGTATTATATATGAATTAAATACCACAATAAACAAATATATATTAATTAAAATGCTCTAAGGCCTTTCGTTACATCATCACAGAGCTAAATGAAAAAAAAAAAAATATAATAACAAGTTAACCTGGTTGATTGAAGTCTTCAGGATTGCTGGCATCCCTGTCTGAATTTAATGTTCCTAAAACTGAAGAAGTCTTGATCTGCTTACTTATTTCTTTTATTAATATTTCATCTAGTTTGTAAAGTCCTGGACTATTATTCATTAAATTTCCATAGAAGTTCTTTATGAGTGCACTTTCAATAATATTTCTCCTCCTTTCTGAAGGTACAAAAATTAATTCTTTTGCTTCACTCTAATTTATGATATTATTTTTGTTCCTTACATGTATGAACAAGGCACTCTTTTCATCTTTCCGTCTGATTGAATATTGGTGTTGTTTTACTCTTGTAAAGATACCTTTACTCGTCAGTCCAATATAAAACATTCGGAAAGGAGGAGAAATATTATTAAAAGTGCACTCATAAAGAACTTCTATGGAAATTTAATGAACAATAGTCCGGAACTTTACAAACTGGATGAAATAATAATAAAAGAAATAAGTAAGCAGATCAAGACTTCTTCAATTTTAGGAACATTAAATTCAGACAGGGATGCCAGCAATCTTGAAGACTTCAATCAACCAGGTTAACTTGTTATTATATTTTTTTTTTTGATTTAGATCTCTGATGATGTTGTAACGAAAGGCCTTAGAGCATTTTAATTAATATATATTTGTTTTTTGTGGTATTTAATTCATATAAGTATATATATATACACGAGTTCGAGATTAACAAAGAGCAACACACAAAGTAGGGAAACACACTTACAGACTCAAATTTTCGGGTAATCCGTCTTCAGGAGAAAAGAGAATGGGAGACCAAGCACGTTGTAGGCGCAACGGCAAGGGACTTGCCGTTGCGCCTACAACGTGCTTGGTCTCCCATTCTCTTTTCTCCTGAAGACGGATTACCCGAAAATTTGAGTCTGTAAGTGTGTTTCCCTACTTTGTGTGTTGCTCTTTGTTAATCTCGAACTCGTATTGTGTCCAGTTTGGATCGTATTTCGTTTTATCAGTGAAATATATATATATATATATATTTCAATAAACTCATTTTGAATCATTGTTGTAGTCCAGTTTAGGTTCAGCGTAATCAAAACTTTGAAAAATCAAGACATATTTTTCGTGGCGTGTCACACAATGAAAAAGTAAAGAGAAAATAGAAAATATAAATATTTATAATTTGTGTAAGTTAATTATTTATTAATGCCATCTAAAATATAAAAATCAAAATTTATTATTTTTGTTTAGAATTTAGAATGATTTCAGAATTTAGAATTTCATAATAATATCAATATCAAAACAATATGCTTAAAAGTTTTTAATATGGATATTTCTTAAGCAATATTATTCTTCTTCTATATACACGTTTCGTTTCAGCATTAAGTAGTAATTGTTATATTATTATTAATAACCGATTATGGCTGTTATGAAAGACAAATATTTAACTTATGCAATTTTTTATCTTCGAAGATGCGTGTCACCATAAATGATGCAAGTCAACACTGACACGGGTGTCAAAGGTTTGGCAACACTGTTGTAGTCACTTTTCTAGCTTTCTAATAAATGTTTTGAAGATTTCTGGCATATCGAATAACAATTGTCCAAATTTTTTATATACAATATTTTCATCATTAAACTATTCATTAAATTAACTTTTTTACAACAAACCGACGTTTCAGTCGCCATTGGATATTATAAATTTACTTGTTAATACTTGAAATCAATATGAATCTATATAAGCTAATGATAAATAATTTTAAGAATAACAATCAAACAGTCAAAATGCATACTACACAGATAAGGGAAGGTTACAATTTGGTTATGACAATTGAAATAATACAGGTTTAACTACTTCACAAATATATGTCCTAAAGGCTACGTTTTAATTTCCAGTATCTTCCCTATTCCTGTTTGCAAATTCATTTACTTGTAGTTTTAAAATTCTGTTGAAACTTGAAATTTCTACAGTCATGTTGGGCTTCCTTTCTAAAACCTGGAGAGCTTCTCTTATTTGTAGACGGCTGATGTAATTGTCTTTATTAATTATGTCACTATTGCTCGTTTACGTTTGTCGGGTTAGTCCCAAGTCGTGGACCATTTTTGTGTGTTCCTTAGCAGCACCTGCAGTAACTGCATTGAAAGTCTTCTCGATAACTTGTGGTTGTCGAACCAATGTAGTTTGTTTTTTAGGAACTCACAGTTTCCTAGGGTACAGTTATGGCTCTAAGCTACATTAGTCTGTTGGAGTTTAGCTTTGGGCTACAAATTTTGTTTGATTACCAAGTTTGTTGTACTTATACTTTTGTAGTATAAAATGTCTTTCATGTGATCTTCTGGGTTTACACAATTAATACAACCTTTGATGATACCCTTAAAGGACTTCTTCATCTATATTGTAAGCATTGGAATATTGGTTTTCGTAAAACCTTTTTGTTTTATACTTCTGGTGGTTTGGTTTAGTTCGTCCATGCTAATAATATTAATTTCTTGTATACAAATTTTTATTATTTCATCAAATTGTTTATTGTTGTATCCGTTATTGATTAGAACATGTCTTAATCTTTCTATACCATGATGGAATATAGACAAAATAGAAGATATCTTAAAAGTTCTATGAATCAGGGTCTTCATCGTTTCGTCCTTGTATCGTTCAGGGCAATCAACCAGGTTAACAAGTATTTATTATTTTTTAGTTCACTTGCTCTCTGACGATGTGTTGACGAAAGGTCTTAGAGCATTGTTTTCATATGAGTTTCATTGTGGTAAATTAATCCATATATAAAGATTTTACATAAACACGTGAAATAACAATCAATGATCAAACCGCAGCATGAAATATTGTCAGTTGGACAATTGACGCTGGTGAAGACCACTTGTTACGGTTGAAAGATCTTAGTCTTGTTTACATTTCATTTTATATCGTGGTTTGATCATATATATGTATAGATATATAAATGATCAAACCACAATGAGAAAATTGGAAAACAAGACCAAGATCCCTCAACCGCAACAAGCGGTCCTCGTCAGAGTCAAAAACTCAACAGTTGGGTTTTTGACTCTGACGAGGACCGCTTGTTGCGGTTGAGGGATCTTGGTCTTGTTTTCCCATTTTCTAATTGTGGTTTGATCATTGATTGTTGTTTCACATGTTTATGTGAAATCTTTATACATATATATATCTGATTGGTTGTTGCAGGACCAAATAAGCTTGACTCATTTTATTCAAAGTTGAAGGCTTCTAGCTCTGATCAAAGTCACGTGCTTATTTGGTCCTGCATCAACCAATCAGATATTAGAACCAGACCCCTCATGTAGATATTATATATATATATATATATATATATATATATATATATATATATAAAGCGATTATGAAATACTATTGAATGAACAAAATAAAATAAAACTGAGAATCAAAAACGTTCAAAAGAGAACACAGAAAATCACTACGATATTTCTACATTTATTGTCATCGTAGAATGAGCTGTAAGCTCAATCCAAGACTAATATATATATATATATTTGGACGTTATTTCGCTAAGTTGACAAACCTTGTTTGCTAACTTGTCAAACCTGCTGACTTTTATTTATTATCTTTAGTTTATCTAAAATTTGTTTCAAAATTGTTTCAACAATTTCTTATATAAATTTAAATTTGTTTCTTTAAATGTTTAACCAAATTATACTTGAAGATGACTTATATACAGTCGAAAGCTTGTGTGAGTAAAATATATATTGGTTACTAATTCGTTTAACTTGTCATGATTTGTTAACGTAACTGGTAAAGTTCAAATGTCTCTGGCAACATTAATTTGGTATTTACCCCAAAGTGAAAGAAAAATAATCAGAAAATTAGAGACAGTCAGCAAAAAAGTCGTTAATGCAGAGGCTGCTGCATTTTTCAATTCAACTTGTTTAAAAGAAGATTTGCTGCCTACCTATACATTTATATATATACCCTTATTATATAAATAATATACACAACAAGAGTATGTTATTAGCAAGAGAAAGAGTTATTTGCAACAATAAGTAGTTTGAGATCCCTCTCAGTAGTTCACCTCACATTACAATAGAAGAGTTCAACACTGTTATTCTAACCACGAGTGCACTGTACCCCAATTTTCATCGGGTAGAAACTCTACTGAAGAGACAAGAAGCCCAATATCAGTCATCACAATATAGACTCATTTAGTATTACAACACTCATAGATTGAAAATTTTACAGATATTTCTGTTATACATATTTTTTAGTTTTGCTTGATATTTTTTTTTAATAATATATATATTTTTACTAAAAATGCATTAATTAATTTCTGTTTTTATTGAATAATTTTTGTTGTGATCGCCTTAAAATATTCATTATTTTTAAAAATAATTTTTTTGAATTTTCTTTCGTTGTAGCAAATTTTTGAAACCAAAATATTTTATTTATAGATTCAAATCATTCTGTTCGTAGAGCTATTGTTAGTTGAAATAATCCAAGAATACTTAATATTGAATGTTAGTTAAGGAATTGTAAAGAATACATTTTTACATAATTATTTACTTTTGCACTTTTTAAAACTTTTTAAATTGCATTTAAAATGAATCTTACTCACAATTAAGTTTTGGTTATATTGACTTTCAGATAAATAACTGAATTGTTTCATAATAAAATATAATAATTTTGAGAAATTCATGATATTTATTTCAGTTATTTGTTTGACTGATTGTAATAAGTTATTTTTTTTCATTTGATTTATAATAATTTATTTTTTGAAGAAGCTCGAAACATTTGTTGATTGTGCTCTGTCTCTTTCTTTCTTTTTTTCTCTCTCTCTCTGTGACTGTCTGCTTCATGCCTGTCTTTGCCCGGTGCATGACGCCGCAACTTTTACAAATCACGTAAGTATAACAACAAAAAAAACCAGATGGCAAGCTGTGTGTTGTATAATCTCCCCCATTCTCTCCCCCCCCCCTCCCCCACCAAAAAAATTCAAATTTTCACTGATGCCACAATGCATGCCTTCTCTTTAAGAAAAAAATAAAATTGTCCGTAAAATTGTTAATCGTAAATAAATATATAATAAATAAACTTTCCTTCAAAAACTTTACAACTAAAAAAAAATCAACAAAATTATTTAAGGGAATCAAATACACAGTACTTCAAAAAAAAAAAATATCCTATTTATATTGTTTGCATGTTGCAAGCCTGTGAAACATGCATGATTCTGCATGATTCATCAAATAATTTGACTGGCAACTGAAACAGACATAGTTCAAAACATAGATCTGTAGAATGTGTAGTAGTACATTATTTGTAATAAATCCAAGTAACTGAAAAAAAAAATTGATATAATTCACATCGTTTATTTTTAAAAATAGTCTACTTGTTCTGTGAGTGTTTCTAGCATATTTAAATTGTTTAGAATTGTTTAAGTTATCTAACCCTATCCCTTATTCCCTTGAAATGGTGGTCTTTTATGATAGTTATCAGAGAGTTCAGCTTTATTTAGTGTTGTATTAATAAATATGTAAACAACAGTGATTTTTTATGTAATTATAAAAGTATTTCTAAGAAAATATGATTCTAAAGCAATTCTTCAGTTTGGTTGTGATTGAGTTTCCATTAGAACTAATACAGTATTAATGGAAATACTAAACGACCAATAACATCTGTCAAGAAAACTAAATGTTTCGAAATTATTATGAACATCGTTTGAGAAATGATGAATATTGTTCAATAGATATATTAATAATTCTTGAAATATTGAATTATGCAATTTTTCATATGAAGTTATCAGTGGTTCATAAGAAATAAGAAATTTGACAGCCCTTTTTGCTAAAACAATGAACTAGACATAAAAATTTCAGTAGAACTGATATTTAAAAACTTAGATTATTAGTTAAATATCTAAATAGCCCTGATAATTAAAAACATAAATTCATAATTAATAGATAAATTTATTGATATCAATGGTCATGATATTTAATGACTTAAACTAAATCATTAGTACTTAAATATCTCAATAGTACTGATATTTTAAGACTTACAGTAAATAATTACATATTTAAAGAGCACTGATATATAAAGACATAAAATAGATAATTAACTGTTGTAAGATATATATGTTTGTATGGCATATGTTATAAAAATTGTCTTAAAATATGTCATCATTAGTTCTTTGAATTCATCATTTCTTCCTTACAATATACATATGGTGTAATTAGAAGGAATGCATAAATCAAAAAGGCACATCTACCCGTATAACAAAATTATTGTGCATGTAAAACATAAAGAAAAGACAAACAGTGTTTATTTCATTCCTTCAATACTATTGCAATATAGTTACTAATTATTTGACGAATTTTTATACTACCGTCCATATTATATAAATATAACATTTACGCTTCTTCCTAATCACAAATATCATTTATTTATTGGAATTTATAATGTTGTTATATTGGTATTTAGTATCATAGAATGTATAATTTGATTTGTTTTTTAAATTTTTCTGTTTGCAAATGAGTAACAATAAGGTTGTTCAAAATACTTAGATAGTATATCCTTCTTTTTTTGTATACTTTGAGTATATTATAGATCTCAAAAGTAAACCACTTAAAGGCACAATAGGGTTACATGCTGACAGTCTCAAACATTCCGATTAACAGATATCAGGATTAAGAGAAGAAAGAAAACAGCACACCTGCCAAAAGCCAATGGCTACCCACATTGTATTTCTAAAAATAAATATCTACGAGTATTAAAAGATTTCACATAAACAGGTGAAATAACAATCAATGATCAAACCAAAATAAGAAATGGAAAAACAAGACTAAGATCTTTCAACCGTAACTAAGAGGGTTGACAGCTAGCGGATAGTTTTTTTACTCTTTCCTACTGTACTCATTTGTTTCCCCAAACATCCCTTTCTGGACATTTGTCCTTTCCTGCACTTTCACCCTTTTAAAATACTACTCATCTCTCCCACTCTTCTCAACCCCTCACCAGATGTTTTCTGGCTCTAGTGTTTCAGTTGGGTTTTTGACTCTGACGAAAACCACTTGTTACGGTCGAAAAGTCTTAGTCCTGTTTTCCCATTTCATATTCTGGTTTGATCATGAATATCTATATAAATTATAGCAAAAGCAACACAAAAGTAGATATAGACATAACACACTACTATATTTGAACAATAGAGGATATATAAAAGTAAGTTCTATTAGTGTATTATTTTGTGCTGACTATATATATATATATATATATATATATATATATATATATATATATATATATACATTATATATCTACATTTCGTTCTTTTTTTTTTAACTTTCATGCGGTTTTTTGTTATTAATATCCACCACCTATTTTTTTTTTATTATATATTTGTTTTCCCATTTTCTTATTGTGGTTTGATCTTTGATTGTTATTTCACGTGTTTATGTGAAATCCTTTTGTATATATATATATATATATATATATGTATATATAAAGATTTCACATAAACACGTGAAACAACAATCAATGATCAAACCACAATATGAAAATGGGAAAACAAGACTAAGATCTTTCAACCGTAACAAGCGGTCTTCGTCAGAGTCAACAAGACTAAGATCTTTCAACCGCTTGTTACTTTTTAACCAAAAAAAGTCTCTAATTTTTGGTTGAACCGTCTTCAGGAGAGATATAAGAGGGAAACCAAGCGCACTGGTACAGAGACGGTTGGAGTCCAACAATGTTGTCATATACGCGCCCGGTCACAGAGAATAAGGTAGACAAGAATCAATTTAAATTAAAATAGGAATATGAAAAATAATAGTAAACACGAAAACAAATAAAATAATAAAAAATAAAAAATGAGAGATGAACAGAAGAAATGGTACATAACAAATAAAAATTAAGAATTATGGACTAAGCTTTAATAAAGCTTTTATTATTTTTTATTAAAGCTTAGTCCATAATTCTTAATTTTTATTTATTATGTATCATTTCTTCTGTTCATCCCTCAGTTTTTATTTTTTATTATTTTATTTGTTTTCGTGTTTACTATTATTTTTCATATTTCTATTTTAATTTAGATTGATTCTTGTCTACCTTATTCTCTGTGACCTGGCGCGAATGTGGCAACATTGTTGAACTCCAACCGTCTCTGTACCAGTGCACTTGGTCACCCTCTCTTATCTCTTCTGAAGACGGTTCAACCGAAAATTAGATACTTTAAGTTTGTGTTTTTAATTTCTCTATGTTTCTTTATGTACATTGAATTGTATTTAACCATTTCCGGTCGTATTTTCATCCAAAAAGTGTATATATATACAAATATTGATAAACATATCGACCGTGGATTAGAAAAAGAAATAAATTTATTTGAACTTAGTGAGTTCTTGAGGTTCAAATGAATCATTCTATGCTGACGTTTTGGTTTTCATTTAAACGCTTTTCTAAACACTGACTCCATATCTCCATCATATCATATCTCCATATTTTTCTTATATTGCCATAGAAACCAATAATTATTATCCCAAATAATCTTGTATATATCGTGCATAAATCTTAATAAAGTTATTGTGTGTGAAAAGCTTCGCTTAATATATTTATTCAATAGTTCTTAAATCAAATTATATCTCAGGAAGAGCCATGATGAAGTATGTGATGAGGGGGCTCATATTCTGTCGTCAGGAATAGATGTAAATCGCTCCAAAGGCTGATAACGACTGGCTTGCCTTCAAAAAGAGCACTAGAACTGTGTAGCCAACTTTCGGAGGGAGAGGAGGCAAGAAAGATAAAAACAGAAAAGCCAAATAAATATTAAATGAATGAAAACATTTAACTAAAAATAAAATTATAACTATTAACATACTGTAAAAAACCAAAATAAAACAAAACTAGGATGAAAAAATAAAAATGAAACTGAGTAAGTAAACATGACTAAAATGAATTAAAGGAACAATGAACGATTGACGTTAAGCCCAGGAACAGATCTACCACCCAGTATACTAATATGTGATTCTTCTGAAGCTCTCAGAGTGACTTTCAAATTAATCCCATCAATCTGCTTTAGGACCCGTACACAGAAAGAGTCATTGAAACTGAGTCTGTGAGAACTGGCATGAGTAGCAACGAGAACGTCACTGCGTTTGCCAACGGACGACCTGTGATTACTCATACACAGGCTTAGCTTGGTGGAAGTCAAATTCACATAAAAGGAATCACACGGGGTGCAGTCCAAACGGTAAACAAAGTTACCAGAGGTACAAAAAGTCTTGTAAGCGATAAGGTACATGCGATTGCTAAGGAAGGAAGTAAAGGAATGAACAGGATTGATGATAGGACACATAAGACACCCACGACGTCGCACTGAACCATACCACCATATATATATATATATATATATGCTATTTTTGGCCAAATTGTTTTTGCTTTCCTCTTTGGATTCTATTGCTTCGGCTCTAACAAGAGCCATTACTCAGTGAAGCTCTTCCATGAAGTCACTTCCACCGGCATGACAGATATTGGAGAGCTCACAGCCCCTCGTAATATCAAACTGTTGTCCTGCGGTGTCAGCTTCCGTTGTTCCGTAGTTGTGGTCTCGTGGAGATTGGAAACTAAACAATGGAGCGGCTGCTTCCATGCCAAGAAGTGAATAGCGCTCACAGTCCCTTTGTAAATAAGAGTACTGGCAATCGACATCCGCCACACTGCGCAGCACAGTCTCTTTTTTATAGGTTTTGTTTTTTGGTGGGTGGTTGACGGTTGGAGGTTGGTCTGCTACTGATGAGATGCTGGTGTAAAGATGTAATATGGTTTGGGTCTTGATGTTATACTGTAGAGACTGGAAACTAAGCAATGAAGCCGCTACCTTCCAGCCAGGTGGAGTAAAGGACTCACAGTCCCTTTGTAAAAACGGGTACTGGCAGTCGACATCAACCCAACTGTACAGAAATGTCTCTTTTCTATTGGTTTTTGTTGGGTGGTTGGTTGTTTGAGATTAAAATCCAGTCCATGGGAATTAGAGTGGATAGCATTAGGAAGGTTTTTGTGTTGATTAACAGAGGTCCTGTGGCCATTCATACGTAAGTTGAGCTTACTGCACTGGGTGCAGTACAAACTGTAAACGCAATTAACCGAGGTGCATGAGAGGTGTGGGGAGGAGAAGGGTAGTTCATCTTACTACGGGGGGAAGTAAAAAAAAAAGGATTACGGTTGATGATATGACAGATTTGGCATCTGCTCCCTCCACACTCCACTATTCCCCTTCCAAGCGTAGGGTTCAAGTGAGAGTGATAAGAGAAAATGCCTCTGAGGTTCGGTGGTTCGTGGTATGATAAGGAAGGGGTTTCAGGAAAAATAGATGAGGTAGAAGGAAAAGAGGAGAGCAAAGGGAAAAACTCCTTAATGACTGAGCCAATTCTATGTGCACCAGATATATATATATATATTTACTATAGCAAGAGGTAAATGAAGTAACGGGATTGATGATAGTACAAGTAAGACACTCGCGACGTCCACATTCAACTATATCAACCGCAGTATGAGGAGGCTAAGGACAATAGTTTTGTATATATGTACAAAAACTTCTTACAATGGTTCAACTGCATCATAATTACGCAGACAGATATAAGCCGTGAGGACACAATTGCCTTCGGAGTGACTTCCATCTATTTACCTAGTGACGATACAGATGAAATATGGTTGATGGAGTGTTTATCCTCCTCCTTATTACACTCCTGAGGACATCCTCTAAAAAATTATGAACATTTTATTAAGTACATCTAATTTCTTACTGAACCTTTATATTAAATTTAGTATTTTTGAAAAACTATTTATGATCATTTCTCAGATGTAATATACAAAGATTGTTTTTCTTTTATATAATAGCACCCCTGCTATTACGCTAAAAAAAATGCACAAAAGAACAAATAAATACAAAATACAAAAATTTTATCTATTTTATAATATAATTTTATAATATAATAATAATTTTATAATATTTTATATTTTATAATAATAATAATTTTATAATATAATAATATAAATTTATTATTATATTAATAATAAATTTTGTTAAATTAATATTAAATAATATTTTATTATTTTATAAATAATAAGTGCAAAATAAGTTTGTGAAGATTAGGTCTAAAAATTAATTAATACAGATTACACGCCAGATTAGTCGTCCATCCAGTAAAGCTAGAGTTGACGTATAATGTGTAGTAATTAATTTTTTGACACAATGCTGAAAAATATATTTTGTTTTTGCAGAATCAGTGATCAATAACCTATATTAATAATAATAATAATAATTAATAATGCAGATATATTAAAATGAAAAATAATCCAAATTTTAGTTTATTATTAATATATATACAACACATAATAATTTGCAAAATATATTCATCAAGTGCTCACCCTTAATAGTACCAAATCGTATATTCAGTTTGAGCTAAACAATTCTTGTCTAATGAAACTGGTCGAGTTAAATAAGACTGGAAAATAATTCAACAACATATTATTATATTGGCATTTACAGTAAAATAGATGTAGAGACCCTTACTGTTATTTAGCTTACCCTATGTTGTGTAAGTATTTGTAAAATGTCTGTATTTTTTGTGTGTCTATGTGAGTGTCTCTTTGGTTTAAGACAAGTCCTTATCGATTTAAAATACAGTAAACCCTCAATATATTGCTGCTTATCAGGGTGTTTTCTTAATATTCGTATGTGTTTTTGTAACCATTATATTGATAGTTTCAAATCGGGATATATAGGTTCTTTTTTTTTATTATTATTGCCTGTAATTATTTATGCAATAAAATAAAACGTTCTTGATAAATTCTATAAAGTTTTTATTTATAAATGATTAATTATAACATTTGAAGAAACTTATAAGAAGTTTATAACATTTGAAGAAACTTATAAGAAGTTTATAACATTTGAAGAAACTTATAAGAAGTTTATAACATTTGAAGAAACTTATAAGAAGTTAAATCTTATAATATAATAGAAAAATAACTATTATATAAATTTCTAAGAAAAAAAGAAAACAAAATGTAAGTAATGAAACGTATTTAAAAGAACACTATTTCAATACGTTCTAAAAGAATGAGATACTCGTAGGTCTGAAAAATTCTTGTTTGAAAAACAACTAATACCCTCTACCATCTCCGACATCTTTGTGTTACATTATATCACAGTTACTTTTTTTTTTGATAAATATCTTTCTATTGTACAATATACGCGGTTGGGTAATTGTATTAAGTGCTGAGTTTTTTAAGTCAGGTATGTAATATATCCCGCCTAGCCTAATCATACATATAATGATTACAACTGACTGTTACATCTACGATTCACTGAATAAATATATAGAAAAAAAAACTATTATTATTTTATTTTGCAGTACGTTACCTGCTGATCTTTGATATAAGGCTGTGTATAAAGTGTTTCACGACAGTTATGAAGAAATAGTATAAGGGTGCAAAAGGGTTTATAAATGCTTAATATATATATACGGATTTTCCACAATTGCAGGGGTTTTGGAACATAATACCGTCAATAACGAGGGTTTGCTGCATACCTTTTATGCTTTTAGCTAACACAAGTCAATGTACATTGGAAAACAAAATTCAATTCAGAAAAACCTAAAGCCACCTAGGTGCAAATGTTATTTAAATAATGTGTTCATTGCAATACAATAATCGTTCTTCAAATATTGTTAATGCAGTTTTTTTTTCAACATATCAAGAATACATAATTGTAGTAATTTTTTTAAATTTATTAGATTATATGTTTGCAGTTATAATTACATTTATTTTAGTAATTGTTAGATCAAGAAATGAAACCAATTCATGTTTTATTACATGAAGCTGAAGTACTTTTTTTTTTGAACACAGTTATTAGAAACTCTCTTCATTCTAGAAATTCTATATTATATATATTCTAGAAATTGTTTTTTTATAAAGATAATGCTCTTAAACGACATATAGGTTCAAAATCATCAAACATTTTGTCAACTGCAGTAGAGAAATTCATCAATTAACTCTGAATCAACTTATCATAAACTTACTCCTCTCATTGACTCTAATCCCACAAGCCTAATCGTTGGAAAATACCTTTTCGTGACGCGTTTGATAATAAACTAACTAATGTCTGCGAATTTATATCAATAATTCCCCTTTTAGTTTTTTAATTATTAGTTAAATATCAAATTTTATTAACACAAATGAGAAATAGCGTAACACTCCATTATTTGATAATCTATTGCCTCATAATGATTGGGAGTCCACAATTTTATCTAACTCTATTGGATTAGAGAAGGGTTCTATAACGAGAACAGGACATCTTACAGGTCAGGGTCCGACGGCTTACTGTTCTCTCCGGGAGACTACGAAGTCAAATTTATTGACCTGCCACGTTATTAAAATCGAGAACTAGAGTAGGTATTGAACCCCGACCTACCAGTTCAGAGACGAGCACGTTATCTCTGATCTAACCCGGCCCCTTAAAGTGTATAAGAAATAATTGCACATTTTACTTATATTATGTATAGTAATTAAATAGTTCAAAACATGGATAAACAAGCATACAAATTATCCTGAGAAGGTTTATTAAACTATTAACAAACTAACGAAGATTAAAAAAAAGGAAAGGCATATGTTTATGCATGCATAAAAGACTACCTCTATTCCTCGGCTATAAAATGAGAGTAAAATGAAATTAATAAATATTGTGGAGAGAGACAAATGGGTTTTTTCAGTAATTCCCAATGTTCCTTTTTATTGTTTAAACCGATCCCCAAGCGGGTGCTGTTTACCGGCTTTTTGTTTGATCGGTGATTCTAGAGATTTTATATTGGGAGTCCTAAATTTTGGCTAACTCAAATGCATGTCAAGAAGGGATCTTTAACGAGTAACTAACATCATACAGGCTCAGGACCAACGGCTTAACGTCCTCTCAGAGGGACGACGTACTCAGATTTATTCACCTCTCACGTGAATAAATCGAGGGCTAAGGGGGGAACGAACCCTAGACTACCAGCCCAGAGGCGAGCACATTAACCACTGAGCTAGCCTGACCTCAATTCCCGCTTTTAGATTTTGCTGTTTTTGATGAAAAATTTTATTGCATAGTCTTTAATGCAGGGCAGTTTATCAAATATCCAGGCAGGGCACTTTATATATACAGCCAGGCAAGGTACCCCTGAAATTTGTAATATATATAATATATTTGTAACTACAAAATATATTGTAGCTGCAAAATAAAATATATTTTGTAGTTTTATATATGAAACATATATAAGATATATGAAACACACTACACACCAAACAGTAAAATGAGATTGTTCTAAAAGGAAGTAAGGTAGACAATGGAGAGATGAGATGGTTCATTGTCCTCGTTGATACTTCTGTGGTACTACCAATTATATTGTACTATTCAAAATTAACTATATAAACACTTATTTACTTATATTTCAGATCGTTTTAAAATAGGTCTCCATATCCATGACTTCTAGAACATAGTTTAATCCTACTGTTCATACAGCATTTGTGTAACCGGTCGGGTGACTCCTCCAGCAATAGACGAGGTATGACGGTTTATAAGAATATCTGAATGCACAATTACTTACTCACCGAGTAAAATTATGAAATTATCATATTACAAAAATTAGGTAGAAGGCCTCAAAGTGTTGTTGTCAAATTTTTTATCAAACCTCTGTGTTCGGAACACTTTTTCAGACGTGTCTGTTGAAGGAATATGTGGTTTCAACATTTGATCCATGTCTCTTATTCATTTGAGTTTCCTATAGTTGCATTTGCTTCATCAGTTAACTGCTTTTCTTTAGGATTTTAATTTCTCTATATTTGTCGTTAAGTATAGAAAAATTTGAGCTGAACAAATACTTCTTTACTTTATGCCATCTTTATAGGGTTGTTATTGATTTAATTTTTTATTTTTCTTTCATACTCTTAGGTAAATAATAAATTCTCCGATCCAGCGCTTCTGCTGTTCTTCTTCAAAGACAAGTTAATATAACAGAAAGTAGATTACAGATACAACTTGAATTGCCAGAAAATGATTTGACAACTGAGTTGGGTGAATCTCGATATTTAGGTGTTCATTGAATTGGCTGTCTGCTTCCGTGTGTCATGACGCATAGTGTTTTTCCCACAGTGGTCATAAGCATCTCATGGTTAACTTCTTTCATTCAATTATACAAGTCGATGAAATACGGTTCAATAACAGTTGGAATCACAATTGATCTACGTACGTTACTATTTCATAGAATATCTAGGAAAGTAGATTTTCCGACTCAAATTTCTATCCTTCTAAAACCGTGCTTCATATTTACTATTCATCTTCAAAAAGCATTAAATATTGTTTTAATTTCCGGTTTCACTTGCAAAAGCTCTATTTTTCTTACAACAAACAATAGGTTTTTTTTCCCATGTTTTTCATAAACACAGATGGTTTGCAATGTTAGTATTGTTGCTTGGGAATTTGATTTTAAATAAATGACTTTTCTGCGAAAATATTATACATTGAGCAAAAATTTGTCCTTCTCTCTGAGGTGTTTGCTGATTGAAACATTAGTGAAATGACTGTTAATCCTCCTCATGGTTAAAATCATGGCTCTAGGAAAAAAAACTGATAAATTCTCCGATTGAAATATACCACGTGTACGGACTGAAACATTAAAAAAACGACCATTTATAATACAATTTTTAACTTGGGCTAGCAGAGTTTAGCATGAGAGAATGTCTCAAAAAAGACTAATAGGATTTTTTATAAAAATGAACAGTCAGCCAGAATGTCCTATTTACCCATACATGTAAATTATGGAAAAATTATCTGTAAAATCAAAACAACCGTGCGTTTAAAGCATGTATTGTTGTCATCAGGTTTAGAAATAGAAATTAAGTATAATATTATAAGAGCTTAATAAACAACAAAAATTATAAAAAATGTAATATTTAGGGTTAACGTTTTAACTATTTGCTTGTATTGAGAAAGTAGAGATGGTCATGAGATGGAGAAAGTTATTGTTTCAACATTGACGAGTTTACGATGAACATGTAAATAAAGGCTAGAACATATCTCACAGAACTAGGATAAGAAAATACTTAGGGAAATATAAAATTATATACTCTTCCCTTGTACCTTGCAGACTCGTTAACCTTTTAACCATTATTTCCTACCGAATTGCTAAATTCTCACTTAAAACACGTAATTAGAAGTTAAACCCTCAATACTTGAATAATATGATTTTGTAGTATAATATGTTGTTACCAGGTTATAATTTTTATTTTAGATAAACTTGAAGAAGAATACTATGAGGTTGAACCCGATCGTTTTGCTAATAAAACTTGTTATTAGCGATAATACTTGTAATAATAATAATTTATAATAATAATAATAATTTATTAGCGATAATAAAACTTGTAAATCAGTGAAGACTTATTATACTGATTTATGGCGTTTTATACCTACGATTGTAGTATCCATTTTTCATACTTGCTATATGCTTGTCCACGGTGGTCGTAAATAATGAAGTACGAGTTATTTTTAGTACAAGCAATGTTTTAATCTAAATAATCATGTAATTAATAAGAATCATTAATAAATTATAACTTTTTTAAAAGAGCACGTATTCTTTTTAATGTGAATTTTGTGTACTGCAGATGTGCTATTATAGCAAAATAGGAATAACGGAAAATGTTTTTTATAACATTTAAGTATCCGAAATATGGTTTATTTAAACTTATGCCAAACTATAATTAAAAATAATAACGATAAAAATATAGCAAATCTTAATGGTTGGATAGAGGCAGATCTTACTGAAAATTTATTCAAAAAGGTACAACCTTTTTTTCTTGAAATCAGGGTTTCTACATTCAAAACTGCTTCGGCATACTTTAGTTTAGGTGGACCGTATGAAGCCTGAGATTGGTATCAGAATTCCCCACGTTTAGCCATAACTGTCCCACAAACTTAATAAGCACAATAAAACCTTTGACAATTTTTGTGAGGCAATCTAAAACACCACATTCAATAGCAACACTACCTGACCTATTAAACCAACATGAAAATATCAATACAACAAAATCACCTACAAAACTTTAACATTTGTAAAATTTAAAAAAAAAATACAATAGTAGAACATCCTTCTAAGTGTTTTCAAGTTTTGGCCCAAATTTTGGTAGTTAGACATGCATTATTGTTACTATAATGATAAATGTATAGTTAAAATATATTACACAACAAAATAACTGTCTGAAATACAAGAAGAATAACATTCTGATATAACCGCTTCGTTCAAATACCTGAGAACGTTTTTTGGTTTCTCAAGTAGTGTCATTATTAGCTTAAAAAACAAATATTTGTTTTAATATTTTAACATATGATAAATAAACTCTACCTTGTAGTTTTTAAAAAATATTAACAAATAACTCTATAAATGTCTTAAAAATAATGCAAAATAATAGCTATTTTAATTGGTAAACGTTTTTCTTTTTTTCGGTTTAATTATTTTGTTTTTATTGACTCTTTACAATTAAAATGAGGTGATGTAAAATCTAGGGTTTTGATAAAACATCATACTCTATTGATGATAAATCAATACATCAAATAATTATTTATTTCCGATCATCCAAAACTGTGCCAGAGTAATGAGGGTATAAAGTAAACAGTACAAAAGCTGAGATACAAAATTTATTTCAATTAAAGAAATAATAAATTAAATATTGAATAATTAAATTCACGCTGTTAGTTAATTTAAGTTAAGCTATAATTTACAGTATGAAAATATTATTTCATTTCTCCGAATTTATTCTGTTTATGTTTAAATGAATACAGGAAAACAAGCTGGGTGATATATGCTTCTCATTGAGGTACGTCCCAACTGCCGGAAAATTAACAGTCGTTATCCTGGAAGCCAAGAATCTGAAGAAGATGGACGTCGGAGGCCTCTCAGGTAAATAATTTGTTTATATATATTTTAATATTTTTTTTTTGTAGATAACATTATATTCTATTGCCATTTGGTCATCTGTTATTATATCTCAATTTTCATCTGCTTATAATTATGTCAACTTTTTTTTTTAGTTCAGGCGGTTCATTGTTTGTTTTGTTTTCCAACGCCCACACATATAAGGCTTTCACCTTTTCTTGATGTTCTAGCAGCGTTAATTGTTGTTCATTTATTATTTGGCACTGATTTTAGTAATGTGTGAGCCACATTACTTGTTGATTCTACATTCGGAGTCATAAATTTTGCCCTAACACAAATGTATTTAGAATATTGATCTTCAACACGGATCTGACAACGTACTCAGGTTTAACGTCCTCAGATAACGACGTGTGGGGACAACACTGTGACTGAGGTAATACGGATAAACAGATGATGCAGGTTGAAAAAGATTGTAATTGTTTGGTATCCTAGGTTTTATTGTGTGGCTTCTTTGATAAAAATTGTACTTTGTACAATTTTGTCCATTGTACTTTATCCACGCTCTGCTACCAAAGACGTATTCAAATTGAGTCATCTCCTGTGAGAAGAAATAGAAGGCCATGTGGGTATTGAACCCAGGACCTAGCAGTTCCAAGGCAAGTACAATAACCACTGAGCTCAACTGGCCCATAGGCTCATAATTAAAAGTAAAACTACTCAACAAAGTAATACTACTCCTTTACACTACTCCACTAAAATCTATTTAGTATAGGGTACTTCCGAGAGTACCCGGCATTATAACACTGGTACAAGGTCACGTTTAACGGCTTTACCTGTCTTCCAAGAGATGGTTACGCATAATAGTTGTCCATCCCAAAGATACAAATTTAATAATTTGAGCGAATTACGAACACGAAATTTTCTAAACCAAAGACAACGTTTTAATGACTTTACTGCATATTTAGGTCAACCATTTATATTAGTTGTTTGCAAATATCAATTTTTTACACCAGCAGTATATTAAATTTTGATTAACTTATAACTTAGCTAATATGCTAAGGGACGAAGAGGTGATGAATAACTTAAATAATACTAAAAAGTGAGTCAAACGTTAAAGCTTTCATAACAATAAATAGATGAATTAAACATATGTGTCTTATTTGTTGATTACTTTTTTTTATTATTAATTAATTATTGATACAGAGCAACTGTTATACAGTGTATTATATTAAATTCAATTAATCAGCTCTTTCAATTGTTCCACCTTTTGACGTAATTTATAGCTAAATTACGTTGATATTGATAAAGAATATAGTTGATTATATAGCTAATTTCTCTGTTGCAAGTTAAATTATGTTGCATTAATATATTGCATGTATTATGGAAACATGATTTTGTTTCGGCTTGTGATGTTCCAAATCATGGTTATATATCTCTTCAGAAAATTATGCATAGTTGATAAATAGTCCTAGAACTATCCTCTATTCATCCAAGCAAATATAAGCTGGGAAAGGTCAGTTGAAACTTGAAAAATCTTGTTAAATTGCAAAATAAATATAGAGCTTTGAATGAATTAATTATAAATTTTTATTGGTTCATGATCTAAATCAGCGCTTCTTAAACTTTTTTACTTCAGGGCGCACCTATGAAACCAAACCAAAACTTTGGGGCGCACCTATGAAACCAAACCAAAACTTTGGGGCGCACCTATGAAACCAAACCAAAACTTTGGAGCGCACCTATGAAACCAAACCAAAACGTTGGGGCGCATCACTGATTTTAATATAGAAAATTTAGTCCTGTGATTTGATAACAGGAAAATGATTGAAAATTAAAATGTATAGTTTTTTTTAAGAAAAAGAAAGAAAGAGAGAGAGAGAGAGAGAGAGAGACAGAGAGAGTGAGAGAGAGGGAGGGCTAGTAAAAATGATTTAAATCCCCGAGTAAAGGCACAGATGAAGTATTATCCATTCATGCTTAAAGATTAAAGAAATTTACCTTCCAGTTCAAAATATGAAGTAGCCGAGACTTGACTCAGACTTGAAAACCCCATACTTGGTGTTTTCTCAAATAAATTAAAATGGTGCAAAAACTAAAATATAAATCTGTTATATAAACTTAATCTTCCGTTATCTTGGGGCGCACCTGGCTACCTTCCAGGGCGCACCAGTGCGCCCGGGCGCACCGTTTGAGAAGCACTGATCTAAATTGTTAAATATGTAGGAAAGTCATTTTTGGGAATGCAAACATTTTTATTTTTAGGAGCTAAACTAATTATAGAAAATATGATAATGAAGTAAACATACGAATGAAGATTGCTAATTGATTGCACTTTACCTGCACAAAATTCTTTTAAACTGCACATTTAGTTGATAACTATAAGAGAAAGGTTGTATTGGTCAATTCTAACGAATGTCAGTGAACTATGGTTTATTACTGTAGCTATGATAAATAGTGTAAAAGTTATTGACAAAAAGTTTTCAGGACCGTATTACATACATCCTTTTTAAAATGACCCCAAATAATTCAGTTTGAATAAAAACAGATAATTATAACCCCTCTATCAAGACTCACTTTGTAAAAACTTGTCCCGGCGAATTAAAGTGGCCATTTCATAAAAGTTCCATTTATTGAACGGCTAGAGGACGTTCTTTTGTTCCTACATCTAAACATTTGTTATTCGTAGAACTGTTAGAGTAAGCCCTCTAAAAACCCATATAAAATGGATTATATCTACATTTAATAGCAATAATTAGTTATTTTCAGTTTATCTCTAACAAAATATATAGAACTACACAAGAGTGGTAGCTTTGATTTCCAAGATACAAGATTATACTTAAAAGTACAGTCATGGGTATCTTTAAGGAGGCAAAAATTTGTCTAATCACGAAGGTCATGACTGATTGGCATGCCAGAGTAACCAATATAAAATATTTACTTATATATATATATATATATATTTACGTAATTTTTATGTATAAAAATACAGTTGTATAATTTAATCAATTTATAACTGTTGTCAATAATCAATAAATTTGTTGACATATTTTGTAACATTTATTGAAATTCATTTTTTTGAACATAACTGGTTATGCTTAAAACTGTTTCAACTATAAAGTAAACTAAAAAAAACCTTAATGTTTTCAGATCCTTATGTGAAGATTGCTTTGGTTCAAAATGGAAAGAGACTGAAAAAGAAAAAGACCAGCATCAAAAAATGCACACTGAATCCATACTACAATGAATCATTTTCTTTTGAGGTCCCATTCGAGCAGATTCAGGTTAGTAGAAAAAAATGTTAATTACCTGAAATAATAATGAATAAATAATAAAATGTAATACCAGTATTTACTTTTTAAGTTAAAAATATTATTTAGTAGTTATTTTCATTGTTACAGAATATATAAATATTAAAAAATAAATGATTAACTAAATAGAATAGTGAAAAACAAATAGTGATAAATTAACATATTTAGGAAACAGTGTAGCTGTAAAGTATTGACATTAACGAGATCTGAAATTTTACTAGACGTTATATATTTCGCCCAGTAGCATACCCTCAATGATCCTGAAGATGACAAGATTGTGGTGTTACAAGAACGTATGAAATTACTTAGAAATAAATTATCATTTTTAGGGATTTATTTTATTTTTGAAGTGAAAACATAATAATAATAATATTGATCTATGCTAGTCATATTGCTGAAAAAGAAGTCACATTGTTCTTTGTGTTCATTTTCCAAGGGTAAGAGATTAAGATTGTAAAAGATCAGTAAAACTACATTATGTTTACCTCGTCAAGATCATTCATAAGGAGATCATTTTATGTTTATTGGAGAATTTTAAGGTTATTTAATATGTCAATGATGGATGTAATAACAGTTACAAAAATGTAACATTCACAATATTTTAATCAAAAAACGAAGAAGTTTGATCAAAATGACTCTATGAAATTTCAAGTGTTAAGGTGTTTAGTAGACCATTATAGCAGTCGTGAAATAGTTACGGCAGTAGCAGTAGACTATTTTATGGTTTACGGCTGAAATTGTGGGCATAAGTTCATTGAGAGATTGAGTGCTAAATTTAACTGGCTGTTGTAGAAAGTACAGCTGGTGGTGACAGTCGTGGACTACGACAGGATTGGGACGTCAGAGCCCATTGGCAAGGTAGTTCTGGGCTGCAACGCCTCCGGTACTGAACTTCGCCACTGGTCCGACATGCTCGCCTCTCCAAGGCGGCCAATCGCCCAGTGGCATACCCTCAAAGATCCTGAAGATGACAAAAAGGATTAAACAAATGTAACTATTCTTCACTTTTTCTTCTAATATTTTTTTTATTCTCCTGAAGTTAATTTGAACTAAAAATCTTAATTTTATTTTTATATCAAAACAGTAAATCAGAATAGAAGAGAAAGTCATTGACTGTGTAAAAAAAACCAAAAATTCTAGACTATTTTTGCATCCTTGAAACTGCGTAACTTGTTGAATTTTACATTAGGAAATCATGAGTTTTGATTACTCAAGTATACTAAAATAGGGATTAAATGTTTCAACTGACTAAACATTCTGTTTTTGGGGCGAAGGTTTTATGTCCTTAAAAAAACAAGCGTTTGAAAGCACATGATTCCATCTTGTAAAGTGTACAGCAGTACATTAGAGACAGTGTGGCCTTAATAAATAAATATATAACTAAATAAATAAAATAAATAAATAAATAAACAACAAATCTTAGGTGAATATATGTCAGAAAAGAGAGTAAATTAAACATACACCTTCAGATATAATTAAAGATGAAAATAAACTGAATAATTTTAACTTCATTAATTTATAATTTAATTCACTTCGTACTCAACAAGTGAATTGAGCCAGTGGCCAGCATTGGTTTAGTAATACATTACAAAATCTTGATTGTATCCT
Source organism: Hermatobates lingyangjiaoensis (assembly GCA_026182355.1). NCBI lineage: Eukaryota > Metazoa > Arthropoda > Insecta > Hemiptera > Hermatobatidae > Hermatobates > Hermatobates lingyangjiaoensis. The sequence continues at coordinate 1,209,573 of JAPFBL010000175.1, read as the reverse complement.
CACACCCACCAATACATAAGAATAAGGTTTAATGTATTGTCGACTATTAAGTATGAAATATTATAATTTTTGTTTATATCAAAAGAAGTAAACTTGTTTTTTTGTTATTACGAGGTGTGTAAATAAAGTAGTGAGACTGGCAACGTCGCTTTCGATCTGGCAACGCTGGAGACGCGTGGCCTTGAGTAGCGTCAGGTTCACGTGTGATGCGCCTCCAGTATGAATCTGAACTCGCCACAGTCATTTGTTTGTCCGTAGCGTTGGTTTTCGTGAAATGGTTTTTTCTTGAGCGTTTTAAAAATGAGTGACCTCAAAGTTGAGCAGCGGTGTGCAATCAAATTTTGCTTCAGATAATGCAACCGAAACTTTTGAAAAACTTCAGGAGGCCTATGGAGAACGTGTTTTATCAAGGGCACAGGTTTTTCGGTGGTTTAAGGAATTTTCAGAAGGAAGAGAGTCGATTGAAGATGAACCACGAAGCGGAAGGCCTTCAAGTGCAAACACCGATGAAAATGTCAACAGAGTACGGAACCTTGTGCGTTCAGATCGACGCTTGACAGTCAGAATGATCGGGGAACAGTTGAATTTGAATCACACCTCCGTTCATCACATTTTGACCAATGAATTGGAGATGAGAAAAATTTGTGCGAAAATGGTTCCGAAAAACCTTTCCCAAGACCAAAATGATCTCAGAAAGTTTTTGGTTTTTGGCCAGTAAAAACATTCCTGTTGCTCCTCAGCCTCCTTATTCACCAGACTTGAGTTTTTGTGACTTTTTCCTCTTCCCGAGATTGAAAAATCACCTCAAGGGAACTCATTTCGGGACACTACAAAACATACAAACTGCTGTAACCGACCAGCTGAAGGCCATTCCAGAATCCGAGTTCCAGCAATGCTACAATGATTGGAAGGACCGTCTCCAGCGCTGTGTGGCTTCCGAAGGGAACTATTTTGAAGGTGACAATATCACATTGTAATTATATTTGAATAGAAAATTTAAAAAAAATCAGTCTCACTACTTTATTTACACACCTCGTACTCAACATTTCTAATTCTTTTTCACCCAATACATGCGGGTGAAGAACAAATAAATAACAAGAACAGGTTACAACAGTCTGAAAAAACATACTGAAAATTGACTTAAAATCGTATTAGTCTTTTTTCCCCATTTCTTATTGTGGTTTGATCATTGATTGTTATTTCACGAGTTCATGTGAAATCTTTATATATATATATATATATATATATATATATATATATGAATTGAACACATAATAAACAAATATACATTAATTACATCCTGAAAACTTCGATCAGCCAGGTTAACTTGTTATTATAGTTTTTGTTTGGTTCATTTAGCTCTCTGATGATGTTGTAACGAAAGACCTTAGAGTATTGTAATTAATTTATATTTGTTTATTGTTGTTTTTAATTCATATATTATATCAAGAGTTATTGTTGATTATTATTTTATATATATATATATATATATATACTCACATAAAATATTGGAAAAACGATCCAAACTAGACCCAATACGAGTTCAAAAACGAAGAAGAGTAACACACAAAGTAAAGAAACACACATAAAAATTCCAATTTTTGGGATATCCGTCTTCAGAAAAAAAGAGAAAGGAAGACCAAGCATTCAAGCAAGCTTCAACGTGCTTAGTCTCACTTTCTCTTTTCTTCTGAAGGATGATTGTCTGAAAAGATGAGTTTGTAAGTGTGATTCTTTACTCTGTATGTTACTCTTCTTTGGTTTTGAACTCCTATATATATTCTAAATTTACAGAAAAAAACACTAGACAGATTGGCTAAAGGATATAAAAATTTAAGGCATAGTGAAGATTATATCCTACTAAAATTTAGCTTTATTGAGATGTGCTACTTCTTAATGCTTTCAAGTTTTTATGACTATTTTTTTGTGATAAACAAAACTTTAAAGTTTATATATTATTTGAGCTAACATCATACTTAACTAAGTAGGGACTTAAACCCTATTATTTTTAGAATTTTTAATCAAATAAATGATTTAAATTAGTTATGAGTTACCTAATGTTACTATTATTAAAGCAAGAAGAAAGATCCAAGAGAAATCTGCATAGAAAAATGAAACATCTCAATGAACAGCCGCAGTAATTGGTCTCTTCTGCACTCCGATAATAAATTATTAGTAAGAAACCCCTCTTTTATTCTTTTCAAAATTGATGTGTGCACTAACTCATATGTAATCATTACGCCTTTAACACATACATCCATATCTCTTGCTGAAATAATATTAAATATGTTTTCAATATGGTTTGATGTTCCTTCAAAACTTGATTCAGTTAATCATATATCATTGCGCTTTCCCAACTCTATTGTAATAATAGTCCGTATTACTTACTAGTGTATTACACTTAAATATATTATAGTGGAGAATGTATGTCATATAAAAAGTATTTTTATGATACATGGTGTAAAGATAATAAGTAATGATTTGATTAACCAATTTATCTAGATATTGGTTTTTTGTTTTGAGCTTCCATTAATTTTTGAGCACATTGTTGTAAAGTTGAGTAAATTGCAAGGCATCCAGTTGGCACAGTGTTGAATCTTATAGTGTAAAATTTTTCTATTGAGTTTACTGACAATAATTGTTACCTTTGAAGACTACCTATCTTGTCTTCATATTTTGCCATAGACTAGGGTAAATACAAAATTGTCGAATACAAACCCGTCTTATACTTGTTTGTATAGGCTACCCAAATACTTATGAAAGTATTAACTTAAATTTTTTTTTTTTACTATTTGTTTTGATTTCATTAGAATATTGGAATTTGAATAGCATTCCAATTTAGTAATCATAGCAAATTACTTTGTTTAGATTTAGTTGGCGCTGTAAAAAATTGCATTTTCACTTGTTAGAATTAACAGCATATGGCTTCAGATTTGTATTATAAATAATAAACAAATTGTTTGTACTTAAATATTTTACATATTAAAAGAAATATATGTTCACAAATAGTTTTCAGTTTCTTTTAAGAAAATTGCAAGTAGATGATTTAATACATTATCATACGACTTATTGTAATGATCATATCCTTTAAAAATCCTCCAGAAATTTATAACATACAAAAATTGTATATTACAAAATAGAAAAGTATAGTATTTAAAATGACTTAATTTTAATGATAAATTATTTGATGTTTACTATAATATATACTACATATAAATAAACAGAATGATACCTTAATTGTTGAACTAAAATTTGGTAAAGTGAATAAGGAAATCCTTCAGGAGTATAGATGATATATGTTTCTGTAACTCTTCTCTATTGAGTCTGACTTAAGGATGATTGAGAACGTTGTTGTTAAAAGCTGAATTTTACTCGTTGAAAATATATAATAAATTATGGAAATATTGTGAAACTTTTTTACCTAAATATCTATTACTAATCAACGCTTATATATATATATATATATATATATATATATATATATATATATAATTAAAGTAGACGGCAGCTTCCGCATTTACGACTTTTTTGCTCGTTTTCTCTAGTTTTCTTACTAGTTTTTTCTGGTAGGGAGTGATTTCATGGAGGAGTTGTCCCAGAGACATCAAAGAAATAATCTTTTAGCTTAATCAATAATATTATATTTTTACACTTACAAGTTTTCGATTTTCTCAGAAATCATCTTCAGGTATATATCATTATTAAACAGATTAAATTCACACAATACAATTTTTCAAACGTTAAACAGAAATTAAAAGGAATAAAAATTTAGATGTTAATAGAACTAGATGAACTTTGTGAAAAAACAAAACAAGGCATAGGCATAATACCAAGTTGTAAGAACTTCGATAGTTCTTATAAACTTAATAAGCCTACATTGACAGGACCCCCAGGCAATGTGAATGACAAGTTGTAACCTTGCACTTGTCACAGTGGACTTGTTTTGTTTTTTCACAAAGTTCATCTAGTTCTATTAACATCTAAATTTTTATTCCTTTTAATTTCTGTTTAACATTTGAAAAATTTTATTGTGTGAATTTAATCTGTTTAATAATGATATATACCTGAAGATGATTTCTGAGAAAATCGAAAGCTTGTAAGTGTAAAAATATAATATTATTGATTAAGCTAAAAGATTATTTCTTTGATGTCTCTGGGACAACTCCTCCATGAAATCACTCCCTACCAGAAAAAACTAGTAAGAAAACTAGAGAAAACGAGCAAAAAAGTCGTAAATGCGGAAGCTGCCGTCTACTTTAATAAAATATGTTTACAAGAAAATCTGCTGCCAATATACACTAATATATATATGCTTTTTATGACTTTTGCGATATTTATGGGATGATAGTTTGTTACTTTTTTGATTTCGTACTCATTAGCTAAGAGTGAGCTACACTACTGGGGTGTTGCGTCACTCATCTTTGTTACAGCCATATTCAGTCTTTTATATCTTGGGTAATCTATATGTAACTGGTCTATTCAATATAGCTATGGTTGGCCAGATTAGAAAAATCCACGAAGGTATAGAAGAGAATATCATGTCTTCTTGAATGATAATTAACTATGCGGAACATATTTTCTAATATTAAAATTTATTTATTGGATATTTTAATATTTTATTGAGTTAGAGAGAGCCAGATGCTTGCGTACTTGCCTCTGGACTGGTATATTCGAGGTTTGGATTTAGCTGGAAGTGAAAAAAAATCTGTTGTCGTCTTTTGGAGAGGAAGTTAAGCTTGTTAGATTTTTTCATGATCTGTGATCTTTTAGTTATAAATTGATAAAGCAGAACAGGATGATTTTTTTTTGACGTGGAGTTCTTTTGACATATTACAAGAAACTAACTATTCTCTCAGGAATGAGACAAAACGAGACAGTCCTCGTGAAGTACTCAAGGTGGACCTGGCGGAGGCCACTTTCCACGACATATACCAAAAACAAAACTTATAAAACTTAAGATTGTTATTTGAAGATAAAGATAATCAGTAATTACAAGAGAAAACATGGAAAAGGAAAAACTAAGAATAACCGTTAATAGGACACCAGCCCAAGTTCGAGAACAGCAAGGTGGTAGCTAAAGACGCTATAAAGACGCTATTGTACCACCATAGTGGTGGTATCCCAACTCTGAATACTCTTAAGTTAAACAAAATTGAGAACTCACAAAGGAGAATGATAATTATCTGGTATAAAAAAAGGCCAATTTTTGGTCGATATGTTTTCCCTCCTGAGTGAGCCACTGAACCTAACTTAACCTTATTAAATAATAGAAAGTTGCACATTTGACACAAGAAAATATTGCGTCTTCCAATAATGATTCTACATTGGGAGTCTTAAACCCTGCCTAAGCAAATTATATCTAATATAAGGATTTTTATGAGTGCTTGACATCGTACAATCTCGGTTCATCTCTCACAAAAAAGAAATCTTTTTTTTCTTTTACACAGCAGAGTGAGAATCAAACTCTGGTCTACCAGTCCAGAGGCTAACTTGCAAGCCACTGGACTACATTAGCTCATTGGGTAGATGAACTATCAAGTTGAATGTCTTAACAGATTATTGATACTTTGATGTCATTAGTCATAGCTATACAGCGATTAGCGTTATGTCAACCAAGTTCACCACTGTTGGGAGTGTTGAGGAGAATCTAAGAGCAACCCTCAGTAGTAAAATATGATTGATTCACCCATGATTTAAATGGTTGCCAAATTGAAGATGACTCACATTTTCAGCCCTTATACCACCTGCTAAAAATGGGGAGTTAAAAAAAGATCAGAATCCAAACTGCGAGACATATTTTGCTATCTGCATTTAACTGATGCAATAAGAGCATCAGTTAACCTTATTAAAACAATTACAAGATTTAATGACTGCAAGCATATTAAATGAGAGACCAAAACAAACATGGGGTTAACTCTAATGGAATTCAACCAATCTCTTGAATTAAAGGGGTTAGGGATCTCTTACTTATATTGGATGTAACTAATGCGGAGCTGCTGTATCCCTGCTTGTGATACAAAAAAAAAACAAACTTGTTCCCATATTTGGGGTCCATTACAGGTAATACAGATAACTAACCAAACAGGCATGTAAACCATTAAGAAAATTTAGTAGCGTCCCTGGACCAGATGTCTCACTCCAAAAAACTTAAATACTGTCATTACTAAAAAGAGATGCCTGAAGAGTCCATTAACAAGGAAAAGAATGGCCAAATTCAAAGGAAGAATTGCAAACAACCATCAATATTTTTGAAAAAATATTTGAAAAGTCTATAGAAAATTGTTAATAATGGAAATATATTTTGAAAACGTCTTATGTAAAAGAATAAAACAAACTATAATATTAATGACATTTTATCATATAAGCAGGCTTACTAGTTCCCATGTTCTCAATTCCATAAATGAAAACTTCCGTTTAAGTCATTTTTGGAGATTATAATATTCGCAGTCCTTCAACTTTATACTTCAATTCTAAAATTTGTTTCTTAGAACAATAAACGCTCCCATTAGTTTTGGTACTGCTCATTTCAATTTTTTTTTTAGAATTACCTCCAAGCTTGCATGTTTTGAAGACATGGACTATCAAGTTGAGAGCACCTTGACTTGTTGACAAGCTGATATGTTTGTTCAGTGTCATTTTCATTCTACTGAACTTTATAACAAAAATAAGAGTAATATTCTAACAGTTTGCTGAATATTTTTAATGTTAGTAGACAGCTTTTGCGTCTAGATGGAGTGATAGATAATACTAATAATAGATCACTAGGGTGAAAGCAGAGAATATTCTATAGTCAGTGTTTCCCAAACTTTTTCGACTGACCGCCCCCTTAGGTCCATAAACCTATAACTCAACACCCTTGAATAATAATCAGATTCCTAGACTAAATAACCAAATGAGTGACATTTTACTAATTAAATTAAAATAATTACTAATTGAATATTTATTTAGAATCCAATAGATGTATTGTTTCATAGCATATTTATGCTAAATAATACACAAAAAAGAAACTTAGGTGAGAATATACTTTTAGCATAAAAATGAATTATCAAAACAAATAATTTTAAGAAACTGTTTCCTAGAAGTTTACATGTTGTGTTTTCACTTAAATTTAGAAATTATATTGCATGAACATTTTCAATTTATGAAAATAGAATCCCCGCTCCTTTTTGCATTACCGTCCCCCCCCCCCCCCCCCCCCCGATATCAAAGCATCGCCCCCAGGGGGGCGGTAACGCCCACTTTGGGAAACACTGTTCTATAGTATGGGCAACTAATAGAAGGTAGAAGAAAGGTACGGGACCCTATGAATCACAGCAACTCAAACTATTTTGCCCTTCCAAATCTCTTACTCTTCTATAAAATTTGAACGCTGACGAATTCAAACACATAGAAAAGTATTTAAATCGATGTGATAGACTATAGACTATAGTATGGGCTATTCAAGAGACACAGAGGAACGCTAAAGGACAGGGTATTCGAGTTTTACTCTAAGTAATCACAAATCATACTCGGTTCATAATTAAAATAAGACACTAATAGTTAGTCTTATTAGTGCTCTCTCATAGTTACTATCAAAACTTGGATATTTAGTGTTTGAGAAAACAATTTAGAGTGGTACAGTCTCTTTGCATACATAATTAAAACTAATACAATGTACATAAGAAAAAAGTAATGTTGGTGCTTATTTAGTTCAATTGTTGAACGTTTGAATGGTATGTAACTTGTGAATCATTACAGTTCAATTATGAAATGAATCAGTACTCATTGGTTAATAAATAAAAATCTATGACTTACTAAATTAGAGGAGAAACTTACTAAATTATTTATAAAATTAGAGAAGAAACCATTTATAAACAAAACAAAAAATATATACAAAACAGATATATGTTTGTATAACTCTGCATTCATTTGTGCTATAAAAATAGTCAACTCATATCTAATAGCAAAGGAAGAGGTTTTGATCATACTTTATTTTAAAAAAGTATTCCAGGATTGTATTAATTATTTTATTTGTCTAAACAATCTATGATAAATTACAAGAATTTATGATTACTGCATGATACAATAAAACTGATACAAAGGACAACTGTTAACTGCGACATGAATTCACTTGTCAGATCTTATTTATCATTTCATTCATATTTATTCATATCTTTTTTTAAAACTCTTAAGTAAAATTAGTATATTTCTCTTCAAATTCACAGTAATATTCAACTAACTGAAGTTATATTTCAGTAGAATTCTTTCTTAGAAAACATGAGGGTGCATACAGGAGTCATTTAAATTATTAGTGTTAATTTATTCAAAGATATTCAATTTTTCTTCAAATATGAAATATAAAAGTATGAAAATATTCATGTTCATGAAATATTCAAAAATTATTTTCATATATATTAATATAAAGAAGATTAATAAATTTTTGTGAGAAATTCTATACCTTGCCATTTCATTTATTCTATAAATTGAATTAAAAATTAAATTGTAGATATATTAACATTACTATTTAACTACTATGCTTTTATAAATAAACTCTTTCAAATGACAATCATCAAAACAAATTAGCAAAATAATAAGTGTTATCTTATTTGAATGTATGTATGATCTGTTTACACATGTTCCTTGGCCTTACCAAAATATGGTAATGCAGACCATTGATGTTTTCTAACGTATAGCTCTTTCGCCACGTCATCAGAGACCAAATGCATCTGTACGAATGAGGAAAACGAGACAGTCTCCTTGAAATCCTCAAAAGGGACCTTGTGGAGTTGGTTTTCACGGCCTATATCAACAAGAGCTGTTGACACTACCCTTTTAATCTTTGTAAGACTTATAGTACTAGGAAAAAGATCATGAAGAAAAAATCGAAAGGAGAAAAAAAAATAAAAAATAGTAACAGGTTAGAAAGATTAAAAAGAATAGTTAAGTAAGATATAGATTAAGAGACGCAATGGTGTAGGGTGCAGGAAGGAGTAGAGTGCAAACACTAACCATAACGTGAACGTCCAAGCAAATGTAAACCGACATAACCAGCCCAAACAAGAAACAGTAGCATTAACCTTAGGTCGAAGGGTAATAAAATTTGCCAAGTATCACAGAGAGGGGAGAAAAAGATTTAAGAAAGACAGGAGCTAGCTAAACTAGTGCCTTAACTACCCCAAAATAATAAACTTAATTTTTTTTTTTAGATAATATACTAATTCTTTGCTATTCATTTACTCTGAATACTGATTTACATCCAATACCACTGAAACTATACTTACAGTTATTGATTTAGTCACCCAAGTTAAAGTTAAATGTTAGTTAGTAGTGCCCAAGTTACAGTTGCAGCAAAGGTTACTCCAGTTGCAGTTATAGTACAAGCTATATTTACTTATGTTACAGTTACTGTTACTTAAGTCATCGTTACATTAAAAATTAGAGTTTGAGTGATTCCTTTATTATAATTAGATTGTTATTATTTTAAATAATGTAAATTTTATTTTCTTATTTAAAAAATTCTTACTTCTGCCTATGTAAAAGGTTTTAAAATAAAACTGACACATCGGCAATGAGAGTTTGATTTTTGAACCTAGAAAATTTGACAGAATCCCGATTAGATAACACACCTGTTTTAGATATAATTACTCAATTTATAGTTACAGCTATAGCTATGGTTCAAGTTATAGTTAGTCAAGTTAAGGCAATACAATGTTTCTTACGTGGGATTTGAATTATTTCATTAATAAAACATTTTTTTTAAATAATACATGTTATTGACTATCAAAAAGAATATTTCATTTTTCTTCAATGTATATTAACGCTTTCATTTATTGCATTACATCTAGTGCCAGGTTATCTCATTGGTACTCACCTCTCAACAGATAGGTCTGGGGTTCGATACCCACCTGGCACTCGATATATTCACGTGGTAGGTGACGTGATACCGTGATACCTCGGGAGGACGTTATACCGTCGGTCCTGAGCCTGTACGATGCCAGGTAATCGTAAAAGATCTTTATTCTAAATGCATTTGAGTGAGGCAAAATTTAGGACTAACAATGTACAATCAATCTTCATATCACAAAGGGCCTGTATGTGTTACCTTGTAGGACAGCCACTGAAACCTAAAGGGTTGCCTGCTACTACTACTACACCATATATTTTAGTAACTTAAAAAAAATAAAATGCTATTATAATTTTAAAATGCACTAAAAATCTTATGAAACATTCAGTGATGTGAGAGTTATCAAAGCAGGCTTTAGAGATGCTGTGGTATACGTTACACATTAACTCACCAAGGTGACAGCCAACGTCCATATTTAAACACAAGCTACAATAGCTACAACTCAGGGAAATAAACTAATACATTAACTAGACAAGCAAACTTGAACCTTAAATCAATATATAACATGTCCATACTGTGAAAAGAGCTAAACTTAGCGTCGATTGGTGAAGAAACAAATATCATAATAGGAATAATAATTTGAAGAGCATTTTTTAAGTGTTGAATAATTTAATACAGGCTTTGTCCTTATTGTACTCTAGATCCTTTATACTTGGCTCCAACTTAATTAAAATTTGTTGGAATCAATGGTTAATATAAAAAAAATACAAGTCACTCAAAGAAATCTATGTAAATTCATAATTAAAGAGAGTAATTTTTAAAAGAACAAGTTTCAACAATTACAGATGATTAATATATAGATCTTACTTTTTTATAATAATGGAGTGTAAATAAATAAAACACTCTCAAATCATAATCATAATCAATATTAATCACAATCTGGATAAAATTATAACTTACCAAATTTGAAAACCCTTCCAACCATTTTTTGTTATATATATATATATATATATATATATATATATATATTATATATATATATATATATACAACAGATTGGCAATGAGAGTTTGATTTTTGAACCTAGAAAATTTGACCGAATCCCGATTAGATAACACACCTATTCTATCAAACGGTCGATATATTATTGAATCTGTTGTATATAATTTTGGGTTTATATAAGAAAGGCCATGAAAAAGGTTTTAAAAATGAAACCGAAACGTCGGCAATGAGAGTTTGATTTTTGAACCTAGAAAATTTGACCGAATCCCGATTAGATAACACACCTATATATATATATAACAAATTCAGTAATATATCAACCGTTGGATAGAATAGGTGTATAATGTAATCGGAATTCGGTCAATTTTCCAGGATCATAATCAAACTCTCAATGCCATTGAAAGTTTGATTTTGATCCTGGAAAATTGACCGAATCCCGATTACATTATACACCTATATATATATACACAATTAAAAGAAACGGTCCAGCGGACTTTTTTACAATAAAATAAAAAACGAAGGAAACACACAGAAAGACACAGACATAACTCACATCGATATTTCGACAATCGTCGTCATCAGGAGGTGCGAAGAGCGAAGAGTCCCGCAGGAAGACAGGGCGGTACTGACTCGGAAACCGCAGCCAGTACCCCACCACTTACCACCAAGCGGGGGAAGGGAGGGGGGAAGGAAATGAAGAGCCAAATTAAGACGTAAAAGGAACGAGTAAAAATTATAACTATAAAAAATTATAAAAAAGTAGATAAATCAAATTAAAATTAATAAAAATAATAAATAAAAAGTAAAATAAAAAATAATAAATAAATAAATAAAAAATAATAAATAAATAAATAAATCATAAATAAATTATCGGTTGAGGTTGAGTCCGGGGAAGAGCGAGCATCAAGTAAGCATATGTATGCCTCCTCTGAAGCTCTTAGGGTAACTTTATTGTTGGATTCGGGGATCTGTTTCAGGATCTGAACCCTGAAACAGTCATTGAAACTGAGTCCATGCGAGTTCGCATGGATGGCTACAGGATAGTTACTGCGTTGACCGACTGAAGCCCTATGACCATTCATACGAAGGCTCAACTTATTAGAAGTTAAGCCAACGTAAAAGGAGTCACACTGAGTGCAATCCAGTCGGTAAACACAGTTGCTCGAGGTACAGGAGGAATTGACCTGAACCGGGTAGGAACTATGGTGGAGAGGGGAATCGAAGGAAGGATTAGGATTTACAATCAGGCAAGTTTGACAGCCACGGCGTCCACATTGTTTCATTCCAGGAACAGGATTGGAAGGCTGAGGGGAAATATGAGAGAAAATGCTTTTTAGATTGGCAGGTTTACGGTAGGAAATAGAAGGGGGGTGATTAAAGATGGAAGAAGTAGAAGTAGAAGTAGACAGAATCGGAAAAGACTCCTTAATAACAGCACGAAGCTTATAAGCGCCAGGGAAGTAGGTTGTCAGGAAGAAGGAAGTGTTACTTCTATCCCTCTTGGGTCTGGGTTGGTGGGAGATGTCAGCCGGTAAAACACGACTATCAATGAAGGAGCGAGGATAGCCTCGTTCAGAAAATTTGTCCTTTAAGAGGTTAAGGTGATGTCTGCGGTCTTGGAGATTATTGCATATTTCATTGAAACAACTCTCTAACTCATCCTTTTATCAACAGCTTTCTTCCAACCCTATTTCTTTTCCTCAAGAACTTAGTTTCTCTTCTTAATAACAGTGCTGTGTGTGAGGGCCTTTCTCCCCAGGATATTGACACCCTCATTCCCTCAAATCCCCGATGTCCTGTTTTCTACCTGCTCCCTAAAGTCCACAAGCCCTTCAACATGCCTGACTCCTCCGCCGGTAGACCTATCGTTTCCAGTTATGGCTGCCTTACAGAAAGACTTTCCGCCTTCATTGATCACTTCCTACAGCCTCTAGTTCGGAACCAACCTTCTTTCTGCAAAGACACTTTCCATTTTCTCCAAATTTTTAAAAATCTTTCTCTTTCCTCTACCCTTGATCATCCTCTTCTCATGGTTGCCATGGACGTCACTTCTCTCTATACTTCAATCATTCATTCTGAAGGTCTGGACGCTCTGCGATACTTTCTTGATGGCAGAACAGCACCCCTTAATCCTTCCACATCCTTTCTAGTCTCTTTGGCTGATTTCGTGCTACAGCATAATGTCTTTCAGTTTGAGGGTCGTTATTACCTTCAAACCAGAGGCACAGCTATGGGTACGATTATGGCCCTTCTTACGCTAATCTTTCATGGCCAAATTAGAGCAGATTTCCTGCCACCTGTCAACTTCTTCCACTCCTTTATCTCCGTTTTATTGATGATATTTTCTTCATTTGGCCCCATGGCAAACATAACTTAGAACTTTTCCTACACTCCTTTCAAAATTTCTGCCCCTCCATCACTTTCACTTACGACATCTCCGACAGACTTATCACCTTTCTTGACGTTGACGTTACTTTAGACAATGGACACTTCCTGACTTCCGTACATATAAAACCCACCAACTCCCAACAGTACCTCCATTACAATAGTTGCCATCCATCCCATGTTAAAAAGTCTATACCTCGATCCTTGTCCCTCCGTATTCACAATATCTGCAATAATCTCCAAGACCGCAGACATCACCTTAACCTCTTAAAGGACAAATTTTCTGAACGAGGCTATCCTCGCTCCTTCATTGATAGTCGTGTTTTACCGGCTGACATCTCCCACCAACCCAGACCCAAGAGGGATAGAAGTAACACTTCCTTCTTCCTGACAACCTACTTCCCTGGCGCTTATAAGCTTCGTGCTGTTATTAAGGAGTCTTTTCCGATTCTGTCTACTTCTACTTCTACTTCTTCCATCTTTAATCACCCCCCTTCTATTTCCTACCGTAAACCTGCCAATCTAAAAAGCATTTTCTCTCATATTTCCCCTCAGCCTTCCAATCCTGTTCCTGGAATGAAACAATGTGGACGCCGTGGCTGTCAAACTTGCCTGATTGTAAATCCTAATCCTTCCTTCGATTCCCCTCTCCACCATAGTTCCTACCCGGTTCAGGTCAATTCCTCCTGTACCTCGAGCAACTGTGTTTACCGACTGGATTGCACTCAGTGTGACTCCTTTTACGTTGGCTTAACTTCTAATAAGTTGAGCCTTCGTATGAATGGTCATAGGGCTTCAGTCGGTCAACGCAGTAACTATCCTGTAGCCATCCATGCGAACTCGCATGGACTCAGTTTCAATGACTGTTTCAGGGTTCAGATCCTGAAACAGATCCCCGAATCCAACAATAAAGTTACCCTAAGAGCTTCAGAGGAGGCATACATATGCTTACTTGATGCTCGCTCTTCCCCCGGACTCAACCTCAACCGATAATTTATTTATGATTTATTTATTTATTTATTATTTTTTATTTATTTATTTATTATTTTTTATTTTACTTTTTATTTATTATTTTTATTAATTTTAATTTGATTTATCTACTTTTTTATAATTTTTTATAGTTATAATTTTTACTCGTTCCTTTTACGTCTTAATTTGGCTCTTCATTTCCTTCCCCCCTCCCTTCCCCCGCTTGGTGGTAAGTGGTGGGGTACTGGCTGCGGTTTCCGAGTCAGTACCGCCCTGTCTTCCTGCGGGACTCTTCGCTCTTCGCACCTCCTGATGACGACGATTGTCGAAATATCGATGTGAGTTATGTCTGTGTCTTTCTGTGTGTTTCCTTCGTTTTTTATTTTATTGTATATATATATATATATATATATATATATATATATATATATATATATAATGTTTGGTAAGAATATCTGCAGAACTGACAGCTACATATCAAAATGTAAAAAAAATATGTAGGAGTGTCAATTTTTCATATTCACAAGTTCTAAATATTTCTCAAACTTGGATGACGTCACAGACAAATGTTTTTTGAATTGAATATGTACAGAGTAAAATGGTCTCTATGGCAATGGAGATATTATATTGCCTAATTCATCTTCTTTAATGTCTCCTGTGCTTGATTCTATCTTGCTTGAATGCTTGAATCTAAAAATTTTGTTTTCACTCTTTACATATGAGATATTTATTACATTTACCAATTGTACAAGTTGCAAAATTTAATAGTTTGTAAAATATGACCAGAACAAAATTGAAACTAAATGAAATCTTTTCCACTCAAATTTACTTTAGAGAAAAGATTCAAATTTATTTTAGAATACTCGTTTTATATATTTATAGGCTTGATTTTCAATTTCCTAACAATATTATCTTATTATACCTCTTCTTCCATGATAATTATATCATATTTGTTATATTCCTAATGCAGTATCTTATATTGTCTGTTTCTATTTTATTGACCCATATATTTATTATCTTATTTATGCTTTCTTAGTACATCTATAACATTGCTTATTATTTTCTTAAGTTGTTTTAAATATGACAGTTATTAAATGATTAAGAGAAATTAAGAATATTGTATAATATTCTCTCGTCTTAAATGTGAGTCACAGAGGCGAAAACATACAGCTGTTTTTTTTTTTCAATTGGCACCTTTTGTGTGAAGAAATCAGAAAATCTAAAATAATTATAACAATTTTTTTATTTAAGTTATTTAAAGGAAGTGTTAGAAATTTTTTCACAAAATCTTAATTGAAATTAAGATTGATTATACTTGTTCATTACTTTTAATTAGTCATTCATTATGCACAGACTGTGATTATCTCTCAAGGTCAAAAGTTTAGAAAAGTTATTTAAGAATTACAGAATATCAGATAACTCAAGAGAATCTGGAGATTTATTCAAAATATCAGAATAAATTCCCTTTTTATTCTGATAGAATTACATATATTCCAAGCAAATATGTACAAAGCAATTTATACAAATACACATTAAATTTGATAAACTAATTGAGACAAGTATAAGAGTTATGCTTTCTTAGCAAATAATAAGCTGAGAACTGCTTAACTCAATGTGTATCATGTTACCAGCGCTCCTGGTGAGAAACGAGAAAAGCTTTGTCGCAATTGTTAAAAAAGCACTTCATTATTTAATTAAATTTTATTAAAATGGGTAATTTTAAAAATGATAATCATAATATAAGTAGTTTGTTATAATTCGAATTATCAATTTATTAATTTTGTTAAGCAATTAATATAATTTCACGTGTAAAAGACTTTGGTTATCAAAGAAATTTTTGAGCCTGCTATTATATTTATAATGGGGTAAATAGAAATTATGGGGAGTCTCAAATTAGTTATTTTTTTTCAGGGTGGAACCTTATAACCTAAAGGATGCTCAAATATGTTTTTCTAGTTGAATATTCCTCTCAAAATTATTGAATAGCGGATTCAGTAAAATAGTTGAACCATTACTAAGTAGAGAAATTTTCTTTTTATAAAAAAATTGGTTGGTATTTGGAATGGGTTGATTTATATTTAAGTATATATTGGAAGCAATTTGAAGCTGAAGTAATCGGAGAAGTTGATAGCTCCCTTGGCGAAGTGATTTGGTTCTTAAAGAGGGTGGTCAACGAGTGGAACAGGTCGTATAATCAAACTTGTAGATTTGGGAGTTTCCAATTGAACTTCATTCAAGAGGTCTCAAGCACTGCGACTTGATCAAGAGGGCCTTCTCTATTCAGAGAATAACCCAACTCCGTGCCACGGCTGCAGCACTCCCAACACGGGAGTTATTTCTTCCTACTTCAATTACATTCTAAGAAGCAATCAATGAATAGTTTAAGATGCATAAAGAAAAACTTAAGATATTTTTAAAGAAATTGTGTTAGAAAAAATAACGCTAGAAAATGTATTTATTACAGATTCCTTTATGCAAATGATGTTAATATACTAGCAGATTCAACATCAAAACCACAGTAAAAAAAATCGAAAAAACACTAAAATTTCTTTTTGTAGTTCTGTATTTTTATATATCTGTAAACAATTTCTTTTAAAATATTTAATTTGGTAACTTTTATATTTTACTACATTTTCAGAATTTTTTTCTGGTATATTTGTAACCTTCTGATGATCAATTAATTCTCAAACTTCTTTATTTTGCCATTATGAGTATATATGAAGCAAAACACAGTGGGAAAAATTTAGGCGGAATGTACTGAATCACTTCTAACAAAGGAATATTTTGCTAGTATACAAAAAGGATTATCAATGACGAATTTTTAAAATAAAGTTTAAACTACCCCAATGTATGATAGGTCATGGGCCATATTAATAACACTTTACAAGTTAAAAAAGCCTATTAACTACCTGTAACGCAGAGACACCCCAAGCTCCCAAACTATGTATGAGTGTTGTCTAAGGGATACACAAAGACAGGCTCTTACCCAAAAAGTTTTAATTTGTAAGTGTGGCTAATTAAGTATTCCTTTTTAATTACAAAACAATATTACAAACGATATGTAAAATTCTTGTACGGTTTTGAACCATAAAATATTTCAATCCCAAGATTTTATGTGTACATTATCTGAGCCAACTTAATATTATTTATATTTTATGACATTGACTTAACACGACAAAAATGTTTGTTTTGAAGAAAAATTTATTGTAGTATTATTATTTTTAAAAATAAGAATTATTGTACAATGTGTATGATGAATGGATTTAATACAATGTGGACATGCTGTAAAAAATAAAAAACGGAAAAACTTCAAAACATCGTTTTGTACATATCTTACATCAGTCACAAAAAAACTATTATCTATTCTGTATCAATAGTTCCAGTGATTGACTGAACAAATTGATATTGATATCGTCTTTTTTAATATTTCACCGAGATATGTGAAGACAAGTGTTTTAAACGGCATTACAGATGAGTTCATGTTCAAAATGAGGGAATAAATCGCCAAGCTTATCTGCTGTGCTACAAGACTTGATCCCTATACGTCATATGAAATAATTTAGTTCTCAAGACATTCCTTCCTTGTATATTGTCAATATTAGTATTTTCAAAACTTCAAATGTTAAATTGATACGTTTTTTATTCAATAGTGACTTGTTATCATGTTATTTTCATTGAAATAAGTTGTTTATTTTTGAACGCCCACACTTATAAGGCATTAATCATTAGTGTTGTTCGATACGAGGTAATTGAGTCTTGTTTATTATTTTGCACCCGTTTGGTAATTGGGACCAACATTCAACTTATATAAAAATATAAGCCGCATTATCCGTTGATTCTACATTGGATGCCTTAAGTTTTGCTTAACTCAAGTGTATTTAGAGTAGGGACCTTCAACGAGTACCTGACATCGTACAGGCTTGAGACCAACGGTTTAACGTCTTCTCCTAGAGACGATGTGCTCAGATTTATTCCCCTTTCACATGAATAAATCAAGGGTCAGGTGAATATCGAACCCCAGACCTACCAGTTCAAAGGGGAGTACTTTAACCATTTAAAAATGCGAGTTTAATTAAATTCAATTTTCATCATAATAACTTTGCAGTTAATGGTGAAGATCAAAATATATGTTAATAATTTTAATTAATAATTATTAATATATGTTAATAATGTTAAGATTTGCATTAGCTTCTGAATTAAGAGTGTCGTTGTTAATTGGTGCTAATTTCCTTGAAGTTTATAATTGAACAGTAGATATAAATAAATGAACAAATGAAGACTTACAGAGTAGACCTTCTATTGCGAAATACAACTAAATAAAGCGACTATGAAAATAAGTTTCTGGCCTTCATATGTCATCACTGGGCTGCTTCTACATCATCACAACCCTGTTGTATCCGAACATAAACATATATTCCGTTTATGATATAAACAATATTCCGACTGTAATGGAAAAATACTTAAAGTATATGGAATTTCAGTAGTATATGTTACTAGTTACATATTAGGGGAAGTTTACTGAAAATCCATTGACTCCATAAAATGTTATTATAACTTTAGAGTTTTTGATATAATTGACTATTTTTTATAATGTTTTATTGGCTATAAACATTTAAAAGGAACATCATGTTTGATCCCAGTAAAAAGTAATTACAATTTAATCGAATGGAGACAATTAAAAATCTCTTATACATTAAAGGTGTGAGGGTGTTTTGGCTACCTCAGTAGCACAACCTGGCGTATTCGTGCAATCGTTGTAATGCAGTTCTGCAGAGGTTCTTAAAGTAGTCTGCATGGTTCCCAGGGGACCAGAGAAGGTCATCCAGTAAAAAAATAGGTCTCTCAAGGTGTCCTGTTAATCCTTAGATGCGAATAAACTAGATAATACTATCTGTTACCTGTCTCTTACAAAGTTGGAAACTATTTTTAAAATTTTCAGACTTTGCGGTCATTCCTAAAAAATTATTGTGAAAGTTCAAAATAGGTCTTCTGTCTTTGATAAGAGAGCTGTACATCCACAGATTAGACATATCACTGTTAGAATAACGTATTTTAGTTCCACCTCCGTTTCAACATATATTTTTCTTCATGATCACTATACTTCTTTCATAGTAAGGTAAGAACGGTGTCTGAAAACTTATAATAGCAGATAGAGTAGACTACTCATAAGGAACTATTAGTCACAAACTATTACGCTCATCTACGCTGAATGGGATATTTTTGCATAATATGAAATCATGGCCACGTGACTTTCTGACGTCATAAATATTAAATATAGTTAAGGAGTGCAACCAATGGTTGTCCACCCGATTTCCGCTACAAAATCAAATAACTAAAGAACAAACCCTAAAACAAAATTATTTCTAAATATATGAAGAAAATGTAGTTGAAGTATTCAAAAATATTTAAAAAAATATATCAAACCATGCATTGAATTATGCAGTCTGTATTCAGTTCAACAACTTTTAAATACACATACACCACCCAATCAACCATAGATATATACATACAAACACACACACACACACACACACACACACACACACACACACACACACACACACACACACACACACAACACACACACACACACACACACACACACACACACAAACACACACACACACACACACACACACACACACACACGCACACATGCACAGAAAACTTTTAAGATGGACTCAGAAGGTCCCATAGTACGTGTAAATTTGTCATAGTACTTAAACCAAGCTTTTTTCATAAATATTATATATTACGTGTACTAAAGTAAATAGAAAGCAAATAAATGGGGTTTTCATTGCACCATGTATTGTTAAAAAATAGTTACAAATGAAATAAATGGACTATTCACATGCTAAAAGTCCAAATTAGCAATTTGTTCTAATTAAAAGAAATTTGTTCTAATTAACTCTGTATACGTTGTGAATTCATATCTGCGTATAATATAATAGCATATCATTACTGAAGGCTTAGCTCATTGAAGGCTTAATTAGGAAAAGGTCTTTACTTCGGTAGGTAAGTCTGATTTCAAAGCATCAGACATGGTAGATTGATCGGTGGTCTCATTACATGTAATTCCCACATGTGATTTCACCCAATAGAGTGCCTACATTCAAAACCTTTTTCACGCAGGTGCTTAAGTGGCCATGATTTTGATGCTTTAATAGCATTATTCAAATTGTAAAATTGTGAGAGTTGGTTCGTTAGGATCAAAGCTATTTTCTCCATGCTACAAATTATCAAGACATTCGCTTCACTAATAATTAATTTATTAATAATCAATAATTATTAATTACATTAATGGACAAATAACTCTTAAGATTTATAAACCAGCTGAATGAACAGATTTCCCTCTAAATTAAATCAAGCATTTATTGCAAAAATATTTGAATATGTGTAAACCTGTTATAAGGAATATTTTATTATTACTTATATATGTCTATGGTCATAAACATGTTGGATATAACGTTATTCAACATTAAGAAACTTTTTGACATATGCATCTCATCCTATCAATTACACATGATAAAGTAGACCATATTGATGTTTTTTAACGTTGAACCCTTTCGTCGTGTCACCAGAGGAATTACATCCTCAGAAATGAGGAAAACGAGATAGTCCTCATGTAGTGCGCTAGGCGGACCTAAGAGGGGCTTCCATGATCTGCATGAACAAGAGCTGCAGACTTTTTAAGACTGATGATTACTTTGTAAAAGAGATCATGAAGGATTACGTGAAATTTCAAAAATATGTTCCACGACATAACAGAATGTAAAGAAAAATGGAGTTGAGAGTATTTGAAATAATAAGTAAGTAAACGAAAGAGTGTAAAATAGAAGTACACAAAAATTACTTTTTTCTACATTTAATTACTTAATTCTACAAAAATTATTATGCTACAAAAAAAGTTGAATGTAATTCTGATTCTACAGTAAAATCACTATAGTTCTAAAAACTGAAAACTCTTCTTGTAATGGTAACAAGAGAACAAAGCTGAAGACTCCAAGTGTTAACCATAGCGAAGCCAGCGAGAGCAAACCAAAGTTCGCCATAACTAACCCCAGATAAGTAACTTTCGCATAAACGTTTGACCTGATGGGTAATAAAACTTGTCAAATCCCACTGAGGATTAAGAAAGAGTTGTAAGAAGAAAGGACTCACAACCTTAAGACAAGGACACTCAATCCACGCCTGGCCGTAAGCTATCCCCCCACCCCTGACCCACCAACCAGGGCAGGATACCTATCGAGTGAACCTTCCACCTGCGGACATCGAAACAGGGACACCACCGACCCCACTGCTACCCAAAACAACCCAGGCAGGTATGTTAAGCCCCCGACCACGAAAAGGTGAAACACATGGCAGAGGGTGGGAGGGGGGATTTAATCAGGGCCAGCTTGTTTTTGGTTTAATTGTGGGTTGAATGAAAAATAAGTCAAACATTTGGTAATAGAAATTCAAAATGTGTTCAGTTCCTCTAAGTTTGTGATGGGCAAATAAATGCTATGCCTAACGACATTATTAATTGACAAAGAACAATTTATTATGAATAAAACAAACTTAGGCATGCTATTACTGCCAAGGCAATTTTAATATTTTTTTGGACCAAGTTTAGATTTTTGTTATGAGTGTTAAAATGCACTGAACTGCTATCCAATTACAGTTTACCAGTACAATTAAATCAGTGACACAGTCATTAGTTCAATGTTTTAGACTTTTTTATTTCTAATGTTAATGCATGGTTTACTAAAGATACAGCAGGGTTTGCTTAAGGGTTTGCTTAAAATCAAATTTTTAATGCAGAACAATTCCATTAATTAATTCATCTGATGATGCAGTATAATCGCCTTTTTCTGTGTACTTTGCTTTGGTGTAAATGAAAATTTATATTTTTGTGAAAAACTCTACAAAAATTAGTATGCTACAAAAAAAAGTTGAATGTAATTCTGATTCTACAGTAAAATCACTATAGTTCTAAAAACTGAAAACTCTTCTTGTAATAATCAATAATCAACTGTACTTAATAATTTTGTTTATATTGTCTTAACATTTTTTTTTCTCATTATCCAGTCAAAATTGTTATATAAAGGAAATTTGAAAGCGTTTAAAGAGATTAAATGATATGTAAGAATAATAAATATCTTCAATACATAAAAGTAAATATAAGTCAGCTATCTATTTTGTGCCGTTTTCAGGCTGATGGATGGTTGCCACGGGAAAGTGTTGAAATCAATCTACATGTCACACTGTATAACAAATTTAAGTGTCACTCACACAGTTCGTGGTATATTTCAAAACCTTATTTTCCTTTGGTAACCTTTCAAAATGAGAAAAATACTTCTTTATTCTTCATTACAAAAGAGCTACTAATATTAAGTTACATCTTTAGTAATTCAATCAATTTCTAAAATTTAATTATGTGATTCTACATAATAAGAGTATGTGTTGATGAATTAGGCTATAAATGTAGAGGTAAAAATAGGATGTTCAAAGGAGAGAGACAACAAAAATTTTTATAAGGCGAGCAGAAACTAAACTTCTTTCATGTATTGACTTAGAAAGATTTTTCTTGGACTTAGACTGATTTTTAAAGCGACTAGCCTAGAGTAAAAATAATAAAGATGGGCCTACATAATACGAAAATGCAGTAGGTGAACAATTTTGGCTGTCAAATAGTTATTATAAGTTGGTTTACTAATCTTTTTTTGAAGTTATATTAATGCATTTAATAATAACTGCCTTGATGTTACATTTTAGTCGAATAGAGAACCTATGACATCCTACACTTGAATGTTTAGAAAATAGCTTTGAATTTTGGTTTCCCTTTATATTCAGAAATAATGAGGTAAAATTTGACATCTCTCTAACTGCTTGATTAGCTGATTTAGTTCTGTGTTTTGATTTATTAAGAACCAGTGTTTTTCTGTCTCAGTGTGTATGCTTAAGTAAACTGTAGATGGAGCAACTTGTTATTGCGTTTGTTTTTTCGCTTTAACTTTTGACTCTTTCCTTTCGACTTTATAATTAAATTTTCTGACTTTGAATAGATTTTGCATAAAGTATTGACATCAATATAACTCATTATAAACTCAGTTTATTTAGAACATCATTAATTCAGACTGGGATTTGCTGTAAGTAATTTATAAATTTTCATTTCGTAAATACTGTTGAATTCTACATTATACAATACAGCTGATTGCTTCAAACAGCACAAACCTTATTTAGTTTTCACCTTCCAAAAATACACCCTTGCTAATCTACCCATTAATTGATTAACAAAAAGTTCCTATTTCAATACATTTTTGAAAAAGCCGTCTCCTCATCAAATATTTACTCAAACCTTTCTCCAACTAGTCGCAGAAAGAAAAAAAAACCAAACACTGTAGCGTTCAGCACTTTAGTAAACTAAGAAAGTATACAAGAAATAAATGACTATAACAAGTAACTACTAAACTAGTTTTGTTTATCATTAATATAGATACCTAATTGCCAACGTGAAATCATTACCTTATTCAAGTTCAGCAAATCTCAGTATATTTTTATTTCGCAATAGTTTATTTCTTTTTCTGTTAATCTCATATAATCGTAAATTGTTTCAGTGAAAATGTTTGATTTATTCTCCTCGGTTTTATGTCGGACATCTATGAGCAATAGGTTTTTATAAAATGGTTAGCTCGAATTTCTTATTCGACATTTGTGCAGTTTGGCTGCTTACGTCTTTATCAGATCCCACAAGTTCTTTCTCACTCTGAGCTATATTGTAGGATAATATAACCATTTTTTTTTTTAACTTTCTGGTCTAATTCAAAGCACCATAGAGTTCGTGTTACAATCATTTTATCTGTTGTCAGATCAAACATTGAAGAACCTTCAACTGCACTAGCGTGCATTTAAATATAATGATACCATTATTATCCAATTTACTCTATTTTAGAAAAGTAACAAAACAACAAGTTTTCTTTCTAATATTTTTCAAATTACTCACAACTGTAATTTTATTTACAACTGTACAGCTCAAACAGTTTTTATCAAATGCATTGACATACCTTAACAAGAAACAATTTTGCAATTATTTTGCAGTAATTACAACTTTACCCCTACTTCGTTTCTATTTTTGTTCTGCCAAGAGTTTTTTTTATTTCATTTAACTACCTATTTCTACTCCCAGCAACGCATAAAAATTGTTCACAAGAATTTGATTCTCTTAGTTGATGAGAAATTCCTACTTCTCTGAGACATACGTTCAACCTTTTAACGAACACAAACACACACACACACACACGCATAGATATATATATATATATATATATATATATATATATATATATATATATCAGAAAAATAACACCCAGAAATAAAACAGAAACTCTGGCATTTCTGTTATCTATATGTTATATATATATATATATATTAGCTATCCATGCTAATTCCCATGACCTCCCTTTCAATGATTGTTTCAGGGTACAAATCCTCAAACAAATCCCCGAGTCTAATTCCCATGTCACCCTTAGAGCTTCCGAAGAGGCATTCATATGCCTCCTTGGGGCTCGTTCTCCTCCTGGTCTTAACCTGTACCGTTAATTATTTTTTATTTTATTATTATTATTTTCGTATTTTATATACTTTTTATCTTGTTTTCTAAATAAATATTGGAGGGATTTCTATTTTTCCTCTCCTCCGCTGAGGGGCAGCATTGCGGTGGTTCCACGAGTTACTCTGGAGGCCAGTAGCAGTTTGCTTCTCAACGCGAGTACTTCGCACTTCTTCCCGATGACGACGGATGTCGAAATATCGAAGTGAGTTCTGTAGTGTCTTTCTGTGTTCTTTTCTCTGTGTTAAAGTATATTTATATATATATATATATATATATATATATATATATATATATATATCAATCATAATATAATATATATATATATATATATATATATATATATATATATATATATGCAGAAAAATCACAATAAACACGTGATGGAATTCATAATGTGTAAAACCACAAAAGAAAAAGAAATGTTCAAAATTTCAAAACAATAAATGTTTTGAAGCCTTTCACTTTATGTCATCAGATCATTTCTTTTTATTGGTTTTCTTTTTTTTTTGTGGCTTTATACTTCATACATACATACATACATATGTTTGTACGATTTGGTGGCATTCCTTTCTTTTTAACATATTTCGTTGAATAATTGACCATATTTTGCTGAAGTCATTTTGTTCACAAGTTTTTCCAAGTTTCTAAATAATTTCTTTTTTCCTTGATCCAAACGTTAATAAATATTCTCCAACATTCGGATGAAGAAAACAAGAAATTATTTAGAAACCTTAAAGGACTTGTGAAAAAAATTACTTCAGCAAAATATGATCAATTATTCAAAGAAGTATATATATATATATATATGTTGTGTTTAAAAGATAACCATTCTACTATAGTATTGTTAGTATATAGTAGATTTTGCAAAATTTTCTTTCAGCAATGGGGATTTACGTGTCGCATATTTGTTGCCCTAACAATTGGTCCCATTTGAAATCAAATACAAGATCAGAAGAGTAACTTAGTCAAGCTTTATTTATAAGTACTAAAAAATTAATTTATTCTTTCTAATTTAATCTATGTGTATAATGCATCTTATATAACTACGAACAATTGGTATCTCATTATTTAGAAAATATTAACACAAAGCATTTGATTTCATTACAAATGTTAATTCTTGTCAAAAATTAAATGGATAAACTTTAGCGTGTATAATATCATAGCTAGAATGAAACAACAAAACTTTAAGAATCTTTTGTTTAGGCTTTATAGTAATTTATCCAATTTGAAAACTTGCGCTTTACGTGACGGCAAAGTCATAAATCTGTCTGTTGTTACTAAGTGACTCGGCGTTTGCAAAAAGGGGACAGTGAATCAATAAGAAATGATGACCTTAGCACTGCAACTGCCTAGAAATAAGGTTATTTCAAAAGGAGGAATGTACAAAGTTTAAAATTACTTAAAGTTTTACCATTTTCTTTACTTCCTTTCAAGCATTAAGTAAAATAAAGGAACTTTATTTGAAACACCTTCTCGAGTTGAATAATTTGAGAGCATGTCAGTCAAGCAATTAAAGCAAACAACTGTTGAAATATATGCTTCGCATAAAGTTGTTATATAAATACATCATTATACAATGTAAATAGAATTCCCCTTAACATTGCAATAATATTAACTAACATCTTAGAATACCAATGGAAGAGATATTATGTACATGCAATCATGTTATATTCCTCATCAGTTTCAAATAACATAAAATCCATACCGGAGGTAAGATCAGGCCTAAACATCCAGCCCGGCCTAACCCAGGCCTGCAGGTATTAAAGCCCGATCTGTCCCGTGCCCACTATGGCCCGAACCCGATATATATATATATATATATATATACGGAT
The DNA here is from genome assembly GCA_026182355.1 of Hermatobates lingyangjiaoensis. Lineage (NCBI taxonomy): Eukaryota > Metazoa > Arthropoda > Insecta > Hemiptera > Hermatobatidae > Hermatobates > Hermatobates lingyangjiaoensis. Next base: position 1,182,968 of record JAPFBL010000175.1, on the reverse strand, counting down.
AGATATCCGTAATAATTGACATTTTGGGCAAAACGCAGCCCAAATTTGGGTTAAAACTCGGGCTCAGACTTAGGACCTTACCTCTAATTCATACAATTAGAGCCAAAGTCAAATTTTGGGGATTTCAAGAATTACGTCTCACAAAAATAATTTCATATTGATTTTTTTTTTGTGTGGAAAAGTAATTCCTGAAATCCTGCAGTAGGAGGAAATCCACACTATAACAGATTGCACAAGTAATCAATAAGTCAAGTGTATTTAGAGTAAGAATCTGTAACAAGTACATGACATCGTACAGGCTCAGGACCGATGGCTTAACGTCCCTCTCCGAGGAACAACGTGATCAGATTTATTCACATCCTATGTGAATAAATCAAAAACCAGAGTGGGTATTGAACCCCTGACCTACCAGATTAGAGGCCTACCAAGCATGTTGTTACTTATCTCATCTGGGCCACTAAGTGTCTGGGGAAATTTTATTGATATGCGTGAGATAAGAACTGCAGAAACTAATACTGCTGAGCTCAGAGGGTCTAATATGGACAGAAGTAGAAAAGCAATATATAAGAAAGTTGACAGAACCATCTACAAAGATGAGGTGACTGTTAGACACATGATAAGCAAAGGAAATAGAAGCGAAAATATTTTGTAGAGAAGTAGAAACAGGTCAAACTCATGTTTTTATGGTACTTAATGAAGAAAATATCCTCAATGTAGGAAGTACAGAAAAAGAAATAATTGAGGATGAATAAGGATACTTTCTATGGTTTCAAAATGAACAAACTTTGAAAGAAGAAGCCAAGGAAGTGTTTGAATTTAATATCACCAGGCGAAATATGAATATATCAATACAACCAAAATGATGTAAAGAAATGGCAGAATTTGGGCCTTATGGCAGTTAATCTTGTCTCTTCTCGATTACTTATTAATACTTCTTTGTTAAACACTTACGACAAATACACAACACCAAATTAACACAAAAAATACTAGTGCTAAATACAAAATAATGAGATTAAAGAGACATCCTAGCAAATAAATATATAAGTTACTATAAACAAATATACAAGCACAGCGAGTTATCCTTTATTCCAAGTTGGGATTTGAGTCACGATCGTTATATTTTATATTGCCTTTTACAGTTATCAAAATTCTTGATTCTTTTTATAGTTTTTAATTTGTTTAAATGTATGGTTTAGGTTGGTTTGTTTAATGGCAATCCATTGTGTTATATTTAACAGTTTATCAACATTTTTTTCTGAAATAAAATGTTCTCTAATGAACTTTTCTACAGTTAATGCCGTGTCTGTATAATAACATATAGTTTAATAGTTTCAAAACTCTAGATTTAGCAGTATAATTGGGAAAAAAGGCTGTGTGAAATCACCTATGGTAAAAAAAAATGAATTTTCTCTAATTCAATATTGTTTAAAAATAATAGAATGCATCTACGGTAAAAGGGTTACTTTTGTTAAAAAATACGAATTTCATTCATCAAATGGTGAAAACCATTACAGCGCTTACAAACTTTGCAAAGCAACTCCTCCCTCTACCACCCAACAAACCACCCCCACAACACACACACACACACTTAAGAGACAAGTAGAAAGTGTTGGGAAAACCTGGCCACCTTCAAAAGAAGACCTAATGAAAAATGATCTCAGAAAGTCATTCCTAAAATTTCTAAACGAGGTTGATCTGACCAGCTTATGAAATACGCTGATATTTACAACATCTTTATAATTTCATAAGCTACCATTGTATATAGTATAATTCATTGTATCTAAATAATTGTAAATTTCTAATTTACAATTTATATTATTTGTAATTTGTTATTATTTGTAATTTGTAATTTGTAAATTGTAAAACACTTCGCATAATATTTGTAAATTAAAGTACTCAAATTGTCGTATTATGCATAGTTACATAACAACTGTATATAGTCTAATTGCTAATACTTCATCATTGTCAACATTCTATATATCCAAACTATAGTTCTAAGTTATATGGTTGTATAAAACGTATGTAAAGAATGTATCACTTGCATGTAATACATAATGTGGAACATGTTGAAAAAAAAACACACACACACACACGAAAATCGTCAAAAATGGACTTTCATGACCTCAGAAATTTGTTTATAAACTACCTCATTTAGCTCAAAATCTAGTAAATATATGAAAACCATCGAAATTTTGATCATGAAATTAGAATAAATTATTTTTTTCCTTCCTAGTTAATTGTATAATTGTGTTCTCAAAGTGATTCAAGTGTTTCTTTCACCTTTTCTTCCACTTAAGTAATCAATTTACAATCTGCAGTTTTTTTTGTTTCTCGGGTAGCTGGTCATCACAAACTCACAAACAGTTTGTGGAAGATACTGCATTAAATCTTCCACAAACACTGTTTTTGGAAATTTGCTGATGTAAGTAGCAGCAGTGAAATATTTTAAACGGTTTGTTATTAAATTACTAAATCCAAACAATCACATCAAAACTTTTCTTAAACGTCTTATGTATTTAAAACTTTTAATATTCTTTTCTAAAAAGAATATAATTTTAATGTTTACTTTTGAACAAAAACAAATATATGCTCATTTAGTCCAAACAGTTATTTGATTTGAAATTCGTTTAAGTTAGCTGAACGATAGCATGTTTCTTTGAAAAAAAGTTGTCTGAACAGATTACGTAATTACGTTTGATACTGCAATGATTATTTAAGGAAACAGTTTCAAAACTCAAGGTGTGAATCCATTAAAAGCCGCCCAAGAAAACAATGTCAAGTAATTTAAAGTTGGTAAATTCTCACAATTACTGTAATTACATAGGTGTAAACTTAATAAGTCTGAGGGTTACATTTTAGAGTCACAGAATTTGATTCAATCTTTATAAGAAGTCCAACTTTTGAAAAATTTAACAAGTTACTTTGTATTTTTAGTATTATTTTAATAAATATCATGTCGATATTATTCATAATTTGTTATTATTCTATGTATTATTTTAAGAAAAATTTTAGAACTTGTAAAATTATTTTTGTCAAATAACATTTTTTTTTAATGATTATATTTTAAAACTTAATACAGATATCAAGCTCGGAATGGAATAAAATAATACCAGAATGATAATAACTGTTATCATGAATCAGGTAGTTTTTAGGAATTAGTCTTTCGAAGTCTGTGTTTCGACTTGACTTAATGTCTTTTTTTGTTGCTACAATTCTAAAGAAAATACAAACAGAATTTAACAAACCATACAACCAAGCAGAGTAACAAAATGAAATATAATAAATATGAATAGTCGGACTATGCATATATTAAAACAACGTACAACAGCAGACAAAAATAGTTATTTAGAAATTAGATATTAATTTATTATTTGTAATGTGTATTTCAAAAATTAAAGAAAAAAATGGTTGATAACAATTTGAACAAACTCTTCATTTTTTTTTTTAAAAATTAAACTCTCGTTACTTCGTTTATACAATATTACAGAATTCCTATCATTGACATATTTACACTTAAATGCAGTCACCATTATGACAAAAATAATTTTGAAAATTATTTTTACAACAGTATTTGTATTTGAACAAATTTTTTACAGTAGTAAAAGTATTGGAAAAATACAAAAGTATTTGTTTATAATTCTCTAGGGTAAGCATCCTTGCTGGTTTATTAGTCTTAAGAAAAACTACCTCGAAAGGTTCTATGTGATATATCCCTCAAACACTCAAAAACTTAGTTTGCTGTTTTCATGGACATAGTATAACACAGGAGGTGACGAAGTTTCATTATATGGTGTGACAAAGGAATCTTAAATACATAAACAATAATGAAAATACAAAGATTGAGAATTTAATTGTACACTTTTTGGTATTATTAAATTCAGGAAAAAGAAGAAAATTAGCTCTCTAATACGAAGTCTTGTGTAGGAGAATGTTAACCAGTCACTTTTCCAAAGATGCAGTCATTGACGTGTTTGGATAGTTCTGACAAAATTTTTCATTCGTTGTTGTTGAGAATTATTTCATTAAAATAAATATACTTTTTAATATTCAGCAATGAAGCCGTAGATAACGTTCAAAAATTTCTGATAACATCAATGATTTAAATCCCTGTTAATACTTGTTTAGAAAACACACATACACAGCAAACCAATAAAAATGTAGTATCGTTTTATAAATATATTTTTTGCTAAAATTACATCTTTAAGATAGTCAGTATCAATCGTGCTGGATAAATAACGCCTTTTTATAACTCTGGGTAAAATAACAAATCAATGGTATATTAAGGATCGTAAAAGTACGAACCTTAAAGATGCTTAACATGTTGTGTTTAATATAATTGAGATTTTCAGTAAACGGCCTTAACTGCTAAGCTTCACTTACCACTACAGCAATATTACCCAAACAGTAGTTCTCAATAGAAAGAACCAATTTATACGATATATACTTGAATGTTGTGTTGAGGGAAAACAGTCCCTAGACACTATAGATCTGTCACTGTACTTCTGAAGCCCATATATGACTCCTAGGTCCTCGTTCGTATCCAGGTATCAAGCTAAACCATTGAATAGTATTCAGAGGTGTTTTTATTCTTAAATTATATTTTCTAAATTTATTTATAATTTTTTTATTTTTATTAATTTATTAATTTTTCGTTAAATAAAATTTTATATTTATGAAGTTCCATTTTATTATTAGTACTCTGTTGTTTTTCTTCCATTTCTATTACTTTTTGTTTTCATTGTGACCAACCTGCACACACATATTATGTGAAGCTGTCCAGTTGACCAAGGACCAACGACCAACGAATATTACCATGCACAACAGTGCATGTCGTAAATAGCAGTTCAGGACCAGAGGCCCACTACTGCTAGATTCTCATCCTGCTGTTTTTGTTGGGTCAGTAAACAATGTCAAGAATGGGGGAGTCAGTCAGTAAGGGAATATGCCGTCTTCGTGGTCGTTTGGTCTTCAGGCTCTGCATTCTCTGAGGTACTGTATACTGAGGAGTCATGTGGTCATCATTTTTAGTTTAAGTAGGAAACGTTGAGGATCGTAGGATTAGGAAGGTTGAGAGTAGGATTTAGTTCCCGAACAAGGAGATTTGGATGAGTGGAAAGTTTTTTGTCTTCATTACTGGCAAGTCGAGCAATGTAGGAATAGATAGATTCCAAACTCAAATAAGGTTGAATATCAACATTTCTGGTGTACCATGGAGCCCTAGCTATAAGACGGGCACATTTATTCTGTACTATTTGGATGCATTTCTTGTTTGTTGTCTAGTTGGCTTTTGTCTTCTCACCGCTCAACTTCCATTCCTGAGGACGACTACTAAGAGGGTCGAATTATTGAATGTGAGTCCCAGTATCTGTTTTTCCTTCGTGTTTCTTAAAGTTTTCAATATATATAACATTTATAACAATATATATATATAACAGTATATAACAAAATTTCACAATAAAGACGAAAAATAACAATGAATGTTTAAACCACAATAAGAAAAGAGAAAAAGGACTAAGATATTTCAAACGTAACAAGCGGTCCTTGTCAATGTGAAATCCCAACTCGATTTTGGAATTTTTTATGAGTTTTTTTAAATAGCTTTTCTTAAGATAAAAATTTATATGTATATAAAGCAAGTAATTATATACTGAACGACAAAGAAACACTTGTTTACTGACACAGACATAAAACTCAGAATTGGTAATATCAATATCTAGCAGTATAACATTAGAAGTATTTATATAACGCATATTACGTTAAAAGGTCAGGTATGAAATATGAACCTTTTTGAATCCGAAAGTGATTTAATATTTTATTGAATTTAAGGAGACTCAGAGAGGTTAAGGGCCTTATTAGTATTTTATTGGAAGGTTACTGCCTCAGTGAACCCCTTTGGTAATGTAGTTAATGTAATCGATTCAGAAACATAAAGTTTCTGCCTAATATTTTTACTATTACAGCAATCTAAATAAAGTTAGCTCCAGTATTTGTATCCAACATACTGTCTCGTTCTATAGTCAGAGATAGAGTAAATATGATTTAAGATTTAATAAATAGATATATGCGGTGTTATATAACTAAAGATTTGGCAGTGTCTTTTTTTTTTTTAACCGATTCCCTTCATTTTGTTTGATCGGTGATCCTACATCGGGAATCCTAAATTTTTCCTAACTCAAGTATATTTAGAATAGAGACATTTAACGAGTACCTGACATCGTGCAGGGTTAGGACTGACGTGCCCACGTACAACGTACTAAGATGTATTCAACTCCTGTATGAATAAATCGAGGGCTAGGTGGGTATCGTCCCTGGCAGTGGTTTACTTCAGGAGGTCTGCTTTAATGCTAACACATATAATATTGCTCATTATAACGACAATATTTTTGGGAATTTGAATAACATTTTCCAGTTAATAACTGTAAAACTTTAGTATCAACAATAACAGTTTATGAAATGTTTGTTGTTTAGTAACACTCTGTTGAGATACAGAGTGTTTAAAAGCACTCTATATCTCAAGACAAGTTATTAAAAAAAAATAATTTAAAAAAATCATAAAAACCCCACAGAAAACAAAATTTGAATATTATAAATGTAGCTTAACTATTAATGATTAAAGTCTATACTTTGTATGGCATATTTTTTTTGTGGTTTCTTGTGCAAAAATTTAATGATTTTAAGCTAATAACTTTTGGTGTATTTTTTCTGAATTTTGTTGGTAAAGCAAGCCAAAACTGCCTTTTATTTTCTAAGTTTACCCTCAAGAAAGTGGACGAGCTTAGCCCAGTGACAAAGTGCTTGCCTTTGAACTTCAGGTTCAGATGAAGCTTCAAGATTCTATACCTACTCTGCCCTCGATTTCTTCACGTGGGAACTGAATTAATCTGAGCATAAGTCTTTCCTTGAAGAGGGTTGTTATACCGTCGGTACCAAGCCTGTACGATGTCAGCAACTCGTTAAAAATCCCAGATAAGCGACGAGTTTTCATCCTTACTGTTTTTATTGTGGCGCTGGAGTAAATAATTCAATCTATGATGTAATTTTTAATACCACAAAATAAATTTCCAATATTTGAATATTTTTTTTTTGATGATTTTAACATAGAGGCACTTTTAAATAGTTTGAAGTGAAGTCCAACAAATAAAAGTATTGAAGGTTAGTGGTTCCAATAAAGCGTAAGGACCCGATACTGAACTCTGTCAGTTACTCGTTAAAGATCCCTACCGTAATAAACTTTATTGAGATAAAATAAGAGACCCCGTTTACATTTGTAATAAACCCGTTATCTGACTTACACTCAAAACTGAAACAGATATCACGAAATAACAATTGGATACACTTCCTACACCTAGAATCAGAAGTGAGAACTTCTAATTGTATTTATATTGAACAGCATATCGGTATCTACTATGCAGTAATGTAGATTTGATGGAAATTTTATTATTGTAAATTTGATATTGTAATTTAGTATTGTAAATTTCATGGAATTTTATTATAATTTACATAGAAAAACTAATAGCATTATTAAAATTAAATTTATTAAAAAAATTATAAATTAAATTAATAACTCATGATTTTAATAATAGATTTACTTTTATTAAAGTTATGTGTATATCACTCCAGATTTGATAAATTTCCTTGAGGAGTTAAGTGTGGAAAGAACGAATCAGTTCATTTTAGTTTGTAATCACGCAATGGAAAAATTAATTTTGCTACAGCAGTGCTGATTAATTGATTAGTTAAGCATGGAATTTAAATTTTCATTCTAGAAACCAGTATTTAACATAAATTTGATGTATAAGTAATAGGTATTTAAAATTGACAACACTGACCCTAACAGAGTATCTGATATGCATATAAGGAATAGAGCTTAGAGATCATTTTTGATAACATATTTTGAAAGATTAATAAATGCAATATTCAAATAGAGAATAGTAGGTTAGGGATGTTTGAGGAGTCACGCACAGTGTTGTGAGCTGGAATGCAGTGAATCCAGGGGGGTGATTTAGAGAGAAGCTGATTGGCTGCAGATAGGGGTTATATCTAGATACCACTGGGGGTGTTCCACGTCACTTCCAACCCTGGACTTATCGTTAAATAGGCAATGCGTATCAAATTGATGTTCAACGCATGTTCTAATTAGGCATTATTGCATCGCATAAAACCCAATACAGCTGTTTTCATTTGAACTACAAATACCAATTTTCGTATACAGCATTAATTATAATACGTAATAATAATGTATCGTTTAACATTACTTAAAAACATTTAACTTAATGTAAAGTTCTTTTTTTCCTTAACATCCACTTCAATAAAGGCTAAACACCTAGCATACTGTACAAAGAGTGAATGTGTGTCTAATTTTTTATTCGTGTTCATTTAAAATCATACTTACCACACTACATTAACAGCACGTGGTGTCATCCATCTTATGCCTAACCCAGCCCAATGTTACTTAACTTCAATTATTTCACAAAAACTGTTGCATTTAACATGGAGGTGTAAAGACTATGACGTAGTTTTTTCTAATAGTAAAATAATAGACAATTTGTTCAATAATAAGTATCTTAGAATTGTTAAGCATTGTAGTTCCTTTAAAATTCCGTGTAAATACTAAGATAATACATTCAAAAGACAAACTGATAAACATTGATATTGTATATCTATTCTCAAGTTCAGCTATATAGAAGACAGTAATATCTAAAAAGCATCAAACTATAGTGCATTCAAACATTAAACACAGACGAAAATAATAAATTAAGGCTAAATATAGTAGTGAGTTTCTCTTCCATTTCTGTGCGTTCTTATGTGAATATAGTTTATTTATATATATATCGGAGTTTGCTTCTCAACGTGAGTATTTTGCACTTCTTCCTGATGACGACAGATGTCGAAATATTGAAGTGAGTTCTGTCGTGACTTTCTGCGTTCCTTCCTAATTGTTAAAGTTTATATATATATATATATATATATATATATAAAAAGATTTCACATAAAGACATGAAACAACAATCAATGATCAAACCACAATAAGAAATGGGAATTGGGTTTCAGTTGGGTTTTTGACTCTGACGAAGACCGCTTGTTACGGTTGAAAGATCTTAGTCTTGTTTTCCCATTTCTTATTGTGGTTTGATCATTGATATATATATATATACACGAGTTCAAAATTCAAGAAGAGTAACACACAGAGTAAGAAAACACACTTACAGACTCAAATTTTCGGGTAATCTGTCTTCAGGAGAAAAGGGAAAGGGAGACCAAGCACGTTGTAGACGCAACGGCAAGGAACCAACCCGGGAATCGCCAGTGCTGCTCCCCGTACCCGGTCTTAAAGTATAGAATTAAGAGAAGAAATAAACAGAAATTCAGATAAGAAGTACTAATAGGGTAAATATTTAAATGGATAAAAAATTATAAGCAATAGACAATAAAAACAAACTATATTAATTAAAAATTATGATAGAGAAAAGAAGGAAAAAAAATTAAAAAAATCCAAAAAATTTTTTATATATATATATATATATCGTTGAACAATGGACCATATTTTGCTGAAGTCATTTTTTCAACAGTTTTTTGAGCTTATTGAATAATTTCTTTTTTCCTTCACGTTAGAGAACATTAGGTAGGGTGGATGATGTTTGTTCATCAGAAATGTGGTTAATTGTTCAACGAAATATGTTTGAATGAAGGACTGGTCCCAAATTTTACATATATATATATATATATATATATATATATATATATATAATATATATAATAATATATATATAAACAAATATTTCACATTAACACGTGAAATAAAAATCAATATTCTAACCAAAATCTCTTTTCTCATTTATTATTGTTGTTTGAACATTAATATATAAATATATATATATAAATGTTCAAACCAAAATAAGAAATGGGAAAAAAAGACTAAAATCTTTCAGCCATAACAAGTGGTCTTCGTCAGAGTCGTTGGTTTTTTGACAGAGTTGAAAGATTTTAGCCTTTTTTTTTCATTTCACATTGTTGTTTGATCATATATAATGAACAACTAAAAATGAAAATTCACAGTTGAATTTTAATATCATGACTACCCCTAATTAAGTATTATAACAGCAATTGGTTGAACAATTCTTACCATTTTTTAGTTTGCAATTCAATGTAATGTATTCCATTTTTTCACTACTTTTATGGTATGTTGATTGTCTTTAATATGTATGGAATCTATACAAACTTGAATTTATTATTATTTTAAAAACAATAGATTTCCTATTTACTTTTTTTAGGAATTATATATTTAGCAAATATTTTTTTAAATGGCAGCAAGTAAGGACAGTTGAGTCTTCATTTTGTTGTCTGACATTGTGAAAGGAGGAATTGTTGAAGGGAATTCATTAGTCTGTTAGAGGCATCCGTTTCACTCTATTTGAATAGCTCCATGGTTCAGGTGGCTAGTGCTAATTACTTGCCCACAAATACATGAGTAGACCTCACCCAACGTAAAACACTCTCCCTTCGGACATATATTAATTACATCCAAACGTCCATCACCTTTCCTACTCTTTTCTTTACTTCATTTAATAAAGAAGTAAATAAGGTTCAAGATACCTTAGCAACATATCGTATAACAACGCTTTTGTAGAATACCAATAGTTAATCATTTTTTTTTTGTAATAACAACAACTATAAATATTTCAAATAATGACATAAACATATTAGTGAGGAATAGAAAGACTAAGTATTTCACACAAAAATAAAGAATTTACTTATACAACACGTTTTGAACACTTAGTGTTCATCTTCAGGTTACATCTACAATAGAACCAAAAGTATCCAAACAATTTTGAAATTAAATAAACAAAAAACCAAAATATATATTGAAATATAAGTCAGAAGGCATTACATATCTGCCTCACAAAAGGATTTGAAGATGTAATATATTATATTTTAGTCTAAATTTTAGTTTTTTTCCTTTATTTAATTTCAAAAATTCTATACATAATATTTATTGTATTTTAGATATATTCTGATGATGAACATTAAGTGTTTGAAACGCTTTATATAAGTAAATCCTTTATTTGTTTAAGACTTAGTGTCTTTATTCCTCTCCAATCGTAAGTAAGTAGCCCACAATAACAGCTTGCATAGCTCGTGATTTTTTGTATTGTACAAATGGTAATTAAGAACAGTATACATCACAATTATACATAATATATATATAATATTATACATAAAATTATTCATCTGTTTATTTTCTATTTCTGAAATAAAAATTGTATGAGCCTTTCTTACAATTGTATAATTGAAGATAAATAAAGCAAGATGTTTAACGAGTTTTTGTGTCAATACACAATATGTATACTGTATAATTGAGTAATATACAGTGTCCAAATAGTTCAAGTATAGTAATAATTAGATAGCATTCAGATTATTTAAAATAATTACTAAAACGTTTTCCTTTTTCAGATATATCAAGTACCAGATTGTCGTAGAGATCAAATTTTTCATGATTTTGCATGTTTTACTATTTTACGAATAATGTTAGTATAATAAGGTAGCAAATCTTCTCTTAATTCAATGCTATTAAATTTTGACTGCATTGTAAGCATCAGCAGTGCTTACATCCAATCTGCGACCCTGATTTCTTTATTGTGGTCAGGCTTACAATGCCTTTTAGTTTTAGAACTACCCTGGTGTTCTTCTCAACTCGGTTGTCACCCTCCGAAGAAGGTAATGCCCGTTACCCCATGACCAGGGCTTGCTACTAGTAGTTCAAAGAACCGAATCCGAGCGTCATTGTGAGGAGTGTTATTAGTGCCTCAAGTGAAACGCCTAATAGAGAGAAATTACAAATCTCTAGTTGGATAAACGCCACCTGTCTGGGTTTCTGAGGTCTCCTGTTGGTTAACTGCCACCTGTACTGAACATAAATAGGCTCAAAGAGGGGTGGTATCTAATCGCCCCCACTCTGAGATCCTGTCAAGAGCCCAAGCCTCTACCAGGCAAGTACAAGTTATCCAGTCCAATCACCTGAGGTCAAGGCCCGTTCCCACTGGTAATGGTTTGAGGTCTCTAGCTCCCCGGTATGCTAAGCAGGCATCCTTCCTAGAAGTTACTGTTTCTCACACAGCAACAACAAGGGTCTACCCGACTTAGGTGAGAACCAACAGCCACTACAATTCCAACCTCAGTTGGCGGGATGGAGAGGGAACTCCATGGGCCCCAGCCGCACGTAGTACCGACTTATTTTAAGAGTTTCAGATCAAACTCCGGACCAAAAGTCCTACTGAACCTGCTCAGCTACATCTAAGGTCAGTGGGCTTTTTTGCCCCTGGTTCAAAGAACCTGTGGATATATAAGCCATTGCAGCCTGTGGATATAGCTGCATGGCCCCACTAAGGGCGGTCCCTGATTTAATTATCGGGATTAATCCAGTGTTTGGGATGAGCTAACCCTCATAGAATCTAATGCAATCATTAAACTAGAAAGATGTAACTATACTCCAGCCACTATTTGATTTGAAACAGTTGAAAAAAATGTAAATCAATATAAATTATTCAATATAAATTTAGAATTAATTACCAATACAATTTGAAACAATCCTTAATTTCTGATTCAGTTTAAATCATAATGAAAACCATCAGATAAAATAAGATAAACAATTAAATTTAATTAAAATTGTTCATTGATGCATGACATAATATGATAATATCGGTTAATCAAATGAAATACATATGATTTAACTAAAATCTTAAAAGTATTTCGAATTTTTGAACCATTCTACAGCATAGGTATTGATTCATTCATTAAAAATACATCATAACATTAGGGACACGAAATTAAATAATAACTTAAATGAAATGAACACATACATTAACACCAAGTTTGACAAATTTAACAAACAATAAGTCAATTGTAAATTGCTGTTCATAAAATAGTAACTTTTATCAAACTTAAGGCTACAAAGTGGATATTACAAATCATCTCACATATACAATTTCAGATATACAATGACAGTTAAATCACAATCAAGTTATTAATGAATAGTAATTGCAAGAATTAATACAGATATATTAATTAATTAATTCTGAACATCAAAAAAATATGAAACGTTAAAGAAACATGATTAAAATTAAAGATAAAAAGTAAATAGACCCAAATTGTAAAAGTTACAATATGTAGTCATCGAAGGAGGCAATGAGCTTGCTGATGTCAGAGCCAAAGAAGCAGCCTAGGACCCCAACTTACAAATATCCTACTTCACTTGTGAAGCATGTACTGAGCATAGGAAGCTTTGTGAAATGAGAAAAGGCTTAGGAACGTACAGGAAAATGTGGGAAGACTAAACTGCATTTCCCCTACAATTTTGAGCAGAGTAAAAATTAGGTACTATACACCAGGCTACAAAATAAACCAATATATAACTGGACACGGATCTTTCAAACAATATCTTCATAGATAGAGACTAATACAATCACTAGCATGTTCCTGCGACTTATCAATTATCTAAACACCTGAGAACATCATCCAGGAGTGTAATCCATGACAACACCGGAGGGCTGGACTCCAGCAGATGGTTATGCTTAGATGCTTAGCGGCAGGAACATCCCCGTTATTCTGACCTGGTCCCTATGAATCTAAGCACTTTCTACAATTTACAAAAAGTGTTTTATTGTGTATATATATATATATATATATATATATGAACAGCTCAATAACAAAAAGAGAAAAACATAAAGAAAGGCATTCAAGGCTCACTACTATATTTCGACTGGCGTCGAAGATAGTATATATATAGTACATATCAATGATCAAACCACAATAAGAAATGGGAAAACAAGACTAAGATCTTTCAACCGTAACAAGCGGTCTTCGTCAGAGTCAAAAACCCAACTCAGTTGGGTTTTTACTCTGACGAACACCGCTTGTTACGGTTGAAAGATCTTAGTCTTGTTTTCCCATTTCTTATTGTGGTTTGATCATTGATTGTTATTTCACGTGTTTATGTGAAATCTTTTTACAGTATATATATATATATATATATTAGTATAAGTGGGCAGCAAATCTTCTTGAAGACAAATGGAATTAAAGTATGCAGCAGCTTCTGCATTGACGACCTTTTTGCTGATGGCCTCGATTTTTCTTACTATCATTCGGTGATGCTGAGGCAACTTCCATATATGCTGGGCCAGAGACATTGAGAAAACCAATATCAAACAATTTTAATGAAACACAAAAACACTGGGTTGAAACAAGCTTTCGACCACACCTTGGTCATCTTCAGGTTGACCTGAAGATGACCAAGGTGTGGTCGAAAGCTTGTTTCAACCCAGTGTTTTTGTGTTTCATTAAAATTGTTTGATATTGGTTTTCTCAATGTCTCTGGCCCAGCATATATGGAAGTTGCCTCAGCATCACCGAATGATAGTAAGAAAAATCGAGGCCATCAGCAAAAAGGTCGTCAATGCAGAAGCTGCTGCATACTTTAATTCCATATATATATATATATATATATAAAGCCTAAACCACAAGGGAAAAGAAAAACAAAAGAAATTAATGCTCTGAAGCCTTTCAGTTTATGTCTTCAGAGAGCAAACAAAGTAAGAAACAAAGTCCTTTTTTACTTTTTTTGCTCTCTGATGTCATAAAGTGAAAGGTTTCAGAGCATTTATTTCTTTTGTTTTTCATTTTCCTTGTGGTTTAGACTTCATTGATTACATCACGTGTTTAATTGTAACTTTTCTACATACATAGTATTTTTTTCCCAAAAATAATAATTTGAATTAATATACCTTCAATTAATCAGTTGATTCGTGTCATACTACTAAGTTGAGAAAATATATGTATATAATAGAATGTTAAAGAAGTATTAAAATAAATGTTGAAAAAGTTTTGTTTGTTTGTTCATATTAGCCATTTGACAATAGTCGAAGAAGTAAAGTCAAAGGGACACTTAGGCCAAAATAGAAAATGTAGATTTATTCTTACCCAGCAGAAAATTTTTACAGTTGATAATACAATATTTTCATATTTAAAATTATTGGAGTATGACAACCTTATGCAGTTTGTATTTACACATTTTTAGCTCTAAATAGATCTAATGTACTGCTTAAATTAAGGACATAGTATATTTGAGAGTCTGTCGTAATCACCTTAAGTCTCATTTTCGCTCTTTATCTAATAAGAGAAGTTAGAATGTACCTCTCAATGACCTCTCTCTGACTAACGTAGCTTATGGTTATAAATCCACCTCTACAAGCTCCATCTTACCTTTCTGTGCTATGAATCAGTTTAATTACATTCACTCTATGTATGAAAAATAAAGATAATAAAGTTTTGTATTTGAGTTAAAATTTGACGCATACAAATCCGTCATGCTTCTATATTGTTGATGTAGGCATTTAACCGGTTTCACAGATAGTGCAACATATTCAAATAGGACTAAACATAGGAATTTAAACATGGGATTAAATATTTATTAACAAGGAGTGACAACATATGGACAAAATTTCCCGTCAGATCATTTAATTTATGATCTGAGTTTATTCTATTATAAGTCAATTCATTTTTATGTCCGGCCAGTCGTATCTTCCATTTTATGTTTGCTTTAAATAATAAATAAGCAAATTAGTTTATTATGATGGAATGGACAAATTGACTATTGGCAGTATTTATTGTCAAAATGGATATGGAAAGAAACAGCCTCAAGTGTTTTATAAATATATACCAGTTCACCATGTTGTCTATAGACATGTCCAATAGGTTTATATATATGTTATTAAAATAAGCAGCAGCTTCTGCTGCTTATACTGTGTGTATTTGTGTAGACACCGTTGAAATATTTTATTCCATTGTAACTTCAGTGCATCAACCATAATTAATTTATCTTATACCTGAAGATGGTGAATGAAACGAAAGCCGGTGATACGAGCCGAAAGCTCGTATGTATTGTTCATTTAGTTTGTTATTTTAGTGATTAAAAACGGTTTTTTAAAAAAAGTGGTTTATTCAAGTGTTTTCGTGTTTGACCTAAAGTTTATTGTGTGTGTTAATGTATTTCGCCAACCTTCTTTGGAAGCTACCAGAGTCTCACCTCAAAGTGATACGAAAACTAGAGAGTGTCAACAAGAAATTAGTCAATGCAGAAGCTGCTGCTTATTTTAATAACATATGCTTAAGGGAAGACCTGCTGCCATTGTACACAATATAGAGCATATAGAGCACTACAGCTTTATAAACTCATATTGCAATTTGGGACACTGAAAAGTACTTAAAGTTGTTCAACCATCCAATAAAACTAATGAAAGGTTTATTTCGTCTCATTCCTGACATATTGGGTCTGTTATTGAAAGTTAATAGTGGTTAATAATAGAGAAGGCCACCTTGACTATGCCTCGGGGCAATCTTTTCGTGCCTTTTAAAAGCCGTTTCTATTGTTTGAGGTCACCCTAATTTGTTTGAATCCAGTTTCATATTAATATTCTACTATTATTTATGAAATAATTTGTGTAATTCTCAATTCTTAATATGTCTAAAGCATAGGGAAATTTATACCTTAGATTAAAAAAAAAAATGCTGCCAAATATCCCAAAGTTATATTTATGTACAATAACGAGCTCTTTCGTAATGGCTGTGATATATATTTAACTGCAATTAAACACACCATATAGAAAATCCATAATATATATTTATAGAAATATTACATTTCTCATTAATGTAGAAATTCTTTACCTTTAAGAAGCTAACTATGACAATTCACAAATAAGATTGTTTGTGTATTTTAATTGTATATATATATATATATATATATATATACACTTTTTTGATGAAAATACGATCCAAAACGGAGAAATACAGTTCAATGTACATAAAGAAACGTAGAGAAATTAAAAACACACACTTACAGTCTCTAATTTTCGGTTGAACCGTTCGGGTCTCCAACCGTCTCTGTACCAGTGCGCTTGGTTTCCCTTTCTTATCTCTCCAGAAGACGGTTCAACCGAAAATTAGAGACTGTAAGTGTGTGTTTTTAATTTCTCTACGTTTCTTTATGTACATTGAACTATATATATATATATATATATATATATATAGATATTTGTGTAATTCTCAATTCTTAATATGTCTAAAGCATAGGGAAATTTATACCTTAGATTAAAAAAAAAAAAGCTGCCAAATATCCCAAAGTTATATTTATGTACAATAACGAGCTCTTTCGTAATGGCTGTGATATATATTTAACTGCAATTAAACACACCATATAGAAAATCCATAATATATATTTAGGATATATGCTTCCGGGTCCAAGTCCTTAATCATATCCCTGTTCAGTCTTCTCGGGTTACTTTAAGAGCTTCAGAGGAGGCAATTATCTGTCTTCTCAAAGCTCGCTCTCCTCCTGGCCTCAACTTGTACCGTTAATTTAATTTAATTATTTATTTTTATTTTTTTTTAAATTATTTTTTTATTTTATTTTATTATTTTTTTTTTTTAATTTGTTTATTGCTTCATTTACTATTCTTCTCCTTCTGTTATTTTTATTTGCTTTTATTTGTCCTTTTTAGTTATTTTTCTCTCTGTAGTTAGTAGCTTACCTAGGGCAGCCGGCAGAGTGCGTGCGTGTTCGTTTGCATTCGGCCTACCACTCAGTTAGCTTCAGCTACTCAAAGGGACTACTTCTACCCGATGACGACGACTGTCGAAATATCTTTGTGAGTCTTTTGTGTGTGTCTTTATTTGTTTTTTCTCTTTCATGTGTTATATATATATATATATATATATATGTAGAATGCCAGATTAGATATTGTAAAAGACGAGCCAATCCCTGTTACGTATTACTTTGGGCACTTCTTATTGGTTGTGGGTGTTTATTCGTTGAACACGTTTCTCCTTAGCACACTCCGTCTGCTCGGCCGCCTCAGCCTTCACTCCGGGAGAGGGCTCGCAGTCCCTACTTAATTTTCCAATAGAGTTGGATGAAGGTCTTGGCGTCCTGGCTTGGAAGTGTACCTCGTCGAACTCGGTGTTTACTATGGGCTTAGAGGATTTCATTAGATACTGGTTGTGTGGTGTTTTCTGTAAATTCTATTGATGTGGGTGTATGTAGACCTTTTCCCCGTCGGTTTCTTAACACGCTTGGCTGCATCCGCCGTCCTTCCTGGAGAGGGCTCGCAGTCCCTACTTTAATTTCACAGAGGGCAGGAATGGCATAGGCGTCCTCACGCAGAAGAGTTCCTCGTAAGAATCTGGTCCGGGCTATGGGCATTATGATTTGAAGTTGAAGTTGAGTGTGTGTGGCGTTTGTCATTAGACCCCTTTACTGCAGTGTTTTCTTGAAGAATAGCTCGGCGCCTTCTCGTGTCGTTGCTCGCTACCGTTTTCAGCTACTCAAAGGGACTACTTCTACCCGATGACGACGACTGTCGAAATATCTTTGTGAGTCTTTTGTGGTGTCTTTATTTGTTTTTCTCTTTCATGTGTAAATATATATATATATATATATATATATTATTATGTAGAATGCCAGATTAGATATTGTAAAAGACGAGCCAATCCCTGTTACGTATTACTTTGGGCACTTCTTATTGGTTGTGGGTGTTTATTCGTTGAACACGTTTCTCCTTAGCACACTCCGTCTGCTCGGCCGCCTCAGCCTTCACTCCGGGAGAGGGCTCGCAGTCCCTACTTAATTTTCCAATAGAGTTGGATGAAGGTCTTGGCGTCCTGGCTTGGAAGTGTACCTCGTCGAACTCGGTGTTTACTATGGGCTTAGAGGATTTCATTAGATACTGGTTGTTGGTGTTTTCTGTAAATTCTATTGATGTGGGTGTATGTAGACCTTTTCCCCGTCGGTTTCTTAACACGCTTGGCTGCATCCGCCGTCCTTCCTGGAGAGGGCTCGCAGTCCCTACTTTAATTTCACAGAGGGCAGGAATGGCATAGGCGTCCTCACGCAGAAGAGTTCCTCGTAAGAATCTGGTCCGGGCTATGGGCATTATGATTTGAAGTTGAAGTTGAGTGTGTGTGGCGTTTGTCATTAGACCCCTTTACTGCAGTGTTTTCTTGAAGAATGCGTGGCGCCTTCCTCGTGTCGTTGCGACCGGTTTCGACCGTTCCTCGGTCATTCTCAAGCTGGTGGGTGTAGTTCCTGGCTGGATTGTGCGTTATTATATGTAGAATGCCAGATTAGATATTGTAAAAGACGAGCCAATCCCTGTTACGTATTACTTTGGGCACTTCTTATTGGTTGTGGGTGTTTATTCGTTGAACCCACCCCACCCTTCCAATAAGAAGTGCCCAAAGTAATACGTAACAGGGATTGGCTCGTCTTTTACAATATATATATATATATATATGAAGCCTAAACCACAAGAGAAAAGAAAAACAAAAGAAATTAATGCTCTGAAGCCTTTCACTTCATGTCCTCAGAGAGCAAACAAAGTAAGAAACAAAGTCCTTTTTGGATTTAAAACATTTAGTGAAGCCGAGCATATTTATAATTATCTATTTCCACCTTAAAATGGACAATTAGCAATATTTCTTATAAAAAGATAACTAATATCAAAAAAGGTCAATTTGACTTATCATAAACTGTTCAAACTAATAATAATAATAAACTAATAATGAAATAATAAACTATTCAATTTGAGACATTGCAGGTTTACGGTACATCATCTCTTACAACTGTACTTCCTATTAACATATAATATACCCTGTACAGTTTACAAATATGTCTTATGACGTATTAATTGATACAAACAATTCTCTCAAACCTCATAATAATTTGGCACCATTACAACAAATAAAAATTTTAAAATATAGATCAATTATAAAAGAAGAAGGGCTCATAGGTAATCCAAACCCTTATTTATAAATAACTCCATGGAATTTAATATATCTGGCTACCTATATAAGTCACTGAATAAAGAAAAAAAACAATCAACTTTATGCTACTGTTTTAATTGGTTAATGACATAATTAAAAGAGGTTTAAGATCTGCAGACTAGAAAGCGCATAACTACAAAAGGCGTTTTTATATTTCAACCTTTATACATTGAAATGATTGTCACATATAATATTAATAAAATAATTTTCTAATATTTGAAAAGCTAATAAGTTGAAATTGTTATTAATGTCATAATTAGCTAGAGTAAACAATTAATTATGTTTATGTAATTTCCAAACTCTAATATTAATAATGTATTCCATTATATGAACTCATGATCAAAATAATAATGTCTTTACTAGAATATCATTTAATATATTTCATTCTTTGGTGTTGTTGACCTATGAAGGAGAATTTCAACAAAGCTGAAGCCAAAAACCATAGAAGGTGTTCAAAACTGATGAACAGCTATAACTATAAAATCTGAAATATAGAAAGTGGAAGAAACATAATAAAAGCCACATTAGTGACCTTAGACTAGGCCAGGTTAGGTAGCAGTGACAGTCTCACAAGGCAACATACTCGTACAAACACCGAAGATTGATTCTGCATTGGGGGTTCTAAATTTTGCCGAAATCAAAAGTATTTCGAGTAGCGATCTTTAACGAGTATCTGACAGATGGTTTAACATCGTCTCCGTGGGATGATATACTCAACTTTATTCACCTCCGTCGTAAATAGCTCGAGGCTAGACTAGGTATTGAATCCCGGACCTGCCAGTCAAGAGATGAACACGTTAGTACTGGGTTAGCGATCTTTAACGAGTATCTGACAGATGGTTTAACATCGTCTCCGTGGGATGATATACTCAAATTTATTCACCTCCGTCGTAAATAGCTCGAGGCTAGAGTAGGTATTAAATCCCGGACCTGCCAGTCAAGAGATGAACACGTTAGTACTGGGTTAGCGATCTTTAACGAGTATCTGACAGATGGTTTAACATCGTCTCCGTGGGATGATATACTCAACTTTATTCACTTCCGTCGTAAATAGCTCGAGGCTAGACTAGGTATTGAATCCCGGACCTACCAGTCAAGAGATGAACACGTTAGTACTGGGTTAGCGATCTTTAACGAGTATCTGACAGATGGTTTAACATCGTCTCCGTGGGATGATATACTCAAATTTATTCACTTCCGTCGTAAATAGCTCGAGGCTAGACTAGGTATTGAATCCCGGACCTACCAGTCAAGAGATGAACACGTTAGTACTGGGTTAACCTGCTCCTCTTGAAGTTACTTTAGTTAGAAGATAATAAACACCATCAAACCAAAAGATATGTTGCTTCAGGATAAATTCAGCTTAAAAAATAGACAATCAGCGGAATAGAGTGAGTAGATAAGAGAATCCAAACCCTCATTGTGATCAATATTAGCAATAATAATTTTATCACAATATGCCCTTGTCTTTCTCGTACCTCCTGTTCGCGCAATACATTAATCGTTCAAACAGTTCCTGGCTTAATAACGTTTACATCTGTTCTATGTGAGTATTACACCTTTTGTTTTTTTTATTTTATTTTTATGTGCTACTTTGAACACAACAATTGAAAATACAACAATCAATAACAAAAACACGTTGCAATAAACAATTGCTATCATTGTTTTAAATGCAATAAATTGGTAATATTCATTAGAAAAAAATAAGTATATGCTGGTGGAAAGAGGTTATATCGTAATAGATTTCCGTTAAAGCTTCAAAGAAAATACAAACAATCAATAACTAAAACACATGCTGCAATAAACAATTGTTATTATTGTTTTAATTTATATAAACCTATCAATTTCTCAGGTGATTTGAATTCACTCCCTAATATGGAAATAAATAAAAAAATTTTACAATTTCTAGAAAAAAATTACTTTTCTTTAAAGTAAATATCTTTGGTTTATTATCAACTATATATAAAATTGAATGTTTTTTTTTGTATTTTATTAGAAATTTTTTATGAACAAAGTCATTTATTCCTTTCTTATGCTTACTAGACTTTTATTAATATTTTGTTTCCATAGAGTTTCTAAGTATCTTTGTATTCCCGTTCACTTTTAATACTAGTTATCTCAAACAAAATAAATATGGATACATACATGCATACATGATGAGATTTAAGTTCAATGCATCACTTTAGATTTCATTAAAAGATTAAACTATCGTAATATTTTTAAGTTTTACTTTCTATGCAGTGGATTATATAACCTGATTTTTTGTGTCATACAAACTTAAGGAAAATGTTTTAAAGAGTTATGAAGTATACTAAATTTAACTTCGAGTTATTACTAAAGGCATGAATATAGTTTACATAACAAAGGTTAGTTTGGATTAAATTTATAAAAGCAGATGTAGTTTTACTTTTTACACAGTTAAAAGATTATCAAGAGATAATCTGTCACTTCTTACACTTCAAATGAATTTCTCCTCCGATAAACAATATCCTAAATCGTTATCAAAACACTTGCAGCTTTATCAAAGAAAATCGAATGAAGGTTATACACTACGACTCGCTTTTAATATTTCAACTATTTTTAAGGTCATGCTTAGAAAAGCAAAGGTATGGAAAGAAGATGAAAGCCAACTAATCATACATATATTGGTATAAAAATAGGCAGCAGATCTTCTTTTAGACAAGTATCATTAAAGTGAACCGCAGTCTCGGCAATCACGTTCTTCAGACAAAGAGATTCGATTCTACGAACTAACTTTCTGCTAACAGGATTCAACTGGCAAAGGAGCCGGCCATGTGACATGTTAAACAAAATCAATGAGATAGCCAATAGTATTTACAACTTGCGCAACCAATATGTATTCTTTTCTTATCATTATCATTCTTTTCTTTATTTCTAACTATACCTCTTCTATTAATACTTAATTTCTTTCAACTCTTTTATTTTAATACCTTTTTTTGTTCTTTATTACTCATTTAACCTTCATTTATTTTAATCTTTATTAATTTATTTATTACCTATTAATCTATTTATACTATTGACTTTTCAACTCTTTTATTCTAACCGCTTTGTTTCTTGTTTTGTTTAATCTTTTATCTTCTGTTTATATTAATCTTTATTAATCCATTAAATCTATTTATGATATTGACTACGAGTATCTCATCGATTTTGTTTAACATGACACATGACCCTTTTCTAGTTGAATCCTGTTAGCAGGAAGTTCGTTCGTCAAACCTCTCAGTCTTAAGACTGTGGTTCACTTTAATGATGAATATATATATATATAGTTCAATATAGACAAAGAAACATAGAGAAATCAAAAGAACACACCTACAGTCTCTAATTTTCGGTTTGAACCGTCTTCAGGAGAGATAAGAGAGGGAAACCAAGCGCACTGGTTCAGAGACGTCTCCACTAAGACGGTCTCCAACCGTCTCTGAAGCAGTGCGCTTGGTTCCCCTCTCTTATCTCTCCTGAAGACCGTTCAAACCGAAAATTAGAGACTGTAAGTGTCTTCTTTTAATTTCTCTATGTTTGTTTTGTCTATATTGAACTATATTTGTCCGTTTTGGATCGTATTTCCAACGAAAAAGTGTATATATATATATATATATATATATATATCAATGATTAAACCACAATAAGAATGGGAAAACAAGACTAAAGTTGGGTTTTTGACTCTGACGAAGACCGCTTGTTACGGTTGAAAGATCTCAGTCTTTTAGTCTTGTTTTCCCATTCTTATTGTGGTTTAATCATTGATTGTTGTTTCACGTGTTTATGTGAAATCTTTATATATATATATATATATATATATATATACGTAAACTGAAAAAAATCAATACATAAAGAAATGAGAACACTTACTGGATCAATGTTTCCAACCAAAGTTTTTCATCAGGAAGAGAGTAGAAGAAAAGAAGAAGAGTTACGTGTGTTCAAGATTGTGGGTAGAAGGTTGGTGAGTCACCTTCCAACCACAATCTTGAACGCACGTAACTCTTCTTCTTCTCTTTTACTCTCTTACTGATAACGAACTTCGCTTCGAAATATTGATCCAGTAAGTGTTCTAATTCTTTATGTGTTGTTTTTTTTCACTTATTTTCTGTCCAGTTTGGACTGTTTTAGTATTTTCATGTTTATATATATATATATTTATATTATATATATATATATATATATATATATATATATATATACGGTACTGTTTTCTTGACCACAAAATATTAACAAACACTTTTTCTTTTTCTCGGAGTTTGGTCAAGGTAAATATATGGAATCACGTTTTTGCCAACGTTTCGTCTTTATTTCAAGACATCCTCAGGGCTATGAACTAACAAAAAAAAACAAAAAAAATATATGTCCATTTTTATTGTTTATTGTCATTATTATTGTTATATATTTTATTGTTTATATGTCCAGTGTTTATTGTTTTTTTGTTAGTTTATAGCCCTGAGGATATATATATATATATATATATATATATATATATATATATGATCAAGCCACGATATGAAATGGGAAAAAAAACTATGATCTTTCATAGTTATGGCTTTTATGTTATGGCATAAAATATTTGCATCTAATTTCTTAATTTTCCTCTATTTTAAAGGAAAAGATTTGAAATAGAACTAAAACGTTGGCGATGAGAGTCTGATTGAAAGTTGAAGAAACTGATCGCATCCCAATTCGTCATTTTTAGTTAAATATATATAATGTATAAGAATATTAAATTATTAATATATTTGAGATGTATTTATTAAATTTTATAACATTTAAAACTGAAAAAAAATTTTCTGAGATTTTGGATATTATTGAATTACGAGTATATGTATAGTTTAACATGAAAAAAAAAGAAACTAAATACAATGCCAAAATATTATCGAGTTGAACATTTGTTTGAAATGTATACCATCTACATATTTTCTGTTTCTTTTATTTTGTTATTTTTCGTGATAATTTTTATTAATTTTTATTGTAATAATCAATCTTAAATTATGTTATTTAGACCCCCCCCCCCCTTAAATTCTTAAATCAACATGCATTAACCTGACAAAGTAACTCCATCATAATTATATGGGTCCGAAATAACAAACTAGTTCAACATTCCATCTCTAAAGGTATAAACTTATTCGTAGATACAGAGAGCAACAAGAACCAATTTGTAATATATGTTTCCCATTTTGAAAATGAAGGAAGACCTGACCATTTTATTTTTTTCCTATTCTTTTAGTAATAAAGTTTTTCTGTTCAAAAAATTTATTTCAGTACGTGTTTAATTCTGTATTGTGTTTGTTGTTATTTTTACTTTACTATAAGTAAAGTATAGTGATCGTGAAAAAATTCGATCTCGAGATTTTGACGGAATTACATGTTTTGAGGTCCCAGAAGTCGTTTTATGACATTTTTACGATGATGTCTGTGTGTGTGTGGGTGGGTGGGTGGTGGGTGGTGGGTGGGTGGGTGGTGCGTGGGTGGGTGCGTGTGTTAGCATTGCTTGTTACCACGCTACGGTCCAGAATCTTTGATGGATCAAGTTGATATTTTACACAAAAATGGGCCTCATAAAGACGAAGATCCCTATTGTTTGGGAAGAATTATGCATGATGGGAAAGTCACTTTTTTTGCCAAAAACCGTTTTTTTTAAAACATTTATTTCTCCTAAACTGATAACCCTAGAGTTTTGAAATTTTGACATTATCTTTGAGGTTACAAATGGAACAAACGAAAAATATATTCAGAATTTTAAAACAACAGGAAATATTTTTTTTTCAATAAAATGTAAAAATTTTGACTTATAATTCAATCTCAAACCTTGTGAGAGCGATACAAGCCATACTGTTTGACGGACAATAATGAAACTATGCCTATAAATAGAACATTATGTGTAGAATGAGTTGAGATATCTTTTTTCAAAATTACATTCACTAATGGGGCGTTACAGTCCGATAACTGTTTTCAGAAAATGTTTTTTTGACGCTAAACGGCTGATTAAAAAATAATGAAAATTTGACCAAAAATGGAACAAACAATTAGCAATTCATAAAAAAAAAATCATGAAGTTTCAATTACGGGAAAGAGCAATAACGATATAAAAACTCTTTGTTTACCCTAGACTAAGAGATCACCTGCTATACTTGTCGAATTTTTTGTATTTTTTTACATTGTTTACATTGACTTAGAAATTTTTTGAGCGAATCTACTGAGATAAAATTGATTTTATAAAGGAACAGTTTAAATTGTTTATTGAATTATATGAGATGTAAGAGGAATAATATTGTGCAGGAAAATGATAACACTCACTCAGAAAAAATTCGTATATATGTTATTTGACAAAGGGGAAAGAAAATGATCTTATTAAATACTAAGAAGCTTATTATTATTATTATTTTAAATATTAAAATTCCCAGTATGATAATTCTATAAAAGACCAAAAATGTAAATGATAATTCATAATCTGAATCTTTCGTTTAGAGATTAATAAATGTAATTATCGTACATCTTTAATTAACAAATCACCTTAAAACAACATTTTCTTCGCAGTTATAGATGTTTATCTGAGAAAAAAGGGTATTTTCCTGTTTTAAATTTAAAAATTTTACTTTAATATTCAATGTAGAAGGATGTCAAGTAAACGATGTAAGAAATCTACTGGCTGTTTGAACGAAAGCCATTCTCTTGTAGGAGAATAAATCGTTTCAAGAAATGTTCACTTTGGTTTTTCAAAAATGTACTGTAGTACATTACTGCTGTAGTTATACTAATGTAATTATTTGCAAATAATAAATTATTTGTGATGTACAAAAATAAGCTTATAAAATGATATGTCCTTCAATCACTATCTGTACTACCTAAGGAATGATAGGCTAATAATTATATCCCATTTAGATGTTAACGTTATGCTTAAATGAGACGTTATGTTTTATATACTCAAGAAATTTGACATTAAGTTACTTATAGTAAAGTAGAGTGTAGGCCACTCCAGATTTTTAAGCATATATTACTAATGTGTAGGAACCATTACGATGTAACGGTTGTAAGCAACATTATTCTTTCTCATTTGAGTGTTTCCCTAGGCGCCTGTAAGTAATATGAGGGCAAAATTATTGCAAAATATGAGTATTTTATTTCTTTTTATGTTTTTTAGTTGTGATTTAAAATATACCTATCAGTATTTTCTTCTTGTGTTATTAACCTGTTTGTCTTGCATAGTTAATATTAGTCACCTTGGTATAAAATTAAGGTTTTTGCAAAATTTGACAATATATGAAACATTATGATAGTTCTCCTGGAAAGGAAACATAAATGACGACAAACGGAAAGAAAAGAGAGAAAGGAAAAAAAACAAAATTAATGAGAACTGTTAAATATAAAGAATATGTCAATGCATTATCTGAATAAAATTGAAAATAAAATAAAAACGACAATTGAATAAAATTGATTGAAATAAAAACGACAATTGAATAAAATTGATTGAAATAAAAACGACAATTGAATAAAATTGATTGAAATTAAAATTAAAAGAGTAAAAAGGTAAAAAAGTAAAAATCATCACAATACGCACAGAGACTTGCATTCTTCCAGAGAAAGTTTACCCTTTTCTTTGTTTCAAAATGTAATTTGTCTTATAACTCCTTCATTAAGTTCTCTATTAAACCAAATGATATTAAAGTGTATTTGGGTGTAACTTAATAGATTATATTTTTTAGTAATTCATGCTAGAACTATTACAAAAACTGACCTTTTCTCAAATGCCTTACTTAAAATTCGATGAATTCATTTCAATTCCCCTTTTTTTAAGATCAAATTGAAAATAACAGTTTTAAGTTTTGCACAATAACAATAAAATGGTAATAGGAAGACTACAGTCAATCGTCTCTTCATCTAATTATTGACATCCTGGTCAATCAAGGCTAAGTGATATTACTCTATTTTATACAATAATAGTTAACCTTATTACCTACTGTTATCATTTATTTTATTTGAATTACATCAATTAACTTTCCATTACAAAGTTCTTTTTAGGTTTGTTTTTTCTCTTCTTCTCTTCCTACATACCACTGAATCTGTACGTAGAACGTAGGTCATCTGTCGATTGGTTGATATGTTACTTAACAATAGTGCTGTGATCGCTGTTTACGTAAATATTTCTAGTAATGTTATTGTTTATCTTCGCCCTTTCTGATATATGCCTAGAAACTCTGTCGAGTTTTTTAAGTCGTCTGGTGTATATCCAAATGTCATTAAGGAGATTGCAGAAATGAAATTCGTTTTATTATATTTGAAACAATAAATGTATTCTTCATATAATAGCCGTAAAGTTCGTCCTATTTAATCTAATACTATATATAATTTGTCAGAATTATCACAATCTAATGGAGAATATAGTAAACAATTAAAATCGTAAATTGTATGGCAATTAAAACAAGAAACAAAATAACAGATCATAAAAAACAGAATCAAGAAATCGATTTTTACAAGAAAAGAGCTTCAGGAAACAAAAATTACGGCTAAGTTTTTTTTTTAACTAGAAAAACAGACAAATAGTTTAATAAACCCATTTAATATTGAATAAATAAACATAGCGTTTAAACTAAACTGTTCAACAAGACATAAGCTTTAAACAAAAATTAAGTGATATTTGAACTAAGGAGAATTTATAAAATCAAATGCAAATATTATGCACTATATTATATAGGATAAACCGGAAGACGTTAGGACTGAGGAATAAACAATATTCGCTAGCTCTCAAGTGTGATGCAAATTCTGATTATGCAGACTAGTTAATGACTCATGGACATGAACAGGACGGCAGAGAAAATTAGATGGAATTACTGTAGAAAGAGTTAAGGTCGACTGTAATAGAAGCACTAGATATCATTAAACAAATTTTATTATTTATAACATTGTCAGGTGCCAGGGTAGCACAGTGTCAAGGAGCTCTCCTTTGGACTGGTAGACCCAGAGTTTAATATCCACTATGGCTCTCAATTTATTAAAACAGCAGGTGAATAAATCTGAGTTCGTCGTCCCTTGGAGAGCCTTGTGATGCCAGATTCTTGCAAAGATTCCCACTAAATACACTGCAGTTAAGTAAAATTTATGCGTCACAATGTAATGTATGCTAGAATTATTACAAAAATTGACCTTTTCTCAAATGCCTTACTTAAAATTCGATGGATTTTATTTAATTTCCTTTTTTTAATATCAAACTGAAAATTATTCTGCACAATAACAATACAATTCATTTTGTTGTATCGTAAAGGGTCAATCTTTGGCTTACGTGAGTTCTCTTGTAGGGCTGCTACTGCAACCTAACCCAACTTTATACCATTGACAGATTCAGTAACAGGTAAACGATGTTGACGTTTCTTCTTCACGAAAAATTGAACAGACTGACTAAGGTCTTACGATGAAATTGGGATGAATAAAAAAATTAAATTATGTGACTTTAAAAATATTATCTTTGGAGAGTAATAATAAAATGAGAGAATAAACACATGAGTATATAGTGTACATGTGTGTGTGCGTGCGTTTGTGTGTATGGATGTGTGTGTGAATTACATTTAAATTACATTGCAATACCTCAGTTTGCATACTTTGTATGAAGCGAATTCAAGCGTTTCGGTGAACTTGATGAATTGATGTCATACGTCATATATTGGTGACACATGGTTTACATTAAATCCAAGAAAAAATCAAACGAAAAGATTAATTGTTGTCTTCCAATAATCAATAATGTAAAATGTTTCTTTTCAGCTTAATCCTGAGAATGGAATTTTTTTAAAACAGGCCAAGTTGTAAGAAAGAAGTACGAGGTCAGAGTTAATTTTTATTACATTTTTTATTTAGAATTAAAAAAAATCAAAACTATTAATATCTTACAAGAACAATTTTTATAATTTAATTTTAGTAAATTATTTAACGTAGAATTTCAAAAAAATGGGACCGGGGAACTGCAAATACGTATTCAATTTATTGAAGAATATAAAAAGCGTTTATGATGGCCATGACTTTGTAAAAGTTTCATTTTTTTTATCTTCAATTTACTCAAATAAATAATAGTAACAAAATAAGTAAAATTGTTACTACTGTTATCTTTAGAAATGCAAACAATATTATTTTAATTGTATACTCTTTACTTCTACTGTATGTATACTTAATTTTGCATAACTTTTTAAAAAAAGGAAAATTGTTCCCTTTTAAGAGATAAGTAGAACGTATTTTAATTTAGTAAACTCAATTTTTTCAAGTTGTAATTTAGATCTATTTTCTTGTATAATGACGAGAGAGATGTCATTCAAATATGAAAAAGAATAGGTAATATCTAGAAAATAGTTGATTTTAATGAAAAGTGAATGACTGTTATTGTACATGAGAGGGTGGGGGAGGCGTTGTTGGCAGTCGGTAGACAGCACCGGAGGCGGTTCCACTGCCCCCAGAGCAGCACGTGCGCGTAACATGGACACAAACCAACCCAACTCTATCGTACTTTCAAGATCTGCTCGTCTTCTATTGGCCGCTTTTCTTCTTTCCTTTACAGGTAACACCAAATAGCCTAAAACTGACTAAGCGGTTTCATTAAATTACAAAGGGCTAAAACTTTACTATCTCTCACCAATTTTTAACCAAAACTAAAAACCCATTTTTACGACACGTATTAAATTCTGAAACAATTGATGGATTATTTAATTTAAAAAAATCTAGCAGTGTAATTTCATATTTGATTTTTAAGTGAAATTATGAAATGTTATTCACTTACGATTTCATGAATACATCGTAATTCAATACATGATGAATACATCGTTCCAAACCCCTTCTGATATATCCAGACATATTTTTGATGGATATTACCTAAGCCTCAAAAAAATCATTCAAATCACTTTTATTTAATATATAAACCACAATACGACATTCCAAAATTGAAATAAGTGATTTGAATTTCACCATTCTTCATTAGAGCCAATTTCTCAGTAATTGTACTTATGTCTTTGTCAAAAATCGTTTCTAATCCACTAATTTTAGTCTCATTGTATAATGTTATTCATGGAATTACACGCTGTTTTTTATTATATGTTTTTTGTAAAATTCTTGCAATAACTTTATTTGTAATTCCTGATTTGTTAATAAGGAAATTAGCGTAATAAGCAAAAGATGACAAAACACTCATAATATGATATTTTAGTACAAAGACTTGCATCAGACGGTAAGTATGTACAAAATACATACAATAAAAAAGTTGCATGTTTCATACTTACGTATCAGTATCGCAGGCAGAAAAGCATTGAATTTTATCTATTAATTTATTTTGGATAGAGGACACTAATAAAAGAAAGGACCAATTTAGATAACGTCACTACAACTCTACTCCATATGATTCACTGGTAAACAACAAATAATATTATTTTTTAAAAAACATAAAATATGTTTTATGTGTTTTAACTATAAGAATAATTATGTTGTTCTTAGTGAAAGAACCATATACTATTAACACTACTCTGAATGGTTCACTGGTAAACAACAAATAACAATATTTTTTAAAAAAACATAAAATATGTTTTATGTGTTTTAACTAAGAACCACAAATTATTATGTGTTCTTAGTGAAAGAACCATATACTATTAATTAAAAAAATACATAAAAACACACCAGAAAATTTAATTTTTTTTTCTTCAATTTTGAAAACACAATTGGCGCTATTTGACTATTTACCTGAGCACACCTAAGAATCGAATAATTGGCAAAAAATTGACAAAAAAAAACAAATTAAGTGTTCATAAAATATGAACATTTTCATAAAATATTACTATTAATTTTCATATTGTTGTAAACACCAGAATAATAATTATTAATAAATTATTAAAGTCTTTTTAAGATGTTATTAAACAAATGATTTTTGTTTTCTACAATCCTGGAGTTTGGGGAAGACTTTGGATGATGGGCATATGACTTTGAACATGAAGAAAAGAATAATCGATTTTATTTTCACTATTATGGAAAGAATCAAATGGCATTACAGAATTAAATATTTAGAATACTAGTTGTCGATATATTTCCGATTGACTAGATCTTTCCAGATTTTATCTAAAATCATCCATTGGTAAAATATTTCAATATGAATATGTTCCATTTTTTTATCATTTATAACTTTACCAGATTTAGAAAACTTCAAGATCTGATAACATTAGCATATAATGGTCATTAGAATATTACAATATAACAATACCTGTTTTCTTCATTGGTATGGTGCACATAAAAAGTGATAACAAAAAATGTACCATAATTGGAACTTTTTGATGTTTGACAATTTTTCCACAATAAATCAGCACAAAAATTAGGTAAACATATAATTTATTATTCTACTTCATTATATTTCACACGAAACCAAAGAAAAATGCAAAAAAAATGTGAACTTGTCGTTTAAATTAAATTTTATTTATTTATTTCTGAAGTTCGAATCGATACACTGAAAACACCTAATTTTTATATTTATATATATCTAACAACAGATTTAGTTTCAAAATTATGCTCGCACAGAAAGTGTGGACTGTTAAACTCATAGATAAAAGTAACAAAAAAAAATTCTACTATTTATAAATTATGTTTTCTTCAGATTATACATTACTTTTTTTTTTAGGTTCTTTTCGCCAAAACTTTTTCCAAAATAATTTGCAACAAAATGATTTTTCATGAAAATAGAAGTACGAGTATTTCAGTCTTTGTGTACTGTGCAGGAAGTCAGACATCTGAATTTCATATATACAGATTATTTATCACCTTTTAATCTTGATCGGATACCTTTGATACTGATAGCTAGTATCTGAGATAATAATTGACTTAAGATGACACAGTAGAAACAAATAGGATCAAAACAGCAGAATTATATCAGGTGTGTTCAAGTTTTTGAATAACAAAAGAAAGTCAGATCTCTAAGAGAATAATAGCAGTCAATTATTGCTTAATTAACTCACCCTTAGATTTAAAACAGGTAATTGCTATTGCACAAAAAAAATTTGATTTTTTTTTTGATCCGGTAAAACATACTGTTTAAATCTGTTGAATATTCATTTACTTTCAGAACTTACAATATCAATAAAATAAATTACAAATACTTACAAAATAAAATCAATAAAATGCGATCCTTTACAACGGAAATATGTATATGTAAAATTACTGAATATATACCATATATTTCTTTAAAATATGAAAATAAAACAGAACACTTTTTTGTTTTCAATTATTAATTTTTTTTTTATTTTATCAAAAAATATAAAATAGAAACTTGCTACGATAGAAATTGTTAAAAAAGTCGACTTTCTTTTACGCTCAATAGAAACAGAACTATATTTTACTTGAATCTATGCTAAGCTCTGACTATTTCATAGATAGGTGGGCTAAGCTTAAAATAGATTTATTCTCAGAAGTTTATTATTAAATGACTTTTAAATTGGTTGTTTATAACGCTGGGAGTTGAATTACCATTTATGTAAGAAAATAAATGTTTATAGCTTATTGGTCAGTGTTCGAATATAATATAAATGACTGTCATTTAAAATATAAAGTAGTCACACTTACAATATGCATAATTAACAATTAGTATTAATAATTAATAGATGTAGTTAGTAATTAATAAAATTATTAACCATTGAAATGCATTTTTAATATGAGTTATCATAGACAGTAAGCTTGTATGGTAAGGGAATCAGGAAGTACTTGTACACCTAATCTTCACAAATATAGGTCAAAAAATAATACTACAATATATGTAGGTACTTTTTCATTCAATGGAAATTCATTGAATTTCCTTCATTCATTCATTTCATGAAATCATTCATGGAATTGAGTCATCTTCACTGACATTTACATGATACACTTCATCACATTATAATTTGAAAATATGATTAAATAATATGTTTTTTTTTAAACCACCGTTATGTGTAAGATAAAGACATATCTATGTAATTTGAATTCAGATATACGAGTAAGTATGCCTTGAGGGTGCGTTTTTTTATTTCAATTTTGAAAACAAATATTGTTCTATGTTAATATTTTTCTGGACACACCAGATAAATAGTTGACTGAAGATTGATCAAAAAACGTTAATTGCAGTTTCCTATAATATAGAAGATTGTAAATGTTACCGTTCTAATAAAAAGGTTTAGTAATTCTTTTTGATTATTTTCAAAAAAAATATTAAGCAACATATGTTACTTAAATATACTTTAAAACAATAAAAACAGTCCCATAGATGAATAAAATATTTTAACTACCAAACAAATTTGATACGTGTTTTAATTTATAATATTTCGTGTTTTTTTCTTTCCAACAACTAGACGTAGGATTTTAAGGGATGGATTTTAGAGTTGATTACCGCGCGTTACGCTTGAAAGATCTTAGTCTTTTCTCTCGTTTGTTACTGTGGTTTGGTCGTTGGTTGTAGGATTTTGCTTTTAGTGGTGTTTTAGGGGTAAAAATACATGTTCATTTGTTATTCTGAAGTCATTTTATTTATGAACCAGTAAAATAAAAGAGTTACGGAATAGGTCACTCGATTTTCCTAGATCAGTAATCATTAACGGATGATCGCACAGACTCGGAGCCTAGAGCTCTGTAAATATCAAAAAGTTTCTCTACTGCTTTCTTCAAAAATACAGGGTAATGTCCAAAGGGTTCAGGCTAGCTCAGTGGTTACGTGCTCGCCTCTGATCTGATAGGACCGGGGTTTCGATCCCCATCTGGCCCTCGATTTATTCATGCGGGAGGTGAATAAATCCGAGCACGTCGTCCCTCGGAAAAGGACGTTTAACTGTCGGCCCCGAGCCTGTACGATGTCAGGTACTCGTTAATGATCCCTACTCTAAATACACTTGAGTTAGGTAACATTTAGGACTCCCACTGTAGAATCAATCTTCATTGTGTGGTACCACAAAGGGCCAATGCTCGGCCTAAGTGTGTTCCCTTGTGGAACTGCCACTGCAACCTAACCTAACCTAGGGCAATGTCCAAGATTTGAAATTACAATTTTTAGTGATAAATTCAAGTAAGCTACTCGATAGACCTCACCTGCCCTTCTCTAAAATACTAGTATCATGGATTGTTTTTTTTTTATATTGTAGAATACCTGCGATAAATCTCAGGTAAATGAATGTAAATAGAATTGAACTATAAAATATTCAAATTATATTATTAGGTATATTATCAAGTATTTAATGCGCCCGATGAACGTTGATATTGAACTTTAAAGTAAAAAGTTAGAAAACTGTTATAGAGTAGGGATAAACTAACTTCAAATAGTTCTGATTAAGTCTGTACGAATATTGTACGAAATGTAGAAATTATAGATAATGTTTACTAAATCTTTTAATTGAAATTATTGAATGGTTTTAGCTGAAAGACAGAAATAAAAAATTTTTACTACTTATGTACCTGAGTTATGCCAGTTTTAATGATTAGTTATAAGGTAGCCAATGAAAGGAATTGCATATCATACCAAATATTTGTAAATAGTTATTTGTTACTGCTAATATATGATTACGGTTAACATTACAGGATATTAGTATGTGACATGTCATTACTATCTAATAA
Source organism: Hermatobates lingyangjiaoensis (assembly GCA_026182355.1). NCBI lineage: Eukaryota > Metazoa > Arthropoda > Insecta > Hemiptera > Hermatobatidae > Hermatobates > Hermatobates lingyangjiaoensis. The sequence continues at coordinate 1,147,514 of JAPFBL010000175.1, read as the reverse complement.
TAACGATTAAAGAACTCTTGAGATAACTTTCAGTAACCTAAACCTTCCCATTCAATGAAGTTTTAAGATTAATATTTATTTAGTTTTTTTTTCCGTCGTAGGATGTGGAAAAATCTGTTCATCAGATCCCTTAGCAAGACGTCTTGCTTAGGGTATGTGGGGTTGGAGGTCCCGACCCACTAAAAAACCACATCCTATTTCCTGGCAATACCCGACACGGAAACCGTTTGCACATTACTTCGTGCCGGTGCCTCGGTCCTTTTGAGTAGGATTCACCTTCTTGTCCCCATTCGTTCAATCATTGCCCTTGCCTCACACCACTTTCGTTCTTCTTATGATGGAGAACCGCCTCTACAAAAATATTTATTTAGTTAGGCTCAGAAGAAGACTAGTATTAAATTACGATTAGGTTTGACATGTGGTCCATCCATCTAGTCAAGGTAGTTTGACATTTCTCCTGCGGAACAGATTACTTAATTAAGGTCAAGTTCACAATCAACTTATGGAGACTGGATTTTATATCCATTTTATATTAGTACGATTGTAGAAAAAGTCATGTATTATCTCGATATGGTAAGAAAAATTTAATTTCAATTAAAATTTAGAAATACAGATTAAATGGAGTTAATCCCTAATGTTAAGGATGCGCTGTGCAATAAAAAGGTATTATAAAATCATAACTTTATTCATAAATAATTAATATTAGAAGCAATTTAAATAATTTATTTAACTACTTTCTTAAAGATACATGCATGTCAGCCACATAGTACTGTTGTTAATAGTGTTCGTTAGTAAAGATACCCTAATTGTAAGGAGTGTTTTAAACTAAATCCTGAAACTAGCAAAAAAATTAAAGATTATAATTAATGTCTTGTTAATATTCTGTAGAACATTTTATATTTATATTATTTTAGCAAAATACAATCAACTAAACAAAATTTAACCGAAGGATATCCGATCAGATAGAAGATATAAACACTAATCATATTAGAGTGTTAGATTTAAAGTAGTTGAATTAATTTTTGTAGAAACACATGTAAAATAAATGAAAATAATAAATATTTAAAGCGTTTAAGTGGATAAGACGACATAATAAGGTAAATGAGTTTACTTAAATACCAATTTGAACTAATGTAATGTAGTTTGTTTCTAACATTTATAACTTTCACAAGATTCAGAACCAATTTTGTTTTTCCTAATATGTAAGCCTTGTTTTTAAATAAAAGAGAACAGTGGTATAATATCTTAGCAAACTTTACATTGAAAAGTAAATTTAAAGAAACAGAACAAACAAAGTTTTAAGTTTATCTTGATCTATGAATTTCCAGCAATTTCAGTTCAAATTCTGAAAATGTTAGGGAAATTTCCAACACCTTATATGTACATTAAAATACTTTTATTGTATGAAAAAATAAAGAGATAAATATTTAAAACGTTTAAGGATGTAAGATGGAATGACCGGGTAAATAACTTCAGTTAAATTTCAATATGAAACTAGTTTATTTTGATTTTATGATAAAACTTGATAGTTCACGATCAAACCACAATAAGAAATGGGAAAACAAGACTAAGATCTTTCAACCGTAACAAGCGGTCTTCGTCAGAGTCAAAAAAATTATTTAAAAAATTTGTCAGAGTCAAATTTGTTATTTCACGTGTTTATGTGATATCTTTTTATAGAGGTTAGTTCATATTTTCCATGAAAAAAATGTAATTATTTTTTATCGCCCTTTGAGATTTACGAGTGATTATGTGTCTTATAATTGAATTAACATCCATTTAAAAAATTATTTAGTCACATAAGTAGCACGCATGGTGCTACTAATTTATCATAACTGTGAATTTTGTTTTATACTGTGATATCCGGGATTCAAGACCCACACTGGATCTTGATTTATTCACGTGGGAAGTGAATAAATGTGAGCACGTCATCCCCGGTGAGGATGTTAAGCCGTCCACGTTAAATATATCTACTCTAAATACATTTGAGTCAGGCAACCTTAGGACTCTTAATGTAGAATCAATCTTCATTGTGTCGTACCACAAAGGGCCAATGCTCGGCCTATGTGTGTTCCCTTGTGAAGAAATTCCACTACAACCTAACCCAACCTTCTACAAGTACTAATTAAGAGAACAATGACCTTTTAAATATCTCACATTACAATTTCAAACTAATTTAAATAAAATAACTATCCAGAATCAAGCAAAATTAATCACATAAAAAGTAATTTGGTTAACACTATTCTATACCAACCAGGAGGAGCAGATGAACTTGCGAGGGAAGCTGCTCTGAAACCGCATATACGTCTAGAACCATACTGTGGTATAGGACAACACACTATACAAGAACTCCTTAGGAAAGAGGATAGAGAAAACAGGAAGCAATACTGGGATTCTCTTCAAGGACACAGACAATCAAAGATAATTCTCAATAAGTTTGAGAACAGGCAAATCTTTGATTGTATGGAAAGAGGAGCAGGAATAATCTAAGTATTTTAACCGGTTTTCTAACAGGTCATCTTAACTTAATGGCTATCTACGGAAAATGGGCATTAGCAATGATGGTTTGTGCAGGTTCTGCAAGGTTGAGGAAGAAACACCGCTGCATGTGCTGGCTTATTGTCAAGCCACTGTGTTACACAGAGGCAGGTGCTTCGGGACACTCAACATAAACCATAGAAGAGATTTTACCGTTGGGCCCAGCAAAAGTGTTGAGCTTCTTGGAGGCGTTGAAGCTAACTGGGGTACTATAGTACAGAAGGGGGGAAAGTACAATAGATCTTAGAAATAGTTCAGCAGTACTACAATCACCCTCAACAAATAAATAAATAGATAAAATACTAACCAGGAAAAGAGATTTGCCAATAATTGGCATTTATTGCTAATAAATGAACAAATAAATCACCAAAGCGATACACTATTTAAACCGTTAAATAAATTGAAGCGACGACTTGACAGACTTGACAATGACGAAAATAATAAGAAAAGAATTAAACTAAATAATAATAATTAAAAAAAAGGTAAAATAAAAATAAAAGTAAAGTTAAAATAATTAAATATTAAAATCTAGGCAGCATTGGGAAGTAGGTAGGTTATATAAACAGAAAGGTAGGACTCCGTAGTTCTAGTTGATCAGTTCTTGTTGAAGATGGGTGACGCCCGAAACCGGTCTAAGAACTTCAGCAGCAGGGTACGAGGTAAGACGGATTACTATAATTTTAATATTAATGATAAATGAAACAGTAAGAACATTTGAAATATGGTTATCCATCACCAATTTTTTTTATACACTATATTTTATCAATATAAAAAATAATGGAGCTCCAATTTGTTATTCATCAACAAAATATAGCCTGCTCACATGGTGTGTATTCTATATGATCACCCACGGCGAGATTGAAAATAAACTCGTATTAATGTTTGTGATGCAAGGCGCGTGAGAGTTTTACTGAGTAATTCAAGTTGTAGGGAACAAGAAACAAGAGACTTACTGCTCTGAGGAGTTCCTTATGACCCCTCTTCATTATGACAAATCTGGGACAATTTGAAAATTTGAGCCTATAGTAATCATGATTACATCTGGATCTGGCTTCATCTTCAGCATACAATAAACATTAAAAGTACAATTCATAACATAAAGCAATAGTACTTAAATATCAAATATATCTGAATAATCAACCAAATATGTTTTTTTTTTCATATGTATGATGATTGTATATAAATATTACAGCTTTCAATATACATGTGTGTTTAATTAGAGTTAATGTGTCAAAGAGATTGCTAGATAGAATAAAATTGAATAAATAATTGGAAGAATTGCTACAGTCATAAGGAAGTTTAAATTTCAAAAAGAAAACAAATACATTTAATAAACGAGTAATTGAGTTCTCAAAGAGAAGCAGAAACCTTATTGTTTGCTTTGAATAGTAAAGATCAAAAACCTATATCCAATGAGATGAGTATTGATATAAAATACATTGTAATTTGTTCACAGTAACTTCATTTTCCTCAATATTAAGAACATGTATATTCCCTGAAAAATAAATTTAGACTAATTTAAGTATTAAGAAACACATTATAAAAAAGAGACATATAAAAAAGAAACCAAAAGAAAAACTATATGATGTTTACTTCACGTATATTTTTACTGCCACAGATGTAAGTAAAGATAATATTATAAACTTTCGTCGTTTCTCGCAGAGTGTTGATGGAGTCGCCCGATCGGTTTCCCATATGCTGAATCATCTAATTAAGCTAATTGCACTTTTGGAATTCAGAGTACCAACAGTAAAAACCAATAGCACCAATACATACTTATATTTCCCATTTTTGACATTTCTTTGTTTTAATCCATTATATGGGATAAAAACGTGTTTATATAATTTAATGAAGATAAAGAAACATTTATAAATAAAAAGCACACAGTTACAGTCTGTTTCAGTTGTCTTTGCATTTATTTATGTATTTTATTGATGTTACAATTGTTATCCGGGTCAGAATATTGATGACTTATCACAAAGCTGTTAGGTAGAGTAAGAGTTAAATTACTACTAAGTGTATTCATGTATTATTTTAAACTCATGAGTCTAAATCTAGACCATGATTTGCTTAATCTAGCAAAAAAGGAGAAGTCATTCAAAGAATCTATATACTTATAAAACTCTGATGTTCTTCTTTGAATATTTGCATACAGGTAAAATTGAAATACCTGTTAATTCCAATTCATTACGAATTATAGAAATGAATATCAAAGAAAACAGTGAGTAATATATTATTTTACAGATAGTGGCGTTAGAAAGAAAGAAGAATTAAAAATAAATTCTCTCAACTCAAGTGAATTAAAAATAATGACTCCAGATATAAAATCTATTTATGTTATAGAATAAACCTGACGAGTTTTTCTACGAAAGATCTCAGTCCCATTTTTGGAAATCCTATTGTTGTCTATACGATGTATTTTGGTTCATGCAGCACTGTTAATTCTTGATATATATATATATATATATATATACCATGATAAACGAAAAACGGTCTGGCAGGACGGATTACACTTAAAATAAACTGTGATACATAGACAAAAACATAACAAAGACTCACTTTTCAATATTTCGACCGTAATGTCGGTCGAAATATTGAAAAGTGGGTCCGAAATATTGAAAAAAGAGGGCAATATTTTTGTGAGGATGAAAAATTAAAAAAAAATACTTCCTGGTTAACATGGTACTCACTTTTCAGTTTAAATAGATTTTAATATTCAACCATTTTAAAGATTACATTGATCGAATATGAATTAAAATATCTAAAAATAATTGAACTATTTACTTCTATTTATTTTCTTTCAACTCAAATATCAGAAATTTTATATTTCTATAAGTGCTGTTGTGTAAATAATTCCGACAGGAACAGAGTAAGCAAGCTGATGAAACGAATGTGAGAGTTTAACATAACAAACTAATCAATTTACCAGTCACTAAATCTCATAATACGAAATCTAATTTAGAATAACACATGGAAATCAAATTTCACCTCAGCAGATTTTATTCGTTAAGTAGGAAGTAAATACCACATAATATGTTATTGCACTACTCACGTTGTCATTTTCAATAGTCTTTTATGTACAGACTATATTTTCTTGTTTCATTTCAAATATGAGTAAAAACCACACAATAAATGCTTGCGCTGCTTCATGAGACAAATAAAATATTTTCAATTGTTCAAAAAATGTTACTGAATTTACTAATAATTTTAATGTTTGTACTTTAATCTTAGATTTAAAAATCTGTCCTTGGTACAAATTAAGTAATATAGAAATAAGATTTTTAAATAAAAGTCTAAAGTATAATTTCCCAAAGGGAATAATTGGATCAAGGGTTCAATCATTTGCTCCCAGTTTCGACTGCAAAAAAAAAATGTTAAATGATCTGTCAGTCAAACTCTACATTTCTTGTTAACTCCTTATCAAAATCTGTCAAAAATTTTGAAACAAATTTTAAAAAATAATTGAACAAATAATTTTTTAATAAATAAAATAGTTAATGATATCACTACTATCATTCATGGGTGAGATTCATGATTACAATAGTTAAAAACTTTCTTGATTCCTGAAAGGATAGTGCCTTTGTTAATTGGCAAAACATGCTTAAAAACGATTAGAAGGTGCTTCAATTAATCCCTAGACCTATGATGTTGCTTAATTCTCCAGCTCCTGATATATATGTCTTCCAAAAATTAGCAAATACGCTATTTCTATAACATCTATTAATTTTATTCGTGACGAATAATCTATTTCTTTTACATTCTGTAAATTCAAACTTAAAATCTCATGATAATGAACTTCAAACTTAAAATTCTTCAAACGTTATTTACAATTTGTTTAGGAGAAATAAAATTGATTCTAACAATGCTTTTATTGTTAAATTGTTGTTATTTATTGTCAATTTTAAAAGGAATAATATCAGTCATGACTTGTACCTAGTTTTGGATCATTCTGTAATCAATCTTATTTTTCAACTAGTAAATAGAAAGCAAATGTGCAAGAAAAAAAAATAATTAATAGAAAAGTCATGAACTATGCAAGAAGTTATTGTATATTTACTCAGGATTAGAGAGAAAAAAAAACACTAAGTGTTCCTGTTTAAACAGGATTGGGAAGACTTTGGGAAGATTGGGAAAACTATTATACTACGCGTTTAAAACAATTATTGTTCATGATGAGGTTACATCTGCCTTAACAAGGTGATATAGAGTAAGGTGACACTAGAGCAGGGGTTCTCAACCTTTGTTTGCTTGTGGACCCCCTAAAAGCTACTTGTGGACCCCCTAAAAGCTACTTGTGAACCCCCTAAAAGCTACTGGTGGACCCCCTAAAAGCTACTTGTGGACCCCTAAAAACTACATGTGGACCCCCACTCCCCCGGATACTTAAAAAACATAATTATACAAATTTATAAATAAATATTTGTTTTTAGGTAAATGAATATCGTTAATCATGAAATAATTTCATTACATCTACAACGCATGCCGAAATACAAAAATGTTTTTAAAACAATAACAAAATATTTCTTTATTAACATTTTATAAAGTACCCTGAAATAAATTGTAACAGAATCAATTTTGAATGTACCATAAAAAGAAGTGCAATAGAAAATTTTAAAACATTGGAACATTTTAACAAACTGACGAGGATATTAGGCCTTATATTTTTTATGTGTGAATATTGTACGGCCAAAGCTTACTACGATTTTGGTTTATTTTTTGTTTGCTGATAAATTCATTTAAACTTAACATAGAGCCCTAACCACGTGTCATGGACCTTCAGAATACTACTTTTCTCATGGACCCCCAGTAATCCTCTGTGGACCCCTGGGGGTCCATGTGGACCACGTTGAGAACCACTGCACTAGAGTGTCAACTTCTCCTTGCTGAGGCAGATGTAACTTGAAGATGAAAACCAAGTGTCCGAAACGCATTTTGTGATAACATCCTTTTTGTGTGGGAAGACTGTTTCTTTTCCTCTCAACTAGTTCATGATAAAAGTTAGTATAATTTATTCCTGATATAATGGATTCAGTATTAGAATTTCAGTCCTTTTCACTATTAAATCAGAATCATAATATTTATTTAAAAAATATGCATAAATCATTTAATTAATAATATTTTATTACAATTTTCCTAAGTGATTCTAGAACAGAAAGATTTTCGATATGCAGGAACGATTAATCTTGCTTGAATTCAAACTTTTTTTCATGCTAACAAATGTAAACTGAAAACTTTCATAGATACTTGCTATGTTGTAATACAACAGATTTTTTTTTTCGAAAAAAAAGTCAAAACTTTTAACTCAAATAACTCTAAGAGTTTTCAAAGTTGTTGAACCATAGAGATGTATAAGTATGACGAAACTGAAGGGGTAAATCGAAAAGTAGAAGAAATAAGTTTTATCTGACTGAAGGAAGCGTTTGCATTCAAGTAGGACTTTCAATAAACAAGCTCGGTTTATTATCTAAACTAAAAGAAAAAAAAACTCCTGTTTTAAACTATTTACAATATACTTCTATTGGACATTAAACAGATTTATAAAAAGGTTTAATTTTTATTTATTTAACTAATTCTTATTAAAAGATACGTATAATAGTTAAAGAAAAAACTAATATTAGAAATTATTTTAAAGATATCTCATATATGATATTATTATAAATGTCCAATTATAACTAATTATTATCTTCTAAATTAGTGTTACAGCTACACAACCTGTTTCGTACGTTTTATATTACACCTTTAAGTAGGACTGATAACTGTTGAATGATCATTGGAAGAATTAATATTGAACAAATTATTCCAAATTATTTCTAAATTTCTAATTAATAGTTTTGGATTTATTTTTTTTTTTCAATTTTATCCTATCAAAATGCACATTTTCACTGTTAAGTCTGTCCAGTCGTCTCTTTAGTTTTATTATTGGTTTAAATAGTACATCCAATTGATGATTAATCTGTTCTTTTATCAAATTGTCTGTGTACTTAGGCTTTTAAGTTTCACGTCCACCTATTATATTTAATCTTTGCCCTTTATGTCTTGTTTTTATTAAATACATTGAATCAAAAATATCAGTTTCACTTGAAAATGCAAGTGCAAAACCCGGTTGGACCCTGTAACTACGGTTCACGAGAGAAGACGAGCTTTTACAATAATTTGTACAATGACCTCTCTAGAACTAACAATTTGAATATATTATGTATATTTTATATATATTATATTTCTTGATTCTTCATAACTATCATTTTAAACGTTATATAAGCTCTGATGGCTGTTTAGGCAAAGATATTTTAAAACATCAAATGTTTGATATAATTGTGAAATGACATTAGTGCCAGCGTTTTACCAATCATTCCAAATCCTCAAGGATAAATATAATCAAAATACTTAAATATCAATGTATTTTGTTCTATGAGCCACAACTTTTTTAACAATAATTAATTAATACCATTCATGAAGTTGGTTTTTAATAAAAAAAAAAGGAAAATTTAATAATAAAGGCGAATGGTAAGGCAAATTTTACCAACTGTATAACAATAATAATAAAATAACGAAATGAAAATAATAATGAAATAATAATACATAATGAAAGCATCATTATTGTTAGAACATTTAATAAATTTTTTTTCTGTTGATATATGTTTTACATATGAATAACTGTACGGATAATTAACTTCTGACATAGAAAAAGATATTCTTAACTGTACAACATTCTTTGATTTTAATCGTTTTGTATTTCTTATTTTGTTTTTATTATTTAATTTTAATTGATGATATATATACCATTAAAACACACTTTACGATTTTTGATAACATGTATCATCAATGGTATACTGATCAAAAATTGTTTTGATAACAAAACACCCATATAAAGTGTTTTGGAAAAAACGGTTTTTTAGTAATTATGAAACCTCGAAAATATTCATGTTATTTATATGTAGTAATAAAACGAATCGGGACTCTATCAGTGTTTCAGATGAAATCAAACTCTCAAAAGCCTAACGTCTTCATATAAGGAAGACGTTTCAGATTACGTACAGATAAAAACCAGTAAAGGTTATTAGCAATAAAACATATAACAAATAATTATATTAAATTACTCAATTCAAAATAATTCCGAATAACTTACTCTAGACAAAAAAATCTCAAAACAGACTATTATGTGAAAATTATTTCTCTTCAACTTTTTTTTTTCAAACATTTTCATCTGCTACGTTATTTAAGCCCACTAAATTATAGATAACTGCCATTGACTTATATTGCGTTACTTACCACCCAGTCATTTAAAATCGCTCAAATAATAAAAAAATAGATTTTGAACAGTTACCAGTGTTTGAGTAAGAAAGGATGGTAGTACATGGATATGAAGAAGGTACTATATATTGTACAACTATATATAATTGTACTATATATTGTATTGTACAATCCTTCAACTTTCTACATTAGGATAATAGAAGAAATAGACTACTGACGATTTCTGAGGAAGTGACATTTTGTAGAAACTGCCCACTTGATCACTTATACCTCTCTTCCTTTAACAACTAGAATACAGATCCTAACAATGTATTTTCTTTATAAAATATTAACAAAATTTCACAATAAACACGTGAAATAAAAATAAATTTCAAAACAGCAGTAAGAAATCAGAAAAAAGGCTAAGATCTTTTAACCGTAACAAGCGGTCTTCGTTAGGTTGCGATTTGACTCTGACAAAGACCACCTGCTACGGTTAAACAATCCCAGTCATTTTTTTTTTAATTTCTTGCTGTAGTTTGGATGTTTTTAATGTAATTATCAGATTAATTCTTTTAATACAATTATAAGGGAAAATATTCTGTATGTCGACGTAAATCATAGATAGCCAGCCTATATAATGAATTACATCGAATTTTCTGAAATAAATATATTTAATGATGTGAAAAATTATACAGTTGGTCTATTGTACATGCAGTAAACTATCAAGATCATTCAATTGAGTGTACTTTTTGCATGGCATAAAATCTCCATAGAGTGGAAAGCTATTCGTGAAAAAATAAAAATGAATAACTTTACTTTCATTTAGTCTCTATATGAAATAAAAAGAAATGCAAAAAATATATAAAATTTTGAGTTTTCGAATTCAAATGAACTTGAATTGAAAATTTTGAGCATACGTTTTGGCGTCTCCTGAACTTAATAAAATAATTTTCCATCTTTGATTACCTGAGAAAAAAGACTAAGGTCTTTCAATCCTAACAAGCGATCTTTGTCAGGTTGTGATTTGAATCTAACAAAAACCACCTGTTATGGTTGAATAATCTCAACCTTTCTCTTTTTGGATCACTTGCTGTAAATTGGATGTTTTTAATGTAATTATCAGATATTAATTACCTGAGAGTTTGTTTGTGTGTGTGTGTGTGTGTGTGTGTGTGTGTGTGTGTGTATGTGTGTGTGTAAGTGTGTATGTGTGTTTGTATGCCTAAGTGTTGTTTGATACTTAAAAAGAAAAAAAATCAATAATCACTAGACTTTATAGTCAAGTTCCTGTCACCCCAGAAATTGAATAGCAAGCCAGCAACAAAGAATGTACTTTCTTATAGGTACTTTATGTAAGAAAATAGATTTTTTTTTGGTATTGTTAAACATCTGTTTAGCAGTTTAAACAAGGTAGACTTTTGAGTAACTTCTGAATGAATTATTATAAAGTTAGAAGTCAATCTCAACTCCAACTGTAATTAATAATTAATTGAAGTTTCAAATGTCAAATTAACACCAACTAAATAAACTATAATAATTAAACTGCCAAGTTGATAGTTATAAAGTTCAAGAGAATTGCCTATTTAGTAGGAAATAGTGGGTTTTCAATATACATAACTACGACTGCTTAAATCTAAGAAAGTATGAATAAATACATTTTCTGAAAAAAAGTAAATAAATGATAAACATAGAGTATCAATATTGCTGTAAACAATAAGATATTAGCTTAAATTAAATTAATAATAAATGATTTTGTCTTGTATTTTCTGCTTCTGCCGGTAGAGTGGGCTGCTTTTGAATAATTCCTACTTTCAAAAGCAAGTGAGGTTGATGGTCGGAATTGCAGGTTTATACACCTTTCTAGTAACAGGTGGCTCATATTAGGAAAGGTTAGGTTTCAGTTTCTATTCCACGAGAGAATACATATAGGGCACAGCTTTTTTCATTGTGATACCATACACGGGGGGCTAGAGTAGCCCAGTGGCAACTCAATTTCCTCTGGACTGGTAGGTCTGGGGTTCAATACAATCTTTAGCCTTCAATTTATTTATGTGTGAGCTGAAAAATCTGTTCGTGTCTTCCTTGGAGAGGACATTAAGGTGTCGGTACCAAGCTTGTACGATGTCAGGGACTCAATAAAAAACTCTACTCTAAATACACTTGAGTTAGGCAAAATTTAGAACTCTTAATGAGGAATGTTGTATGGTATTACAAAGGGTCAATGTTTGGCCTATGTGTCCTCCCGTGGGACTACCACTTCAATCTAACGCAACCTACCACATAATGATCAACATTCTACTTTGGGGGTCCTAAATTTTTTCTAAAAGTAGGGTTCATTAAAGAGGTCCTGACATAGTACAGGCTGGTGTCAAACAGCTGAACATCCTTTAAAAGGGTCATCAGGCTCAGCTTTTTTTCACTTCTGGCTTGAATAAATAGAGGACCGGAGTGACTATCAAACCCATGATATACCACTAAAGAGGGTAGCACGTAAGCCACACGGCTCCCCTGGACCTGGGTCACTCACAATACTCCATAGTATTCTCATATACCCTACTTTTTTATGCAATCATCATTTGTCTCGTTGATTGTTTTATTGATTTTAAGGTAATTTTTGTAAATTCTATCATATGTTCATTCATTTGTACTGGAGTAAAATAACTGAAATATTAGTCATTTTATTTATACCAGTTTCATATATATATATATATATAATGTTCGGCCCATGAGTATTCCATTGTGGAAGTACCAGTGAAACCTAACGTAACCTGATACTACACTAACTACTCGGGATTATGAATTAATCCATATAGTAAAAAGATTTACCATGGTTCCTTCTGCCCTTAGAATCTAGTAGCTGAGATTCTTAATGTGTAACCTGATTAGTCCATACCGTTGTACATTCTTAGCCTAGGGTTAAGATGCCCGACTCAACCAGAAAAGAAACACAGGCCACGCACGAGTCCTGTTTTTATCCAATACGCTACTTACATCCTTTGCACCTTTCGTGCAATATATATAATATATATAAATAGACAACAACATATTTTTACCAACTTTATATTATTACAGTAAGTTAAGCGCAAATCTGTAAGAAGTTAGTTTTCAAATTTTTTTATAAAATGAAAGACTTCAAATATACGGATCAAGTCAAAAACCAATATGCTATTTTATATATATAGGTAACTTGATAAAATTTATAAAATTCAGAAAAAAAATTAATTGAATTACATAAATGAAAAACAAATGAGAATGTACTGTGCACATGTGTATGTACTGTGTACTGTTATAGAGTAATATGTGTTACCAGTTGTGAGGAGAGTATATAAGTCTGCAATTGTAATGATTAAGATCAGCCTTGAAGTTCAACAGTTGCTGTACTGCGGTCCATATAACAGTGACTGATAGCTGTATACCGAGTAAGGTGCCATCATCCTTTCTTAATTGAGCATTGGCATAATGTATGTTTTGATCAGGTGCCAAAGTGATGTGCAAATCCTTTGATAAACCGAGAGACCAGTCCTTTAATTACATTACCGTGATGACAGGAGGAGCAGCTCTATCAGAACTGTACACCTATGGCTATTAAAAGCACACTAACTCAGTGGTCTGCAACCACGACCCACAAGTCACTTTTGATCAAATTTCTGCTATTCAGTTACTAGTCAAATATATATTTTGTATATATACAAGATTTCATAAAAAAAACACATGAAATAACAATCAATGATCAAACCACAATATGAAATTGGAAAAGAAAACCAAGTTCTTTCAAGCGGCCTTCGTCAGAGTCAAAAACGAAACCCTGTTCGCATTTTCTCTCTCATGACATAAATTGAAAGGACTCAGAGCATTTATTTCTATTGTTTTCCTTTTTCTATTGTAGTTTAAACTTCATTGATTGCATCTCGTGCTTATTTATTGCAATTTTTCTACAAATATATATACCACATTTTTTAAAACATAAATTTTATCTATCGTTAGAGTGAATTCCATGGGCTTATCTTTTCAGAAGATCTGTATATATCTTCCTTGTATACTGTCACTTAACAGTATCTTTGTATTGTATAAGAGAATACAAAAAACAATATCTTTCCAAATAAAACATTCAATTATAAACCCTTTGTTAAATATTTTAAGTAGACTAGTAATCATATATTCAGATTCAAATAATTAAATTAACATAAATTGCAATTTACGTATTCCAATAAGCACTCCAGAAGCGTTCAAATAAACGAAGAAGTTTAAATCATATTTAAAAAAAGAGTACTATTTTCTTAAAAATTACAATCAACTAATCCTATTAACATTTCAATTTAGACAATTTTATTGACAATATGTTATAGACAACAACATATTTTTAGCAAATTTATATTATTACAGTATGTTAAGCGCAAAGCTGTAAGAAGTTAGTTTTCAATTTTTTTATAAAATGAAAGACTTCAAATATACGGATCAAGTCAAAAACCAAAATGCTATTTTATTTATTTATTTTAGACACCCAATTCTCGAATCCCATCAAATCATCCCAGCACATCAATTTGACTTTCGCTCAGAACACAGCACTATTCAACAGTGCCATAGAGTAGTCGATGAAATCTCCTATGCCTTGGAACAAGGTCAATACTGTGTTGGCGCATTCTTAGATGTGCAGCAAGCATTCGATCGTGTTTGGCATCAAGGTTTGCTGATGAAGCTAAAATGTTTCCTTCCCTTTACCTACTATCTAATTCTAAAATCCTACCTTTCCAACAGAAACTCACAGGTATCTATAGGCAGTGCTCTATCCCCGATCTTCCCTGTCCTAGCTGGAGTACCTCAAGGCAGTATACTAGGTCCAGTTTTGTATAACATTTACACTCATGATATTCCTGTACACTCTCAAACACTTCTGTGTACTTTTGCTGATGATACAGCGATCCTTTCCCGAAACCCTGACCCCACAATTTCCACAAATATCCTCCAAGAACACCTAAATAGCATTGAAGCCTGGCTGCAAAAGTGGCATTTAAATATTAATATAAATAAAAGTTTTCACGTAACTTTTACTTTAAAAAAATCACCATGTCCCAATGTTACTATGAATAGCGCTCTCCTTCCAACGAGAGATGTGGTCAGGTACTTAGGGCTCTTCATTGACAAAAGACTAACTTGGAATCCTCATACCCGACTAAAAAGACTTGACTTAAAACGACGATTCTTACTACTGTACAGACTTCTAGGGAAACACTCGGAATTGACGCTACATAACAAAGTACTACTATACAAAACATTACTGCGACCGATCTGGACTTACGGACGTGAACTATGGGGTTGTGCAAAACCATCCAATATTCATAGAATACAATCATTACAATCTGAAATCCTCCGCACTATCACAAATGCTCCGTATTACGTCAAAAACTACACCCTTCATAAAGACTTAAAAATTCCATTCATCCAAAACCTTGCCTCTGATCGTTATAGGTCATTTCACAAGAACCTTTCCTCTCACCCAAATCCATTTGTACGAATCCTTGCTTCCTCCTCACCTTCCCAGAATCCCCCAAGACGACTCAAGAGAAAATGGCCTAGGGATCTGCTATTACAGTAATATACTTTAAAAAAAAAAAAAAAACCAAAGTGAGAAGTTGAACCAGTGGGTTTCATTCTTTGCTCATACGCATCGATGTCATTGTGTAATCTATCACTAAATATGCTTGTTACGCATAATATGCGTAGTTGTATATTTGTAAATAAAGATGATAAAAAAAATTTATTTTACATTGTTTATATTGTGCAGTTATTTCTTTATTTATGTTATAGCTTAAAGTTAATAAAGAAACACAAATATAAAAAAAATAGACGCTTTCAATCTCTAATTTTCCGTTTTTTTTTTCTTTTTCAGTATAGCAAGGCGGATAGATAAAAGATAGAGACAGTTTTTAACTGTAGCTGTGTCCTTTGTAATTTTTCTCCCTTTGCTCTTCTAAAAATGGATTAAAACCAAAAATTTAAGACCTTATGTGTGCTTTTTCTCTTTTATTTGTGTTACATTGCCAACTTTAAAACACTGCAGTCCATTCCAGATTGTTTTTACAAGAGTTTATTTTTATTATGAATGAATTACTTATGGAAATATTATACAGGATGGTATATGGAACTAACAATAAAAAAAAATATATTTTATCTAAAATGGTTTCATGTATTATTTTTTTTAATCTAGGTAGTTGTTTATTTGCTATTCTAGTAGCTTGTATTACGGTAAAAATGACTCATAATAAAAGTTTTTACCAATAACAGTCTTCTAACCACTAGCCAAGATAGAAGGTTAGGTTGCAGTGATAGTCCCACAAGGGAAGACACATAGGCCGAGCATTGGCCCTTTGTGATACTACACAATGAAGTTTGATTTTACAGTGGGAGTCCTAAATTTTACCTACCTCAAGTGCATTTAGGGTAGGGATCTTTATCGAGTACCTGACATTCTACAGGCTCGGGACCGACGGTTTAACGGCCTTCTCCAAGGGACGACGTGCTCATATTTATTCACCTCCCGTGTGAATAAATCGAGGACCAGGTGGGGATCCAACCCCGGTCCTATCAGCTCAGAGGCGAGCATGGAACTACTGACATAGCCTAGCCCCTAGCCAACATAGAAACTCCGACCATTCGTCTAACACTTCAACTATACAAATTGTAATAGCATTATTTTAAATAATCAAAGTAAAGACTATGTTATGTCCACAACTCTAGCTGTCTTAGAAACAGAAGCAGCGGATATATGCAGGTTGCAACACCACTTTTGAAAACATTGATCATAAACTTGCTACACAATATACAACCTTTTCAGGTTACTTAAAAAATTCCAATTTTAATATTAAAATAATTCAAGTGTAAATTAAAATAATCTAAATTTAATTTAATAAATCCAAGTTTAATTTAAATAAATCTAACTTTAATTTAAAATAATCCATGACTAATTCATAAGAGTTCCAGTTAAATCTGTAATAATCCAAGCTTAAATAAAAATGATTTAAGTTTAATTTGATATTGTTCAAATTTAGGTTTAAAACAGTTTGACAACTTTAACATACATACGAGTATACACATACACTGAAGTCTAACTTAAACCTGCATAATTTTAAATTAATCCGAAAAAGATGTATAAAGAGATTACTACAACTACATAGATATTTGTATTTCTGCTATATATTATAGTTGTATTTAAATTCAAAATTAAAAAATAAAAAAAAATAAAATATGTAATAAAAAAATATACTGATACCAACTGAAAAATTAACATGGATATATGTATAATAAAGTGTTTCTTAAAATCGCCAAGGAATAATGAAAATATGATGGTCAATGTAAGTAATTATGAATACAAAGTTTTTTATTAAATTATTTTATATTATATTTGGCTATTAATAAGTTTGAGTCAAGTACTTACTTTAAATTATACTTGGATTTTAAATTAAACTTGGATTATTTTAAATTAAAATGGAATTTTTTTTTTTAATTCACCGAAAATGTTGTTATGATTTTTCAAACTTTATCTTACTCTTATTTACTGGAGTTCAAAGAAAAGTTTAAAGCTAAAATGATTTCTATTTGTTATCAAAAATTCCTAGAGTTTCTTGCTTGGTCAATAGAAATCGTGGTGATCAACCTCCTTCCTGGCATAGAATCTATCATATTCTTATACCAACAACAAACAAAACTTCGATAAACAAAAAAAAAGTACATAAACAAATTCATAAAGCCATAAACAATAAGTAAATTTAAATGAAATATATATAATCTAAACATTCACTCGTACATCAGAGATCTCACAAAGTTCTTTTGAAGGTTACCAATGTGAGGGTAACTTATCATGAAGGCTAACAAATATTGCTAAAATAGTAATAATAATTTATATATTACCGATGTTCTTCAATGTAAATCAACTTCTTTACTAAAAAATCTTTTTACTGTTTTACATTTTATTGACTAAATTATTAGCTTTTTTTTTTATACCATTAGAACTCTTTAATATTCATTTTAATTTTAAATCAGTCAACATAATTTTCATTTTAATGAAAGTTAATGAATATTCCTTCCATTTTATTAATTTTATAATTTTGCACAAATTTAATAGTTATGAAGTAAAGAACACGCTTTGTGGTACTTAAGTCAATATTTCTGAATATGAGGAGAATTATCATTTCCGTACTATTATTTGTAATTTGAGTGCAAATATTTAAATAAATGGTACGTCGCTCTGGAATAGAGGTAATATATACCTTTCTTTTACTTTAGAAAACACTGAATTATTTAAAAAAAAAAATAAGATGTACTATATGAATTACAAAAATGTTTACCGTTGTATACGACAGAAACTAATGTATATAAGAGAAGTCTATCAGAGAATACCTCACATCTTATATACATCATTAGATATCTTACAATTTTAACACTTTAATTATAGTTATGATATTATTATAATTAAGTGCCTTTATAACATATACATATTCATTGATCAAACCACAATACGAAATGGGAAAACAAGACTAAGATCTTTCAACTGTAACAAGTGGTCTTTGTTAGAGTCAAAAACCCAACTGACGTAGACCGCTTGTTACTGTTGAAAGATCTTAGTCTTGTTTCCCCATTTCTTATTGTTATTTCACGTGATTATGTGAAATCTTTTCATCGATACATACTCATATATGTATTATAACATATCAGTTATAATATATATATATATAAGTCATGAGTCTTATAATTCTTATCATGAAGTTCTGCACATTTCATGATACGTGCAGCCCTGTGATTGTGCTCTACCATGTATAGACATCGTTCGAATTCTTTTCTACACATGATCTTTATTTATGTCATATATATGTGCATATATCTATATATAAAGTTCGTGCGTTTGTTTGTTTTTTCACCCATTTTCCGTGGAGACAAACATCTGAAATTATAATATATATTTTTTTACCTGAATAATGTTAAATAAAAGAAAATTATCACTATATTCCGAAAAATTGGAGCCAGGATAGCAAGTGTTTTGTATGCTCACCGATGACAGTAGAGCAATATATTATATATAAATGTAACAAGATTTTTTTTAATTTAATATTAGTGTAATATAAACACTGGTAATAAAGTAAAGGCATGGAGCCAGAGTAATCCCGTGGTTTGCATGCTCATAGATGACAGTAGCACAAATATATTAAAAATAAGTGTGAGAAAAATTTTTTTTTACTTTAAAATTAAATAATATAAACAATAGTAATAAAGAAAAGGCACGGAGCCAGGATAACCAGACGATTGCGTGGTCACCGACGACAGTAGTGAAAATGTATTATATATAAATGTAAAACAAAAATTTTTTTAATTTAAATTTTTTGTAATATAAATACTGGTAAAAAAGGAAATGCATGGAGCCAGAGTAACTTAGAGGGTTGCATGCTCGCCGATGACGTTAACACGAATGTATTATAAATAACTGTAACAAATATATAATAAACTATTACATTAGAGGTTAAAAATGAATAATTCTAGAAACAAACTCGAACACAACTGTCAGATAAAATAAGAATGTTCTAATGTAATATTATAAAGGAACATTCCTTTCATTAATGATATTTTATGTTAGGTAAATAAATTGAATATTTCAATTTATACAAGTTTTGTTTGTTTTAAATACATTTCATTGTGTATATAACTTGAATTGATGTTTTATTTATTTATGTGATAAAATAAATGATTTTTATTTTGCTAAATATACTTACTGTGTATATATCTTGAATGATGTTAAGAATACTATATGAAAAGCTTAGCCAATACAAGAGTCTGTTTCCATGCCTTAATAACAAGAAACAACAATTGAAGTTATCCCTGTCAATCATGTTCAGTGAATTTATTTCAATAATGTTATAATTTCTGAGTGACACAAAGGGTCACGGGTAGTCTAGTATGTGTATAAAGTTAAACAGATAGATGTGTATACATTCATAAACTCTGTATAGAAGTTAAGAGACATATAGTTATGTTATATGTGTTTATATACATGCTATAATCCATTGTTTACAGTACTCTCAGCTTACGCCAAGTGGAGTGTATATACGATTTTTAATGATCAAACCACAATAAGAAATGGGAAAACAAGACTAAGATCTTTCAACCGTAACAAGCGGTTTTCGTCAGAGTCAAAAACCCAACTCTGACGAAGACCGCTTGTTACGGTTGAAAGATCTTAGTCTTGTTTTCCCATTTCTTATTGTGGTTTGATCATTGATTGTTGTTTCACGTGTTTATGTGAAATCTTTTTAACGATTATTAAAAAAACATATACAATACTTATAGAAATTTGGAATTATGATACCATTACCCCAATAATATTATTATAACAGTGAACTCACTAACCTGTGTACAGGTATCCTTTCGTCTGTACCTGCAACAATACACACATATAAATAATGTAAATAAATAAATGTAACACTCTTGGCCATTTATTATACTAATGTCAACCTAGTTTTCAAAGTAGAGTTAGATTTGTCAGATGAATAAGCTAACATACACTGGAATGCCAAAATCTACACTTGAAAGTAGAACAAGCAATCTTCTCCCTTCTACCAAGGTTTCTCATGAAATTAATACCTTAAGTTAATTAATAGATTTAATGATAAATCAATTATTCTTTCCTAAATTTATACGAATATCAATGAATTTTGTAAGAAAATATGAAAGTTTACTTGAAATTCGGTATAGATACTTTACAATACAGAAATAAGAGCAGCTATAATAGTACTTTAAACAAAAACGCTTATCAAATGAATTATTTTACTTACGACATCATATGCGCAAAGCACTTCAAATTTGTTTTCACATGATAACGTAAATAAATCAAACGACCCTGCACAAAGATGTTTTAATGTTGATTCATCATAATTTCATTAATTCAAATTTTTCAAAAGTATAATTCGTTAAAAGAGCCCTTTTTTTAAAAAGTAAGTAGCACATTTTTTTTTAATAAAAATGTGATTCATCATGTCAGTATAAAGTACGGCAAAGGAGTCATACTTCATAATATTTATACGAATTAAAATTAATTATTTTTACAATTACAATTGAGTGATTAAGTGCACACTCGTCATTAAAAGAGATAATTATTAATATTATATATTTAAAAGATATCATTGTATAATCATTGGACCTTTTAACGAGTATATTTTAACGAGCAGGATTTAATGATAATGAGAGCTTTTTTTAGATTCTCATAATTCCATTTTACATTGTTTAATAACAGATATATTTTCTCGATAAATTAAAAAATATTTGATGTATTTTTAAACAATGGTTTTGTATGGGAACAAGTGCAAAATAAAACACTTCAGCGATTTAGTGATCACTGGAATCAGGAAAACAAAACAAAAATTATTATAAATTACAAAGTATGTTTATAAAGTATAAAGGTAAAACATGAGATGATAGTGAGATATAATGTGCGAGAGTGAGCAGGAAATGAAAAAAAGAGTGTGACCTGAGTATATAGAAGGTGGTATATGAAGCGGAAGTGAGAGAGAAAATGAAGAGAAATCAAAGATGGTGGTGACCATAGAGGTTATAAATGAAACATTTAACTAGAAAATTAAAATTATAATTCTTTTAAACAAAATGACTGTTCATAATTATCTAGTATTCCTTTTATTTATTACATAACTATCTTACATATTGATATCCATTTTAAAAATTTGATCATTATCTAATAATTTGTTGATGATCTAAGAGCAACAAGTTGAAGTTCTTTTAATTCAAAGATATATACTCTTAATAAAATCTAGTAAAACTTTAGTAGGAATCCCAATATAAAATTGCTAGCACTTTTTGCAATATGTTACAAATTTTAGTTGAAATTTTACTCTGATGAAGACCCATTTTACGGATGAAAGATTATAATCTTTTTTCTCATTCTCTTATTCTTTCTTGGACGTTGAGTTTTGTTTCACACGTTTATATATATTATATTATCACCCGATAACCCCGTTATATATATATATATATATATAATACTTTTTCGTTGGAAATACGATCCAAAACAAACAAATATAGTTCAATATAGTCCAAGAAATTAAATTTTTGTTGATTAAATGAATCAAGCAGGTTCAAAATACACAATAACAAAAATTGTTATTGTTGGGTTTCCAACCGTCTCTGAACCAGTGCGCTTGGTTTCCCTCTCTTATCTCACCTGAAGACGGTTCAAACCGAAAATTAGAGACTGTAAGTGTGTTCTTTTGATTTCTCTATGTTTCTTTGTCTATATTGAACTATATATATATATATCACCGTAATAACTCTAAGACCATCCAAGCTGGATACAATACGAGTGCAAAATTGGAGTAGAGTAACACACAGAGTAATGAAACACACTTACAAACTCAAATTTTTTTGAACATCTGTCTTCAGGAGAAAATAGAGAGGGAGACCAAGCACGCTGCAGCCGCAACGGCAAGTAACCCAACGATTGGGCAAAGGTTTGAGTTTCCTAGTGTGTTTCTTTACTCTGTATGTTTCTCCTCTTCGATGTTGAACTCGTGTAAATACTATAAGATTTTACAATTTTTAAAGAAAAATCAGTGAAAGATTATAAATTATAGTAAGTAAATCAATTAGGTATTTGAGAAAGTTTGAGGTGCAATAGTGGGTGATGTGAGTTGTGTTTTAAGATGTATTAACAAGGAGTGTATTATTCAGAAGTTATATCAACGTATCATTGTAGAAGAGAATTTCTTTAATTAGTCAAAATAAGAAAAGTAATAGTAAAATATTGTTAAAGTAGAGAAAACTTAAGATTAATACAAGTAGTTACACTAATAAAAAATATAAGTTTGTTTCCTTATCAAAGTTTTGATTACATATTAATCCTCTCATCTTACATACATATCTAATACAATAAAAGTTCTCCCTAATCATTCCTTATGGCATTGTTAGGAAGGACTTTAGATAAATATTCTGAGGTAAAATGGATAAACCAACAAAAGTCTCCACACAAATGAAGCTTTATTCAACGCGTTTCGAACACTTTGTGTTCATCATCAGGAAGACACTATAATACAAATTATATCTAATTAGTACCAAAAATTAGAATGAAATAATAAAATTCAATTAAGAGAATTTTATTATTTCACTCTAATTTTTGGTACTAATTAGATATAATTTGTATTATAGTGTCTTTCTGATGATGAACACAAAGTGTTCGAAACGCGTTGAATAAAGCTTCATTTGTGTGGAGACTTTTGTTGGTTTATCCATTTTACCTCAGAATGAGTAAATACCACACTATTACGGATTGCACAACTAATGATTTAGATAAATATTGTTGTTATCTTCGTGATAATATTTCTATATATTTTAGTGCTTTATATAATACTAATAGATGAGCTAGTCTTTCATGAGTATTTTACGAAAATTCAGAGTTTTACGTGGTATACCAAAGATTATTACAAAATACAGAATAATAGAAAATATCATTATTAATACAGTCCATAATTGTCATTAGATCAGTAGTTTGATTCACGTTCTGAAGCTTTTGATAATGATCTCAAATTTGTTTTTATTCTAGGCATACTTCTTATTTAGCACGGAGGTAGATAGATAGGACATACTTTTTTAAAGCGAGCAAATTATTATAAACTCAAACGAAATTAAAAACAACAATACCTACTTGCTACAGTATCTGCGCCTAAAAACATCTGTATATTTTCAAAATAAAAATATGTATGTATCTAACCAAATACTGCTTAAAACTTTACAACATTGCTTCTGCGTTGAATTTCTAATCCACTCGAATTATAGATTTTAAGCTAGAAACACAAGTCTGCTGGCAAATTTTAGCTTGTTATGACTCATGCTGGGCGAGATTACCTGTGACAATATTTTGCGGACAAACAGATAAACAGACAGTTATTTTTCTAAGGGTGGATTTGGTTGCTCTAATGTATAAAACGTAAAGATAACTTGAAATGATTCAGTTCCAAGCAATTTACAGATAAAAACTTTTTTTGATTAATACAGATTTTATATATATTTGCTTTATATATATATATATATATATATATATATATATATGAATTAAAAACCACAATAAACAATTATATATTGATTAAAATGCTCTAAGGCCTTTTGTTACAACATCATCAGAGAGCTAAATGATACAAACAAAAAATATAATAAGTTAATCTGGTTGATTGCAGTCTTCAGGATTGCTGGCATCCCTGTCTGAATTTAATGTTCCTAACATTGAAGAAGTCTTGATCTGCTTACTTATTTCCTTTATTAATATTTCATCTAGTTTCTAATAAAAGAAATAAGTAAGCAGATCAAGACTCCTTCAATTTTAGGAACATTAAATTCAGACAGGGATGCCAGCAATCCTGAAGACTTCAATTAACCAGATTAACTTGTTTTTATATTTTATGTTTGTATCATTTAGCTCTCTGATGATGTTGTAACGAAAGGCATTAGAGCATTTTAATCAATATATAATTGTTTATTGTGGTGTTTAATTCATATATTATATCAAGAGTTATTGTTGATTATTAATTTATATATATATATATGCATTTAAGTATCCTCTAAAAAGTGATATTCATGGCTTATTAAAGATCACTTCTTTCTTTTTCCTCCTAAGATCACTTACTCAGGCGAAAATTAAGCTAAAGGCAACATTTGTAAAGCTTTTTTGCTTGTTGTTTCTAAATAGCCACATAATTATTATTCCATTATTTATTCAAAATACATTAGGAAGATATGTTTATGTTTAATTTGATTCTACGACGATAGGAAATGAGGATACATATTTAGAAGACAACATATTTTATATAGAATAAAAACATAAAATACATGAGCCTTAGTGATAGAAATGCATACCAAGCGTGGTTTATTTATTTGAATTCCTTATCCTGTTTCTACTCGTTCACTAAATTCACGTGACAGATCGAGATAAAAATATTTTAGTAAAACCTCTTTAGTATATATATCTTTCAGTTTAAAATAGAATCATCAATTCATTTTGCAAAGCTCTTAAAATATATTTATTTCTTTATTATTTTTGTGTGTTCTATTAGCTTTTAGTTAATCCACTTATGAAACAACTAACGAAAACAAATTTATTACTTAAAAGGCATCAGTATATATTTATGAGCCGTATAGTTTTACTTAACTATAAGTAAAGTATAGTGTTCGTGAAAAAATTCAATCTCGATATATTTTCGGGTCGTTGGGTTAGTGTGTCTGTACCCAAAGTTTGTGCCCACGCTACGGTCCAGAAAGTTTAATGGATTAAGTTAATATTTTACACAAAAATGAGCCTTATAGTACAGATGAACCCTATTGTTTGACAGCAAGTATGCATGATGAGAAAGTTACATTTAACAAAATGTAAAAATATTGACTTATAATTCAATCTGAAATCTTGTGAGCGCGATAAAACCTATACTGTTTGACTGATCAAAATGAAACAATACCTAGAAATAGAACTTTATATGGAGAAAGAGTTGAGATAATTATTCTCTCAATTACGTTCAACAAAGGACCGTTACAATAAATTTCCTATTTTCAAAAAATTTTTTACTTTAAAGGCTTTAAAAACGCATGAAGATTTGCAAAAAATTGAACAAAAATTAACAATTTATAAAAAAAATTCACATAATTCGAATTAAGGTAAAGAATAATAACGCTATATAAACTGATTGTCTATCCTGGACTAATGGATCACCTACTATACTTGTCGAATTGATTGATATTCATTTATAGTAACTTAGAAATTTTTTGTGTGAATCCACTTAAATAAAACTGATGTTTAGTGGTTTGATGAAAGAAACTTAATAATCTAAGAACTTAATATGACATGTAAAAGAATAAAATTCTTACATGTAAATAATCAATACTAATCAAACATTCAATAATACCAATCATTGAATGTTTCAACTAATACCAATCATTCAATACTTTTAGCGTTTTACAAACGAAACCTATAAAAAGAGTATAACTTAAATGGTTATCTAAACAACAAATTTTTCAAAACATTCAATTTATAACATTCTAAACTTTTAAAACATTCGATATACTGATAAAATTTAAAATATTTTAAAACTTTCATTATATTCAGAACTTTTATAAAATTCTAAACTTTAATAGCATTCAAAACATTCTAATATTTGCTTAAAATCGATGTGAGGCATTCAAAACATTCGACACTTCCAATTATTTACTACTTTCGATTTACTTTTAATATTAAAATAAACTTAAACTTTTAAAATTTCAAAATATTCATTAAAAAATTTTTAAAACTTTGAAATCATTAAATACTAATTAATTCAAAATTTTCAAACATTTAAATACCATAACATTTAAAAAAATTCTTACTCTCATTTAAAATATAGAAACTTTTAAATATTGAAACAAGAAAGAGCTTTTTGACTATTCGAAATAATTTGATTTAACATTTTGATTTAAGTTTTATGAATATATATATATATATATATATATATATATATAATATATATATATTCATATATAAAATATATTTAAGTTTTACTTAAAAGTTTTATATAAAAATATAATTTGATTCATTTAATTGGAGCATTTAAAGAACAGTCAATCAATACTCAAAACATTTAAAACCATATTAAGAACGTTCTAAACTTTCAGTACATTCAAATCAACCAAAACTTTCAAATTATTGTAATCATTCAAATCATTTAATACAAATTGAATTTTGAAAAAAATTAAAATAGAAAATAGAAACTTTTAAGTACTTAGATGATGTTCAAGCCATTCAAAAGATTTTATGTATTTCAAATCTGTGTTACATCTTAACATTTTATGATATCCATATTTTTTGTACAAGGCGGATTGGTAACATTACCCAACAATATTAATTGTTGAAGGTTGACGCACGTCCATTTTCAAGATATAATTAAAAAATGAAATCTTTAAATCTAACACAACTTTTAAATATACCCTTATTGCAATTCAGTGTTTCTGCAGGTTTTTCTGAGTCACACCCATTAAAACTAAACCATCTAACGAAGTAGTGAGAGTGCTAGAAAATGTACTAAGTAAATAAAAAGGTAAAAATATCCTAACAGGTTGGTAGGTAGGGGCAAAGAGTTTTATAAACTACCCATTCAAAAATGTCATGAATAAAATATGCTTTGAGCCACTATAGTTATTTTCTAAACTAAAAGCAAGTATAGCTGAAAAAGTGTTACGCTCTATAAAAACCAAATTGTTTAAGGAGCTGTACATAAAAGATTATTCAGTTAAAGTATTACCCACAGTTTTTGATAAATATAACAATGCATACCACAGGACCATACCCACGGCTCCCGTTAAAGTAAATGAAAACAATTAAAGACGCATAGTTCAGAGTACCTTTGCATAGGAAGGAAGTATAAGATATGCCAAGATTATTGAATATATATGTTGGGACCCATGCCCGAATATTGAAACAGAAAACTGTATGCGGGGTCTCAGTCATTATTGGTCGAATAATATTTACAGAGATAATGTAAAATAATATAATGAAGCTATAATATAATACTAAACAATATAATACTGGTGATACAAGATATATACATATGATTTTTAAAGCGTTATATTTTTTTCATTAATTTATGAAATTATTACATTAATGAACATATAATTTGTATAAATTGTTATTATTGCAGCTTCATTATTATATAAAGCATGCAGAATATAAATATAAATCATTTTCATATTTCCAGTTTATTTTTTTTTTTGTTTATTTAATTAAATTTCTCCTCTAATACATTCTTAAATAGTGATAATAATCGATTAAAATGAGATTTAGGGAACAAAGTACAATGTACAATGATTTCGGAGATCACTATAATGGATAAACAGACAGGACTTTAGAACAGGACTTTACAATTTAAAATGTAAAAATTGTGACTTATAATTGAATTTGAAAGCTTTTGAGAAGACTGAAATAATTATGTTGTTAACCAGTTTGATAGTTTTTTTGGGTAGTAAACTACCCAGACTTTTGTATAATGATTTTATAATCTTTCTGTATTGGTAATTAAAATAAATGAAAAACGTTGAACTTTTGTTATTGAAGTCGTTCATTATACTTAATGATTTCAATAATTATATGTTTCAATGATTATTACAAATCTACCTCATTAATTATGTTCCATGATTGGTAATATGAATATTACTATAGATATCATCAGATTTAATTTGATACTAATATTACCTCTTCCTTTTTCCACACATTTCGTGTTCAATAATTTATTATTAGCAATTATCCCAATTACCATTCTTCATGACTGACAAAATTTAATATTATTATTAATATAAATCAATTAATTATATTCATTGGGTGTATTATGATAATGGGCTTAATTACAGGAAACAATTGTAGACCAGTTCAAATTTTCCAATTCAATTTCGAATTATCAAATATTATAAATGTTAATAATTGATCATTACTGGGTATATTTTTCATTTCTCAAGAAATTGCATTCGTTTTTTAAAGACATAGTGTAAACAAACATTTCGAATGAAAACTAAATATACATAATATCAATAATAATAATAATAATAGTTACAATTAATTTATATCACATTAAATGATGAAACATAAGTACTAATTTAAAAAGTTTTGATATATTACCTTAAGCCAAGTTATTGAATAGCTATAAATAAAATCATTAAAAAAAAATTAACAGCTATCACATAATAATAATTCATATAATATTTATTTTGTTTTTATTTCTGTTGTATAATTATTCGAATCAATTAAATTATGTCTTTTTAATTGTTTTTAGTATCATATTGTAATTGTCAATTTGTAAAATGTATTGCATTTTAAAAAAAATCAATAATTTACCACTGACCTTATAATTCTTATGTGAAATTAATTTTCTTCTGTTTCGTGCATCTCAATAAAGATGAAATACAATTTTCATTCACTTTTAACTGAATAACATTATCACTTAATTTTATCACTTTTACGTTTTAAATAAATCAATAATTTTAAAAAAGATAAGAAGATAACTGACACCGTGGACAGATTAAAATAAAAGAAACCATATTGAGTTTGTGAAATATTAAGACCTGTTACTTCTAAATGATAACGTGCTTCCAAATTAGACACCAATTAATTGCAAACTAATATGAATTTATTTGATATACTGAATTATTTTCAATACAAACATATTTTATTTAAGAATGCTTTACACAAAACGTGTAGACTAATAACATATTTCAATATGCTTGAGGTACTAACGATAACAATCAAACAATAAACGAAACAAAAAACATTGTTATAAACTGAAGAGAATTTTGATTGATTGTATTTGATAGATTGGTAGACAGTTGAATAGAAAAATAATAAGTACAAAATATTCTATTTAAGTAGTTACACAAGGTATATTATCTTTACTAAGAGATAGATGCAATTGGTTTAATGACGTCTATCATTTGGATTCAGAATGTAGATAATTTAAAAAAATACATTATAGTAAACGAAATGGAATTAATACACTTGATGAACAAAGTATTCACTTTAAGGTAGCCCTTTAATGTTTATTTATTTATATTTAGATTAAAATGCTTTGACAACACAATGCCTTCCTAATCATAAAATAATTCATATTAAACTGAATATATTAGTAGTAATAATGATAATTAAATCAAAAAAATATTGTGGCAGTGGTAATTAAACAAATAGTAACAAAATGATTGATAACTATAGTAGTTGTTTTATTACTTTTTTAAATTTGTTTATGTCTTATTTAAAACAATCTAGACTACTATACAGACCATTGCACCATCACGTAATACCTTGTGTGGAGCATGTTTCAATAAAGAATTTAAAAAAAAAACTAGACTGTGAGGAATGAAGCAAATAATTATAATATAAAATAATGAAGCATGGATAATTTGGGCGTTTCTAAATTTCATATGACTGGATGTGGAAATGTAGTTAGGAGGTTAAATAAAGGCAATCAATAGAATTATCAAATAATTTATATATAAATAGGAGGCCATCATTTTGTCTATGGAAAAGGAGATCAGACATACTTTGTTGATCACAAAAGATATGATAGAAAAATGAATCTGTAGGATACTTCGACTTATGAGAAAACTTTTTAAACAATTTGGAATGGGTGAATTGAAGTAACTTTATAAATAATTTATGATTTGAGGTATATAATGATTAATGACAAGCAAAATAATATTAAAAGTAATTAGTGCATTCATTTATACTCGACAATGAAAATAAAGTATATCAGCAAAATTCTGATAAATTTGATAATAATGAAATATAATAGCTCTTCGAGAAATTATAATCCAGATTTAAAACATATTATAAAATTGGAAGACGAGAGAATATAAAGAGTAACAAAAGCAACACTAAGTCTTCCCATAGGAAAAATAAATTTGTGTTGGAAGACTTAGCATTTCTTTTCCTCTCTAATCATGAGTAAATACCACAAAATAATTGCTTTCATAGATCATGAATATCAAACGTATTGGGATTTTTTATGGAATATAAATTTTGATGTCAGTGTAATTTCTTGTAAATAAACACATGAATTTTCATGCAACAGTTTTTTTAAATCAGTCATATGATTGTTAAAAGTTAATTTTAAAACTGAAAGTTGAAAATGAGTTCTACAACGTTCACAGAGTTTACTCTGGTCAGAAGGTTACATTTGAAAGGTTATTATGGAACTTAAACAAATTTAGATTGAGATTATTATAAGAACACCAGTTTTACAAATTTATTTATTGAAAGTTGAAGAAGTTCGTAATCATAAGAGGAGACGATTTTGAAGTAAAGTTTAACATCATCAACAAAGTTTGAAAATTCAAGGTATGATAGTACAGAATAAATGTGTTGATAAATATTAACAGTAATGGATTAATATATTGAAAACAATATGGACCAATATAAAGAACTCCAGATGTTCTAAAGAACGGGTTTAATTTAAGTGGTTTACTTGGATGATATTTAAGTTTGTAAGGTTTATTCAGTTAGTGAGGTAACTTTGCAGCCAGTCAAACGTCTTCTAAATTATCAGGAGAATGCAATTTAGAAAAGAGTATACCATTATCTATGTTATCAAATATTTTAGTAAAGTCACTATAAATCACATCATCCTGCAAACCAGAGTCCATAGAATTGAGGATATAATTTAGAAAGAAAAGCAAATTAGTAGACGTTAATGTATGTAGATAAATACCATGTTGTTAAAAAATAATATATTCATAATTATCTCTAGTAAGTATTATTGTTAGTTAGTTAGTATTATTGTGTCAAATATTTTTGAAAAGTTGAATTAGATTCATATTGGCCAATAGTTTGTGATTTGTGATTTATCGATAGCTTTTTGAAGTGGATTAACATATTTATCTTTCTATATCTGAAGAAAATATTTTAAATATAAAGAACGGAAAGCAATTTTTAACAAAGATTGGTAGGATATTGTCAGAACCAGGAGATTTATTAGTTTCTAATTTTAAAATTATGTTTTCAATATGTTCAGACATAATATTGTAACTGTACATATGTATATTATGTAATATTACTAAATGATGAAGAAGTAAAAGAAGGAGTTTCAAAAACAGAAGAGAAATATTTGACAAATAAGTTAGAAATCGTACATACGACCGTGTGAGGACGACTGTTAATTCAAATACAAATTAGAAGGCATAGTGTCCTTCATTTATTAGAGTTTATATAGTTCTAGAATTTCTTGGTATTACTCTGAACTGTTTTTTCTACATCAGCTAAAACAAATCTGTTATAACACCTGAAATAAGGTTTGACCTTCAGCTCGAAAAGATGAAAATCCACTGTAGTAGTTACTATCACCAGTTTATTTGAGCAGTAAATGATACATCTTTTAAGTTGCTTAATTGTATCTATTAAATCTAAGAAAAACCATTTTGGATAAGTTGAAATATTATTTGTTTTGATTTCAGGTACATAATCATCAATGACAAGCAAAATAATATATTATATATTAAAAATAATTAGTGCATTCATTTATACTTGAGAATGAAAATAAAGTGTATCAACAAAATTCTGATAAATTTGAAAATAGTGAAATATAATCGCTGTTCGAGAAATTGTATTTAATATTATGAAATTCACGAAGTAGATCTTATGAAATATGGGAAGTACATATGCAGTAAGAGAAGGTTGGTATTATTTGTTAAGCTGTTTGATAATATAATATCACATTCAATATCTCTAGTAACGTATTTACTTTTCAAACTATTACGACTATTCATAATAAATAAAGAAAACCTCACGACACGGCGTATATCAATATAAATAATTTCAGTACAAGAAACTTAATATTATCTGTTATATTAATACAAAATTCAATATCTCTATGAACTTATGAATATTTGACATTAGTATCGTCATTTATAATAAATAAAAAGAGAAACTTTATAATATATACTTTATAAATTAAATAATACCAGTAAAACAGAATGAATCTTCTCAAAGAATAAATTGGATTAGAAATGATTTTTAAGTAAGTTGAGTAGAATTCAATTTGAGATTCATGTGTATCTATTTAGTACATATATCTTTTCTATGTCAATGTTCATTTCAACCAATCATAGCTCTCATTTTTTTCTAAGTTAAATTCATTTCTAATTGCGTCTCTATACTATAGCATCAAATTATTTGTAAAAGTTTGAAATGAATTCAAATTTGCTATTATTGGGAAATTTAGTTTAATATATGTGATTTGAATTCGATTTTACGTTGATTGAAAGACAATGCAAGAATACAGAGGGTATTGAATATCATAATTACGGCAATGGAAACATATTAATTATCTATTCAATATTAATGTTTAATGAATCCTTCTTTATGCTATCCACTCTTATCTACAGTAATATTATATATTATAGTAATATTATAGTTTTATCACCATTGCACCTCAGCAGGAAATAAAATATTTAATTTCTATAAAAATCATCGACTATAGAAATTATTTCTACAATCCACCGTTATGGTGGATGAAATATTGAAAAGTGAGTCTTTGTTACGTTTCTTTCTATGTGTAACAGTTTTCTATGCATAACAAGATTTCACACAAACACCTAAAATAGCAATCAACGATGAAACCACAATAAGAAATGGGAAAACAAAACTAAGATCTTTCAACCGTAACATGCGGTCTTTGTGAGAGTAAAAAACCCAACTGACGAAGATCGCTTTTTGTGGTTGAAAGAGCTTAGTACTTTTTTCTCATTTCATATTGTGGTTTGTTTGATCATTTATATATATATATATATATATATAATATATATAATATAAATTATATATATAATAAAATGATTTCACATAAACACGTGAAATAACAATCAATGATCAAACCACAATAAGAAATGGGAAAACAAGACTAAGATCTTTCAACCGTAACAAGCGGTCTTCGTCAGAGTCAAAAACCCAACTGTTGAGTTGTCAGTTGGGTTTTTGACTCTGATGAAGACCGCTTGTTACGGTTGAAAGATCTTAGTCTTGTTTTCCCATTTCTTATTGTGTTTTGATCATATATATATATATATATATATATATATATATCATGGATAATGAAACTTGGATTATTTTAAATTAACCCGAAAAAGTTGAATATTTGCAGAGATACAAAGTACACATGCATGATTTAATTAGAGAAGGAATAAATTAAAGACACTTTCAAATTTTTAAAGCATCAATAATGGAGTTTTTTTTATAAAATGTAAAAATTTTGACTAATAATTGAATGTGAAAGATTTTGAGGAGACAAAATTATGTTTTAAACCAGTTTGATATTTTTTTTACTTATAGTAAAGTTGAGTGTAGGCTACTTCAGAATTTTTTTCTTTTTTCAATGATTAATAGACGGTTCTACGACAGCAGATGTGATATTTTTTTCGTATGCTTATTTTAGTATTAACTGGTTTTGATACTATTACTAATAAAGTGGTAATAATAAAACTAACATTATATATGAGACAACTTAATTGTAAAACAAGCAAAGCATATTACTCAATCTTCACAAATCTAGTGTGAGACTCCATAGAACTAATTATCTGATTAAAAACTGATCATTATATGTGAGAATAGTATATTGACAGACAAGGATCGTAAAATAATAAAATTATAGCACACACAACAAATAATTTGAATAAAAAAGGATTAATATTATTTCAAAAAATAAATTAAAAAATGATTTATTAATAAAATTCAACCATAGAAGTTGAGACCCATAGATTACGATGTGACATCTATGAAGCAAATGAAGGTCATATAGTAACATAAAACATAAAAACATATATCGGTTTACAGATTCAATACAAAATAAGTCATTATAACTGAGACAGTAAGCATTTATATTTGAACGAATAGCGGAAGTAAGAATGTTTCACAGGTTGACGGAAGCTGTATGATAGTTTAGAGAGAAATGGCATATGAAATTTCAGCTCAGTTGAATTTGAACTGACATGAATGCATCGCAGTGAGTGTAATCTAATCGATAGACGCAGTTCCTGAGGCTACATGATGAATTAATATTATTGAGTAGAAATCAGAAATGGTAAGGGAAGTCAAAGAAGGAATGATGTTAATAATAAGTTTGACATCAGTAACGCCTACATTCCGCTATTCTCTTAATCGTTATTAACAGTAAAAAGCTTAGGAGAGATCTAGAGAACCCACCATACTACCAAGTTTTTGATAAGTTAGTTTTCTAGTTATCTATTTTAATTTTTAACAACTGGTTGGTAAGATAGTAGTAATTGGAAAGTAAGAAAAGCTTGAGAACTAAGACTGACTCATGGCTCATGACTTTCTAAGACTGACTGATGCCTCATGACTGTCTAAGACTGACTCATGGCTCATAACTGTCTAAGACTGACTCATGGCTCATGCCTGTATAAGACTGACTCATGGCTGTCTAAGACTGACTCATGCCAATGACTGTCTAAAACTGACTCATGCCTCATGACTGTCTAAGACTGAATCATAGCTCATGACTGTTTAAGACTGACTCATGTCTCATGACTGTCTAAGACTGACTCATGCCTCAAGACTGTCTAAGACTGACTCATGCCTCATGACCGTTTAAGACTGACTCATGGCTCATACTGTCTAAGACTGACTCATGTCTCAAAACTGTCTAAAACTGACTCTTGGCTTGAACGCAAGCTCTGAGCTTCACTCCGTCCACTAAGCTCAAGACAGAGAGAATAAAAGGACGGTGGTAAAAACGGGAAATTAAATACAACAATTTTATTAAAATATAACAGTAGATATTTAAACTCAAAGTAGATTTGGTTGAAGAGAAACAAAGTTCATTAACTCTTAATTCACTAATTATTTAAAGAAATAAAGTAATCTAGGCTCAAAATCAAATGTCGGCAACAAGACTTGAATAATATAAATAATATAATATAATAATAATATAAATAATATAAAATAGATAACTAGAAATAAGAACGATAAGAAGTCAAATATAAACATCAACAAATAATGATATGAAATCATGACTAGTGAAATATTACAGGTAGAAAAATTTCAGAGATAAGTAAAATAATGTAACTTACTTACGTAAAAACTTTTTGAATGAAAAATTAAATTTACAATATTTAAACGATAATCAGTCCTTCTCAATTGTATTTCGTTTAAAAGTTTATATATATATATATATATATATATATATATATATATATATATACTAACTGATCTAACCGGAGTTACCCGGGTGGTAGTTTATGCCCCAACGTTTGTTTATAGGTTTATAGGTGGATCCCAAAAAAGGACACTGATTAAGATCAAAACACCGTAATTATTTCCCCCGAGAAATGCTATATAAGATCTATAATTTTACTGTATCTAAATATCTCTGGTTTTCTTTCTATAGTGGACAGGCAGACAAACATTGTATTTTATATATACAGATTGAGTAATTACACCCAATTTTTTAATTGCATAAAAATCTATCATGATGACTTATAATGAAATAATTTTAATTGAATGAAGTAACATTGAATCTTTACTTCATGAATAAATGAAGTAATTATTTATTTAATTTTGTAATAAGATTGGATATTTGCAGAAGCAAATGAAATGTTGATTTCATAGGTAGAACCGATTTCAATGGACTGTGTCCAATAACCCATGTTAATTAACGCTCCCATTGATTACCATTAAATTCAACCGAATTGAAAGGGAGTATATAATTAGACAGAATCAAATTAACGAAAGGGTTGTTGCTTCCAAGCACTAACACGATGAACAGTGTTAGGATCTTAATGGGCGTTTAGTTGCAGATAATAGAAATCGCTTCAACAGCATCCATTATAAATTAGTCAAAAAATGAAAAAATTTAATTAAATGTTATCATTATTAATTAGAATAAAAATATCAGTTTTACTGTACATATTGAATGATATTTTATTTTGAATTGGCAGTCATTCTGTGTCTATATAAGAAAACGAAATAGCAGACTGAGACTCTGTAAACCTTCAAGGCTGCATTGCACCAAGTTTTTCGAGTTATCAGCTCTGACCCTTTATCTTCTTCACGTATTTTCTTTCTTTTTTTTTATACTTTTCTTCTCTCGTCTGTTTATTTTTTCTTTAAAAAAAATCTACCTCTTAGTCTCTTAATATATTGTTTTTTCCCCCATATTATTACAATTGGCAAAAACATAACGTTTAAAAAAATATACATAATATATTATTATAAGAAAGTAAATCAGATTTATAAATAAAATATTTTTTTTAGTTATTATATTTATTTTTATTTAAAAAACAACGATAAAAGGCTTATCCAACAAATTGTTAGGAATATATGTATTTAATTTATTAAAAAGATATGTCAAAGGTTATATGAGTCTTATCAGTTTGAAAAAGAAAAAGCAGATTCTTATATATTTGCGCTTATAAAAAGTTCGTAGACGGCATACATGAAGGAATATTTGAATGCTAAAAATAAAACATATTGAAAGAGGAATTGTATAAAAGTCAAGTAATATACCATACTATAAAGTCTGTGTGCAGTTTAAAAAAAAAAAAAATATAACTTTATTTGTATTTACGATAGAAATCATCTGTAAAAAAAGATTTTTTAACGTTTTATTGCAAAATTAATTTTTAGTTTCCACAGTCTTCCATTATTAGGAATGTAAAGGGTAATACGATTTTGCAGTTTACGGAAAACATGCGCTAACTGATTAACAGCAATGTGTAAAATCATATTAGTTTTTTTGGCTTTCAAATCTTTAAATAAAGAAGATTTGGATGCAAAAAGTTGTTTTGACAAACCCCTATAAGAAAAATCTAATTGAGTCAAGTCTAGCGAACGTGGAGATGAATGAAATAGTCCACCTCTTCCAATTGAACTGTTAGCTAATTCGTGATTTAGAGTTGTTTAGAAGTGGTTACCACATAATGAAGGTTAAATGGATAAAATTTCAATAAAACTTCAAAAAATATAGATTTATTTCTTTTTAATCCTTTTTACAAATTATTTTTATTCCAACTTCAAATAAGGGTATAACTTTTTTAAAACGCACACGGACTTTATGGACACCCTGTATAATGTATGTTTCTTGTAATGAAATATAGTTTTAACTAACGGGTAGTCAAAAAAACAGGTCTGATTTTTTGAAACAAAAAAAAGTAAAATGAATAATATACATATATTTTTAGTTAAAGGTGTTTGAGGTGGTTAGATGTGAATGAACAACTTTTCATTCCACTCCTCAACTGAGAGTCTTTGTCTTTATTTAATCCTTGGTACAAAGTAAGGATTTGATGATTTTAACCTAAGACATTTCTTTAAAGTTTTTAGCTTTAACCCCGTCTTAATTCCTGATTCATGCACCATATTTCGTGATGATGTTTCTGGAGTTTCATCTACAAGTGTCTGGATAGTAGTAATATTCTTATCAGACCGACTGGTACATAGTCTTCCAGACTGAGAAAAGACAGCAACAGAACCTGTTTTTGTTAAATTTATTATTCACTCTAGATGTCCGCTTGCTGTTAGAGTAAAACCAGGAAATAATGTATAGGAACTGACAAGCAGTTTCAGCATTATTTTTTGTTTCAGCATTAAAATCAGACCTGATTTTTTGACCATATATTACTGAATATATTCACTTAATGTAATAAATATAAAAAGACAGTAAATTTTCCCAAGTATAGATTTACTTCATAAGGAATCACATGCAATAAATCTAATGAAAGACTGCTTCCTTCATGTCTTAAAGTTTTTAAGATAAAATAAATTTTCCAGATTTAAAACATTGATTAAGTCCAAGTTTATAAAGATTAATGTAATTCTATGGAATCGACAAATATGTGGAAAAATAAAATAATTATTTAAAAAAAATTGTTGAAATGATTGTAACAGAAAAAGAACTAGTTGAGTATTTAACGTTTAATGACTTTTATTCTAGCAGTATAAAAGATACTACCAATAAACTACTACTACTTCTGACACTACTACTACTATTAATTCTACTACACTTCTGAAGTAGACAAATCTGAAATACAAAAAGACTTCCATGAAATGATTGAAGTCTTGTAAAGTCATATAAACGTCACTTCTAAATTAAGATAAAGTTTTCTAAACAGAATTAAACGTTTATTTGATAAAAAAATAATGCAATATTATCCTGAGTTAATTACTAAATGCCTTTCTCTCACAGCTCTTACAAATTAAGTGCCTCATAAAGTTTAATTCAGCTATGTCATAGGAAATTTCTTCAAGAAAAATTTGTTACATATTCTCTCAATTTACCTAATGCAATTATAATCCAATTAAGTTAATTACGTTTTATTGATTGACTACATAAATTAAAAATAATTTTAAAAAAAATATGTTATTACTCTGTGTGATTTTTGCCCTTGGTTGGAAATAATTTACATTTGTAATTTTTTTGTAACTGAAATATTCATTCTGTCTAATTGTTTAAGATCAGTTCAGAATAGATCGTTCGAATCTATATTGATCAATCGTTATTGTTGTGGTCCAAATAAATTAGTATAACTGTTTTTATCATAAAATCAAATACAATAGTTCTAAAAATTCACTTCACAATTAAAGAGTTGAATGGTAATTTAGGTTAGGTTGCTGTGGCAGTCCTAAAGGGAACCACACGTGGGTCGAACATTGGCCTTTTATAATACCACAGAAAGAAGATTGATTCTTCGTGGGGAATCCTAAAATTTGTCCTAACTCAAGTGTATTTACAATAGGGATCTTTAACAAGTACCTTGCATCGTACAGGCTCGTAACCAACGGCTTAACGTCCTCTGAGGGTCAATGTGCTCAGATTTATTCACCTATCATTTGAATAAATCGGACACCAGAGTTGGTATGAAACCTTGGACCTGTTCAGAGGTGAGCACGTAAACCACTGAGCTAACCTAGCCCAGAATAATAATTTAGTTGAACTCCCAAAGTGACTAAACACATAGATTCCCTAAAGAGATACCAGCGATTACCTAATTAAGGTAGTTAGGATACTAAGATAATTTTTTACTATAAAAAAAATCAACAATCATCATAATGGGCCACCTTAACTCTTTAGCTCTCTAAGCATCTTCACTAATATTATTGACAAATTTTCTACTACTAAAAACAATATTATCTTATATACGACGGCTGCAATTTTCAGACGCTAACACCCCCTAACAACAGACTCAAAAATCATATGGTTCCTGGGTAATCCGAACTATTATTTGTGTTAGCACCATCTATTCCAATTTAACATTTTTTTTAAATAAAAAATACTTTACTCTAATTTTCTTTCAACTCTCTTTTTTTCTCTTAGTCGATGATTGTGATTATGATCCTTGTTTATTCCTATGCTCTTCTGAAAAAATTGTTCAAGAAAATTATTCATAAGATTTTCTTTTGTTTCTGAGTTTTAAGTAAAAATTATACAAGTATAAAATAACTGGTATCATAAAGAAATAAATGTACAACTACATATATACTGTTTCAAAAAATTTATATACAAAAAATTTATTTTATTTAATGGATCGATTTACAGCTGAATATATGTTTATATTGTCTTATTTAAGAGGGATTTGAAGGCATGACTACGGTTGACTTAGAATCTTGAACTGAAAGAGTTTCCTGTGGTCACTTTCTTAATTTTTGTGCTTTATAATTCCCTTATAAATTGTTTCAACTCATTTGTTTAAATACGAAGTCTAAAACTTGAACTATATTGAAATTGAACTACATATAACTTGAACTATATTCTTACCACTTTTTCAGTTTCTTAAATTTTAGAGTCAGTTATACAAAATAATTTAGGCGTAACCATAGATGGTCATAAGTCTATTAATTTATGCTTCATTCATAAGGTCATCAATTTATAAGTTGATTTTAACATCTTCAATTATGCCTATAGGCATCTAAGAAAAATTTGGTTAAAAATCTAACTATTGATGTATGCATACTCTAAAAGCCATTGTCACCCACAAGAATATTTTTAACAAAAAAAACTTGGCTCCAACAAATATAGGTTCTGTCACTTTTAATGAGTACGTATAAAAAACGTTGATCAAAACTTCATGTTGATGTGCTTTGAATATGCATAGTAATGTTCAAATAAATTTATATCAAATATTTTTGTTGTTAACTGTTTTAAAATAGCTAATATTTAAAAGCGAGTATTATGTACTAATGTTAAGACAGATTGGTAATAGACAGTATTAAGAAGTTTTTAATTTGGAACGTGACTAAAGTTTATTGACGTAATGATATAGGTAACATGGTATGCTACTTAAATTATTGTCTGTAATAATAATATTTTTTTTTCCAAAAAATATAAGTGCTGTCATGAAAAATTTAATACTGAATAAAATGAAAATAAATATTTTTTATTTACTGCTACAAGTTTATTAAGTTACGCATTTTACTTTGGTATTTGGAAAGTAGTTGGGTAAGAAGCAGGCGTTAACTAAGTTTATATGTACTTTCTTTCATTACAGTCGAATGAGAAGAACGTATCAGTGAAAAACTTTTCTAATTTAACTCCGTTTTTGGTTAAGAAATAGAAAACATTCATTATTTTGTCAGAGTCGTGATGAAAAAATGTCTTTAACTTTTTTAGTTAAGATTTCATTGCTTTTCAGTAATTTAAGAGAAATGGATAATGAGAATATGAATACTTTAAAATGCAATAAATAATTAATAAGATATATTTTTGTAAATTTTTAAAATACATTTAGCACAAAGTATTACTCATAATAACAGTATTAACTCATAATACCAACAACATGATGGTATTATTTTTTAGTAAAATATAATGTAAGGTTTTAACTGATATATGACACATATTTAATAAAAAAAATAGATCTGGAAAAGAATAATTGTATCTTTGATGTTATTTAATAATTAATATAATGTCATTAAAGTGGATACTACTCTAATAAATGTACTTAAAGGTTGATAAACTAAATACTTAAACAAACTTCAAATATACATTTGATGAAGCATTGTTTATTGATTATCCACAATGTCGAATAACATTATTATCCACGTGAAATAACAATCAACGTTCAAACCACAATAAGAAATGAGAAAAAAGTTAGAATTTGACTCTGACGAAACGTTCAGTTGGGTTTTTGACTCTGACGAAGACCGCTTGTTACGGTTGAAAGATCTTAGTCTTGTTTTCCCATTTCTTATTGTGGTTTGATCATTTATATATATATATCAGTGGATATTCAGGGAATCAAATTGCAAGATATAGAATTTCATTTTAAAAACAAAATTTGAGACTCGAAATATTAAGAAACCTTTATTTTTATTCCAAACCGTAAAAAACATTTTAATGATTGCTAAGTTCCAATGAGGTTATTTATATTTGTTAATAACATTATTTTCAGAGAAAAAGAACAAATTTCATAACTCAATAGTTGTGAGTCTAAATATTACTGAAAGTTCATTGGTGTTTGAAATTAGAAACCATGAATAGGTTATGATATTCCCTAATCAATAAATTTAAATTTTTTTGCCTAAAAGATTTAAAATTATTTACAAGTATAATAATACATTTATATATTAATCCCAATTTCATGAAGACTTTATTAAAGAATAGCAGTAAGAGTTTTTGTTTTCACTTAAGAAAGCAAGTAGATTTTATCAAATGATGTTTGTTTCTTTTTAAAAATAAATTATTTATTTTATTGTATTGCTTAATAAAACGAAGTTTTAAAACTATTCTTTAAATAAACCTGATCAAATATCACGATTTGAAAATGTTTTTATATACAATTCATATATCATTATTAGTCCACATGAAAAGACTGAAACCACAATA
Organism: Hermatobates lingyangjiaoensis; assembly: GCA_026182355.1. Taxonomy (NCBI): domain Eukaryota; kingdom Metazoa; phylum Arthropoda; class Insecta; order Hemiptera; family Hermatobatidae; genus Hermatobates; species Hermatobates lingyangjiaoensis. Next base: position 1,105,377 of record JAPFBL010000175.1, on the reverse strand, counting down.
AGAAATAGAAAAAAGTATTTGACTCTGTACGTAAAGTTCTTGGTGTATTGACTCTGACGAAACCGCATTGCTAAAGTATAAAAGAGTCTTAGGAGTCCCATCTTATATATTATATATATATATATATATATATCAATGATCAAACCACAAAAAGAAATGGGAAAACAAGACTAAGATCTTTCAACCGTAACAAGCGGTCTTCGTCAGAGTCAAAAACCCAACTGAACACTAGATGCATCTAGTGTTCAGTTGGGTTTTTGACTCTGACGAAGACCGCTTGTTACGGTTGAAAGATCTTAGTCTTGTTTTCCCATTTCTTTTTGTGGTTTGATCATTGATTGTTATTTCACGTGTTTATGTGAAAGCTTTATATATATATATATATAAACGAAAGTAACACAGAGATATAATGAGGTACAACTTACTTCTATAATTCGACAATAACCATCATCAAAAGGCGAAAAGTCCCGCAGGAAAGCAGAAAAGTCTTCAACCTGCGATCTCTGTCATGATTAAAAGAACATCAAACAACCTTAAAACTTCTAGTTGACTAGAAAACCTGAGAGCACATCAAAACACCGATAGTAATTCAATCAATGCAGTACTGTATTTGATAAAAACAACCATATTCAACAGTAGTAGTCTGTCTATCTTAGTAGGCGTTGGCCTTCCTGTGGGTCTCTTCGTCTCCTGATGACGACGATCGTCGAGATATAAAGTCAACTATGCCTTTTATATTTCAGTTTTTTTATTTTTAAAGTCCGTTGGTCGACTTTATTTAATTGCTATATAATACATGTTTTATCTATCTGAGACAAGTGAGTCATAATCGTATACATTGTTAGTGGCAGTCATAATAAAGTGAATTATAACACATAGCAAAGGCACAAAACATTTGCAAAATGGTGCGAAATGATAAAACAGTGGATCCCTATGTAGAGTAAAGCTGGTTTCCATGAAATCCAAATGATTAAAGGAACTAATTGAATACTTCAATTTTCAATTATGAATTGGATTCTCTTTATCTATTGGAAGCACAGAGATGGAATAATTTCCGCTGCTTTCATATTGGTTGAAACCAAGTATAAATTAAAACACATCTCAAAGGTTTTCATTCACAAAGCTTTCATTCCATCAACCTGGTATATTAAAAAAACTTTTGGATATAAAGCGGAATTTAATTATAAATGCAAGTAAAAATAAGTGACCTTTGTTTGTTAAGACGGTTTTAAAGTAAAACTATTTTAAAAGGATTAAAAATGAAAAAAACAATTTTCATTACAAATTACAATTTACATAAAGTCAAGTGCTCTATAGTTCATTATAGTAAGACTAGATTATGTTCCAACTAAACAAATATACAGCTTCAATAGTATAGGTTATATACTCAACACTGTGTGGTGTTGAGGTTATTTGTAATGCTATCTTATTAGTCTAGTAGAAGGTTTTGTCCGGTTAGCATTGTTGTTCCTTTAAATAATGTAAATTTCATTTTCTTAGTTAACAAATTCTTACTTCTGCCTATGAAAAAGGTTGGCAACGAGAGTTTGATTTTTTATCCTGGAAAATTGACCGAACCCCCATTAGAGAACACACCTATTCTATCAAACGGTCGATATATTATTGAATCTGTTATATATATATATTATATATATATATCAATGATCAAACGACAATGTGAAATGAAAAAAAGACTAAGATCTCTCAACCGTAACAAAGGTCTTCGTCAGAGTCAAAAACCCAGCGAGGTTGTTTCGCAAGTGCGCTTAGTCTTCCTATCACAATTCTACTGATGACAGGTTCAGACGAAAATTAGAGACAGTAGATATGTTTGTTTCTTTGTTCTTTGTGTTTGGTTTACATTGAAACATATATATATATATATATATATGATCAAACCACAAAAAGAAATGGGAAAACAAGACTAAGATCTTTCAACCGTAACAAGCGGTCTTCGTCAGAGTCAAAAACCCATTGTTGTTTTCTCATTTCTTTTTGTGCTTTGATCATTGATTGTTGTTTCACGTGTTTATGTGAAATCTTTATATATATATATATATATATATATATATATATATAATCTAGGAGGTCTCAGAGCTTATTTTTCTTCATTCTAATTCTTCCTACGACATTTTGTCTCATATACATATCTTAGGAGTTTTCATATCTAACTGATAATGAAAAATAGCCCTGATGCAGTCATCCCAGAGATGCAAAAGGCCAATGTCATATACGAATATAACTGCAATATCGGAGATTGTGAGCTCCTAGACAATTGAAAATATATCGGTATGACATCGACCACACTCTCACGACGACTGACAATGCACTTGCAAGCAGGAGCCATCGCTAGACACACCTCCGAGGAACATGGAAGAAAACTCACCCGCCAGGACCTTGTTCAAAACACCATCATTTTAAAGAAAATTAATGATCCAGCCAGACTGCAAATATATGAAGCCATGAAAATCATGAAACACAACCCATTAATTAATCGTCAACACACGGGGGTTTCACGCACACAGCAGCAACTAGGTGACCAACCACCAGCTACTCGCCAAGCCGACACTCAGTCACCGCCCAGTATTCAGACCAGCAACACCTAAGATATGTATATGAGACAAAATGTCGTAGGAAGAATCAGAATGAAGAAAAATAAGCTCTGAGACCTCCTAGATTATATAAAGAAGAGTAAAAATAATATATAATATATATATATATATATATGCAAAATAATTACAATTATTTTGATATAATGGATAGATTAATTTACCAAATAAAAATATACTGAAAACAATGTTCTAAGGCCTTTCGTTAATATATCATTTGAGAACAAGTGAACTGAAAAATAATATATAATTTTTAACCTAGTTAATTCAATTAGTAGAGTGAAATGTGTGAAAGTGAGTTAGTAAGGGGAGTATGGCATTACTGTTAGATATAGAGAGAAAGAGTGAGACAGTGCGTTCTTTTCTTTGGAGTTGGGTCAGCCGATTATCAACGAGGTAATCATAGAAATAAGGTGACATCCTTTGACCTTCCCTAGAACCTTAGGCTCTGACTTGTGCTAACTTTGATAAAGTCTAATTTTAATTTTGATTAATTTTTCGTGATACATGGAATATTCCTGCTTAAAAACTAAACGATCTATTCTGTTACATATTATGACAAATATTTCCAGATGTACCAACTTAAAATTAATAAACCTTAGTATTATTTCTGTTTCAACCAAAAATATTCAGCTTATATTTATTTATATTTATCAAAAATTCTTCAAAAAAAAAAGCTAGTTTGGTTAGACTTACTTGTGGTATTTACTGACACTGGAATTTAGGATCGATTGTAAATCATAAGAGAATTACAATTTATTTTATTTAAAAAAATGTATAACCACATACTTCATAATATCAAATAAAAATTAATATCAATACTTTTTACAAACAATTGTCTGTAAACATCATCTCAGTATTAATTAAATTAGCTGGATTGTTCATTAATGGCATAACATCTTCTTATACTTGAAATCATTAATTTAAAGAATAAAAATAAACTTAAGTTTAATGTTGATCAATATTAAGATCTATTAATAAATATTCATTCCAGCAATCAAATTAATTAATGAGTTAAATATATTTTTTTGTATTAAAAGTGATTATTATCTAATCCTAGGATAGAATACATTTAATTAAGTATGGATATATGTTCGGGTGTAATGTACAAGAAAAGTTGTACTTCCGTTTTGGTATTTCCAGGTGATATTTTTTCTGGTATCATATAAACTACTACCTACAAAACCAGCACGTGACTTGATCACATATTGGCTACTTGGTAGGATCTAAAAAGAATACTTTTCAAAAGCTTTCCAAAATATTTCATCTCTAGAGACAACATCCTCTAACATACAAATTCATTATCAGTATTAATGTACTGACCAATTTTTTTGAAATGGTAGAAAATATAAAAGGAGTTTTAGTTAAATACGTAAGCCGATTACTGTTTTATAAATAAGAATTTATTGATTAGTGTTATTTTCTCTTGTGTTCATTACAAAATTCATAGTCTATATTCACTAAATGGCCAGGCTTCCTACATGTCCCTTACAGATTAATGGACTACAACAGTATTCGGTGAACTCGGTCGTCCAGCTCCGAAGAGGCAATGCTCGCTACTACGGAGCCAGAGCTTGCAATGACAGTTATTCTGACCTATCAAGGCCTCATTATGGGAAGTCTTTAGCACAATAGTGAATGAATCATGGGGAGGTTGCAAATCTATTGTAGGCTAAACGCCACCTGCTCCTTGTCAATAAAGTGCTAGAGAGCCTTTAAGGTCTCTCTATTCATAATATAAAGGGCTTGAGAGAGGGGTGTATCTAAGTCGTCCACACTCTGAGATCCCGTCAAAAACCAAAGCCTCTACCAGGGAAGTACCAGTTGCCCAGTCCATTCAGCTGAGTTCACTAGGGTCACTAGCTCCCCGGTATGCTAAGCAGGCATCCTCTCGAGAAGTTCCTGTTTCGCACACAGCGACAACAAGGGTCTACCCAACTTGGGTTAGAACCAACAGCCACTACAAGCCGACCCCTGAGGCGGGCTGGAGAGTAAATCCTCCATTCAATTCATGAAATATGAATAATAAAACAGCACACAAGAAATAATCAGGTTTCTTTGTTCTACTAAACTTATAATTGAGACCATTCAGGCATAAGGAAGACGGCCGCTTATGCTATGAATTTTTACACGTCGCACGATATGAGCAGCTAAAAATACCAATGGCTACTCATGAAGCAAATTGCTCGTACAATCAGGCACTCGTACTATGAGGTTCCACTGTACTCGTATTGTATAAACCAAATTGCAATACAAGTTGTCTGAAAGGGTGCATGTTATACAAAAAGCCCTTTTAGAATAGGCTATCATTCAAAGGAAAATAATACATCGGAATCATTAGCGAATTCTACTATTTCAAATAAAGTTGCTCCAAACGACTATAAACTGAAAACCAAATATCTGCATAATTTATTTTCATCATAACATAATTCATTGGACTCCCTTCCAAGATTAGCCAAACAACTTGATTTTAATATAGTGTTTTCTAATCGTAATAACGTGGGTAATATGTTAATAAAAAACTCTCCCAGCGAATTGGAGTCCGCTGGTATTTATAAAATTCCGTGCAAAAATTGCCATAAATTTATATTGGTCAAACTGGTAAATCATTAAAGACACGTGTAAAACAGCACCAATACAACGTAAGTAGACAGGAAAAAAGTAGTGCCTTATTCTTGCATATAAAAAATGAAAATCATCATATTGATTGGACATGAACTAAATTTATTACCTATGAAAAATCAATGTTGTTAAGAAATATTATTGAATCGTCTCTAATTAAATTTAATAGATCAAATATTACAAAACATTAGTAACGGTTTCTTCAAACTTGATTTTTTCGTCACGAGGGCAATAGCCTCTTCAAAGAGGGTTGACAACTAGCGGATAGTTTTTTACTTTTTCTTACTGTACTCCTTTGTTTCTCCAAACATCCCTTTCTGGACATTAGTCCTTTCCTGCGTTTTCACCCTTTTAATATACCACTCTTCCCTCCCACACTTCTCAACTCCTCACCAGATGTTTTCTGCATCTAGTGTACAGTTGGGTTTTTGACTCTAACGAAGACCGCTTGTTACGGTTGAAAGATCTTAGTCTTGTTTTCCCATTTCTTATTGTGGTTTGATCATTCATCATAACCTGTACTAAAATATCTATCTATAATAATATCCGTTAATGACAAGTATTTAAAGAATTTTTCAGGAAGACAAAATATTTCACCCTACTTTTCTTTTATTGCATATATTAGTTGCTGTATCAGAAACAAGGTATTTTCTGAATATATTATAATAGTGCATTTATTATGATATTAACACAATATAATAGGTATTATTAAAAAGAGGAGGTACAGATAAATCCAATAATTAGCGGAGATAATCTATTTAATTGGAATATTATGAGGGAAATAGCCTCTTCATAATTCTGTGCCGTTATTACAACCATAATTCCATCATATTGCATTAAACAGATAATCTATTGCATTAGTAAATGGTTTATTAACACTAGAGTTAACAAGTACTACAGCTATATTAACATAAAGTCATATATATTTCAACATGTGTGTACTATATAACTAGGAAACTGCTATAAAGTTTTTTGCTAAAATCTTTTAAAAATACTAGAGAAGCAACTTAATAATAATGTTTTAATAAAAAAATCATTAAAACTATCATCAAAAACCAGATCTATTTCGTCTATATGTTTTTAATTTTTTTTTCTAAAAATTAGTAAAAAAAATTTAAATTTTTATTGAATCTGATATTGTGTTTAAATTTTGTATGAAATTTGCTTGTACAATAAGAGCAAGACTAGAAAGATAGTATGATTTTAGTTCATCACAATTTATCTAATATTTATGAAATCCTTTTCCAATAATATTAATATTGTGAGTGAAATTGATGCATAAGAAATCTTATATTTTCAAATCAACAGAAAATATTTGTGATTTAATATAAGGAAATATAAATGTTCGAAGTTATATTTTTCACTTTCGATATAGCCTCAAAACAGTGTGACTGTTCTAATAATCTACCATTGCACTACGATCATGTGATAATAAAACTTATTTTATACATGCATACCCACCCACAAAATGATATCAACAAAATAAGTGGGCGTAAAAGACCTTAAAACGCGTTAATCTAACAAAATCTTAAAATCTATTTTATCTACATTTATTACTGTACTTTACATATTAAAAATGTCACAATCTGCAATGATCTGCAATCAAATAGTCTATAAAATATATTTATATCTGCATAATGTTAATAATTCACAATTATAAAACTCTCATGTTCTTGTATAAATATTTCTACACAGGTTAAAATTGGAATACCTGTTCATTCATTTAAGACGAATTATTCAAATAAATATTAAAGAAAACAGTGAGTAATATATTACTTTAAACATAATGTTTTTTGTTATTTCACGTATTTGATGTTAATACTTGTTATACATATATATATATATAATAAAACGAAAGAAACACACAGAAAGACATAGACATAACTCATATCGATATTTCGACCATCGTCGTCATCAGGAGGTGTGAAGAGCGAAGAGTCCCGCAGGAAGGCAGGGCGGTGACTCACAAATATCGATGTGAGTTATGTCTGTGTCTTTCTGTGTGTTTCCTTCGTTTTGAATTTATTTTATTTAAAAAAGTCCGCTGGACCGTTTCTTTTAGTTTTATATATATATATATATTATTGAATTTGATAGCAGATTCTGCATTCACGATTTTCCTACTTAGAGCTTCTATTTTCCTTGCAATAATAATCGTGAATGCAGAATCTGCTATCAAATTCAATAATACATACTTGAAAGAGGACTTGCTGCCGAAATACACTAATATATAACAAATTTTATTTATCAGGAATCGGTCAGTTTTCCAGGCTCAAATGAAACTTTCAAAGTCAACTTAAACATTAAACAGATGAATGAAACTCCGATAGAATATATCATCAACTATTACACTAGATGTTTAAAGTGTATTTTAGGAACATAAATTTGATCACAAGCGTCAGCGAATGTTCTAAGGTAATATTATAAAGACACATTCTTTTCATTAAGGTTATTTTATGTTGAATAAATTAAATAGAATATTTCAATTGACATGTTTTATTTGTTTTAAATTTTAAATATACATGATTGTATATATACCTTCAATTGATATTTTATTTAATTGTGTAATAAAATAAATGGAATTTTTACTTTTAAATTATTTTTTGTTTTATTGTATACAGTTATAGTATAAAATTATACCATATCAAATGTTTGAACCATTTAAGAATTTTTGTTTTCATGGCTTAATAACAAGAAATAGCAATACCAATTATTCATATCAATCAAGTTCAGTGAATGCGTTTTATTAACTGTTGCTATAATTTCTTAACACTAAGTGACACAAGAGGTCATGGGTCGTCCAGTGTATTATAAATCTCATAAAATAATTCATGGCTTTATTTGAACCTGGAAAAGCGATACATAAAGATGTTCGTCTATTTCTTTTTTCTGTCAAGTGAATGATAGGGTCATCTCTTTCCTTGATGTCGATGTCAGTTTTAAAAATGGTTTCTTCTCTACATCTGCCCATACAAAACATGCCAATGTCCAACAGTATTTCCACTATCAAAGCTGCCATCCATCTCAACTAAAGAGGGCTATTCTTAGAACCCTCTCTATTTGCATCCATAAAATTTGCTGCAAATATAGTTTTCAATTGACTGGTAATATCATATTAACCAGTTAAAAGATGGATTCGCTGAGCATGGTTATCCTCCTAATTTCATCAATAGTCGTATCTTACTTGATGAAGCCCATTGCCATTCTAAGCCCAAAAAGGATCATGGTCATTCCACAATTTTTAGAATACCTTTTTCACTGGTACTAAAAGGTTGGATTCTTTTATCAAGAAGTTTTTCCTATTCATTCCTCTTCCCGTTCTACTTCTTCAATCTCCAGTGAACTCCCATCTATTTCCTACCGACAACCTCCTACCTTTAGATCTATTTTACCAAACTACTGTCAGACCTAAATCACGATCAATCTTGATAATATTACCATATAATATAGGAATGATATTACCATTCCTATACACTTCCTATACCCTAACAATTATATTTACCCGATTAATGCCAAAACTTTTCTGTAATCCTTGAAACTAGGGTTTATAAAAAAACCGACATTTTAGAAAGCCAGTTTTCGAATAGTAATTCTTCCAGAAAACCGATTTTAACCGGTCTCGAATTTTTATAAAAAAAAATTTTTTTTGCTCGAATATTCTATAATTCAAACAAAAAAATTTTAACAGAAAATTTAGAGTGATTAAAAGCAGTTTTTGACTGAAATTATTTACAGTTCAATTTTATTGATAGTAAGATTTTTTTATGGAATTTAGTAGCCAGGATTAAATAACGTTAAAAACAATTATTCGTTTTGTATGCATAATATTCACATATAAGTATGTAAATATTTTTATAATACTGAAACGAGTTATTCAGCAAAGGGTTCGAATAAATAAAAACAATATATTTCATATTTTTATAATAACCATATTATTAACCATATTATTTTATAACCATATTATATTTATAATAACCATATTATTAAATCGGACCGATATGATTCCAAGAACCAAACCGCTTGCAATAGTGTTTTCATCAGTCTGGTACATTTGGCTAAATTTGTCATTTTCAAATTTTTTTTAAGTGTTATTCATACATTGAAAATCGATATTTTCTATTAAAAAACCGGTTTTCGAATTTCATAATTTTCTCCAAAAAACCGGTTTTTAAAAACCGACAAACCCTACTTGAATCGGTGTCAAACCACTGGAATGTATTTGGCGTGAGGGATTGTAGGTAGGTTTGGCCTCTACTAAGCAAAACCTGATTATATTGTAGCTGCATTTTAAAACAAAATTTATTTATAATGAATACATTATTTTTATGTCTGTACTTTCTAAAAAAATAAAATTCTAGAATTTATTGGAGGTAAAACTTACTACTTTATTGAAGGAAAATATAGAGCCTGATTTAATATAAAGTATCATAGAGTTCCTTTAACATGCTTTAATATAGTACAAAGACAATAGGGTTCACTTAAATGTATATATAATGAATGTGTATCTAATATATTAAATTATGATCTTTCAAACAATTTGTGCTGTAATGTTTTCACAAAATGTTTTTTACTCAAATTCACCCACATATACATACCCAGACGTAACAATAAAGTATAGAAAGTGGATTCAGGGGAATCCATCTGCAAATATCTAAAAAAAATTTTTTTTTTGCTTTTATGTTTCACTTAAATTTAAGTAAAAATGGTTGGCCTGGGATCGTTGATGACAACTTTTTAAACTTATTGAAAATTTTATCGTTATTGGCTAATGTTAATGAAACATAAAGAATATCAAAAGAGATAGCGTAAATTAATATAAGAAATAACTTTTCCTTAAACAACAATTTAATTCTTCATAAACATAAGAAAATTCTACAACAACTAAAAATAATACTCAAAAGTGTGCAGTAAAATAGTAAGGACATAATGAGAAACAAAAACAGTATGAAGCTCAAAAAGTTTTAACGTCAGTAAACACAAAACATTGCTAAATTTAATGGCCTCTTTAATTAATTTCACCTACATAATTTAGAGAGATCTAGACAACTCGTTTACGATTGTTGGCTTCTTCAGTCGAATGAAATTGCAGCAAATAACTATACTCTTAATAATACTAGAAAATTAGGTGAGTTTGTAACTTCTTTACTTAAATAAGAAAGTGTATTATATTATAAGTATGTCAGTACTATTACAATTTGTATTATTACAATGTATTGTTATATTTCTTCTCTATATATAAAGCTGGTGAGTTTGTATGTTTGTTTCTTTCTTTGTTTATTTGTTTATCAATTTTTCGTGGAGATAGAGAACTCAAATTATAAATATATTATTTATTACCTGAATAATGTTAAATAAAAGAAAAATATTATTTTATTCCAAAAATTGCAGTCAGGGTAGCCAGTCGCTTGAGTGCTTTACGATGACAGTAGTGCAAATGTATTATATAAGATATTATTATCAACCGTCATACCTCGTCTATTGCTGTTGAAGTCGTCCGACCGGTTTCTCAATGGCATCATCAATGAGACTAATGTAACATTTCAAAATCACGAATATAAATACCTATTTTAACTCAATGGTACCAATATATATGCCTACAGTTTTACAGTTAGGTATTCCTACCTGTCTGTTTTTTGTCTTTTAAATTTTAAGTCGTCTCTTAAAGGTCAGGACAGAGACGACTTAAAGTTTAAAAGACAAAAAACAGATTAAACAAAATAAAATAAAACTAAAACTGTTAGGTAGGAAATTTAGGCATATATATTGGCACCATTATTGAGTTAAAATAGGTATTTATATCCGTGATTTTGAAAGGTTACATTAGTTCCATTGATGATTCAGACATTGCGAAACCGGTCGGGCGACTTCAACAGCAATAGACGAGGTATGACGGTTAATAATAATATCTAATTATCATATCTTATTATTATATCTTACATAATAATATTATTATATCTTATTACTAACCTCTGTGGCACTAACAATATGCATGTATTTAAATGTATTATATATTTAATATTTGCGTAATATAAACACTGGTAATAAAGTGAGGTATGGAACCATAGCTTGCATGATCACAGATGATAGCAGCACAAATATATTATAAATAAATGTAAGAAAAAAAATTTAGAATTTAAAATTTGAATAATATGTCAGAGGTTCCAACTCTTTGTTCTTCTTTTAACCTGAAGGACAGACAGCTAATGTGGTGTATACAGAGGTATTTGCCTAACATTGTACTAATAATGATATTTCTACTATTCTATAATTTCTAATAATATTTTGAAATACCATGTATCATCTCCGATTTTTTGAAAAAGTACCTGTCATAGATGAGAACGTTTGCTAGTATATGAATATTTTTAAATACAATATTGTTCAACCAAATGCAAATCCAAAAACGTTTTTAAAAAATTATAGATCCTGTCTAACATTGTTTTTAATATTAAGCTGGCCGAACACCAATTTCATGACAAATATGTTAATTGAAGTTTTTACCACATAAATTTAATCATTAAATATCGCATACAATTTTACGTACTTATGATATGTATATAATTATTTATGCATTAACGATACGAAAACAGTGCAAAGAATTCGTTTTCCAGGGGAGTGCTTGGAAACAAGAGAATACTAGGAATGAGTTAGTAAACAATTGGGAAATGTTTGGCTAATATGTATGTGCATTCATTAAACAATAGCCATATTTTATTTAAACAAAAAAGAGATGGTTGCCAATGAGTTTGTTATTATGTTTAATTATATTAATGTTCAGAGTAGGCCACCCGTGAGATTTTATGTAATGTTATAACTACTGTATTTTATAGTTATTTTATACTGTGAAGAAGAACATAAACTTCATTAGATCACTATGTTATACCATCTATTAACTGGGGAGGCTAGTTATTAACTATATTTCTCGTTTTTTGAAGTTCACTTTTTAGTTTTTATATATTGTATTCTTATAGTTCATACTTATATCATGTTAATCAACTGATATTATTAAAATTCGAAACACAGTGCATGTATAATATTGTAAAGTCAACTAGAATGTTCAAGTGGTCATCACATCAAGATCGAACATTTGAGACATGTACAAGGTAGTGTTTTCAAAAATGTTACAAAAGTGTAAGAATCTTTAACAAGTAGCTGACATATGGCATTACAGATTCGGAACTGACCCTTTAATCTCCTCTCCGAAGAATAACTTAAATTTTTTTGAGTTAGTGCGTGAATAAATCGAGGGCTAGAGTGTGTATCGAACCTCCAAAATGAGAATAGTAACTGTTTGTCTTATATTTTGTGTTTCCTAATTGTAGTTTTATTATTTTTACATTTTATAATATCAGACTAAACATAAATAAAAATAAATGTAATATATTATGTTAAATTTCAATAGATTTAAAACATAAATAATTTTCTAAATGTAGTTCATAACTTAAAATATTGCTGCACTCTTATACATTACTACACTTTAAAAAAAGAATCTTTAATATCCTAACATAATAGTGAACCAGCAGCATGTATGATTAATCTCAATATTACCACCAAAGAACACCTGGAGTCACTGAAGCAAAAGTAACCAATACCTTAAATCAAATAATATTTTAAACTTTCATCGGGAAGAATAAAAAATACTTCAGTCATTATGAATTTTCCAATAATCTGATTTGGCTTGATAGGAAGAAAAACACATTTTGCTCGAGATTCATTTCCACTATTTTTATAGCTGCCCGTGCCCTATTGCCTCAAAGTACGTATATTATAAAATATTGTAATTATCTTGTAAGTTAAATTTTCCATTTTAAAAGATATTTTTATTTATTTTAGTCTATTTTTTTTATTTATGTTGGTAACATCGCATAAAAGGGGGATTTTTATTATATTCCTCAGCTAAATCCAATGGATACAATTAAGTATAGATTTCAAATTAAATTCTAAAATGTTAAAGGAAGTCTGTTATTGTTAGAATATTTTTATATCTAGGTTATCTCGTCCATAGGTAACCTCTCTGTGCAAAAGCAAACCAAAATTCATTTTATTTTCATTTCGCCACCACTAAATCCAGAAATAATAACAATGACATAAACTAGATGTTTTTTTTTTAAATATAATATTAATCTTATGTAGAAAACACTGAATTGCGAACAAAGAATTAAAGTAGTCGACATTTTGTTAAAATATTGGTTCTAACGTAGTGCAATCAGTTATTATGTGGTATTTACTCATTGCAGGGGTAAAAAGCTAATGAAACAGTCTCCACACATTAAAATTTAATCGTAAAAACAACGCGTTTCGAACACGTAGTCTTCTTCTTCAGGCATTAACTAAGGGTGAGTGTCTGTGATACAACTGACATGTGGTTTCTACCCTACAATTTGTACATAGGTGTACAAATATAAATACGATGTTTGTTTTAATGAATATCTTTAATAAAGTTTTAGGTAGCTATAAATTTTTTTAAACAGTATTATTTCAATAATTGTACTTGAATAATATCAAGAATTGAATTAAGAGATCATATAATATTTTTAAATATTTAATTATTGACATTGCTAAACTAATAAAACCACAAAAAACAATAAACTATGTCATGTTGAGGTTTACAAGGAACAAAGAAGGGAGCTTTTACGTCTGCAACCAGGCGTGTAAGAATAGAGGAAGTACATTTTTCCACTGAAATACTTGTTGCAGAATGTTGAATGTTAACTTCCTGATCCCGATTTAAGACATAATTGGAGTTATTTTCCCTCTCCTAGCATCCCTTAAATAATCCCTTCCAAGCAGTCAGTGGACCATGGAAAAAGAATTCGTTTAAATTTTCGAGTTCACTGAAGCAACTGCTCTGTCGTTGGTAGCCCTTTTTCCCTTTTTTTTTTTTTTTTTTTTTCTTTTAAGAGTCTAGGGTATTACGTCATTAGGCAATTAAGTGATGCCGAATCAAGCAACCTTTCTGTCCAATCTCTCATTGCAAATTCTTTTCAACCACCCATTTATTTTAATTAACTTACCTTAATGGGGGGAAAAAAAAGGGAATTCTCACTGCCTATTTAATTTAAATGAAATTTTAGATGTAATTCGTTTATATAAAAATTCGTATAATTTGAACTCTAAATATTTTTTTTCTTAAAAATATATATCAACATCACTATAATAACTGATTTTTTTCAAAAACAAAATATATACAGTTAATTTGCAAAGAAAAAATGACGAAATATAATGTTTTTTCTTAGATAACTCGTCAAAATTTTGATTTTATTGGAGTGTCCAAAAAAATCTAACGCAAAACACATGTGCATAATAAATAATCATGTCTTTCGCAGCTACTCACAGGTTAATAATGTACAATAGTGATAGCAATTATTAATTTTACCACAATTATTAACGTATTACTAAAATTAATTTATTTTATTAAATTTGTCAATGTAATAAATTGCTAACATATGAAATACAATGAGACTATTAACTTAGAATAAAATGAATATGAAACATAAATGGTAAAAGAATTTGCATCACTGATTTCTGATTCCAAATGTCTTCAAATGACAAAGTACACTTTTAGCAGATTTTTATAATTTTTTGGCCTCAGATGAAAGTTTTCCTACTAAAAGTTTGTATAGAATGGTATCCATGAAATACATGCATATTATTATTACCACTGAGGTTAGTATGATTTATATTATTAATATGGCAAACTATCATACCTCGTAAGATGATCTTGTAGTTGTTGGAGCGCTTTCGGACAATGTCAATTTTGAGTTGCGATCGAAGATGGACAACGTCCGAAAGCGCTCCAACGACCCCAAGATCATCTTACGAGGTATGATGGTTTGCCATCATAATTTGCCATCAGAATTTTTTTCTAAAGATATTATCTTTTAAATTATTTTATTATGAATATTTGGATAGCAATTTTTAGAAAATTAATTCTTGGAAAAGTAATAAAAAAAGTCATTATCTTGAGAATATTGTCATTTTGTTGGTAATAATTGTGACTTTGGACATACAGAAATGTAGACCTTACACATACACACACACACACATACACACACACACACACACACACACACACACACACACACACACACACACACACACATATTCACATTTACTTACATACGTTCATACACACTCATACGAATTTTGAAATAACAAAGAAATGCTTGGAGACATCAAAACTAGTTAATCTGTTAAACAGTTGCAATTAATTTTTTTTTTATGCTAACTACACTTCACTTACAGTACAGTAAAACTGACAAAGGTTTTAACAAATTATTATTCAATGATATTGAAATTTTAAAGTAACAATAATGCTGCTAAAATTCTCTTGTTTTAATATCATTCTTGGTATAAATTAAGAATACTTGAGAAATGAATGCCTAGAAAAAGAAGAGCAAACTCTTAAATATAGTGTATTTTAATTCTTAAGTTGGTCACAGTGTGTACAAGGAAGCTAAATTTTAGTTGACCTGAATATTGTCACTGTCAATAACAGGATTACTACATAGTTCTGTCTTTAGACAAATTATTCCACTCATTTTTGTGTATTACCTCTATAACTTGGTATTATTTATCTTCAATTGGTAATACTTTTGTTCAAACAAGCATTGTTCAATCAATGTCGTCAGTTTATGTGTAAATGACGGCTTATTGTTGCAAAATAAAACACTTTCACTACACTAAATATAACAATGAATGTTAAAAGTAAATTTTAACTTCAAAATTTCTTCTTCTTTTTTTTCCTAATTAAAATAAAAGTATTGTCTTAATCTTTAAAAGACTGACTGTATTGTAGTCATCGTATGTGATAATCAACTAAAAAACATTTCAGATAACACAAAGCATGTAGCACCTATCTTTTCTTTCAGTTCAACCACTGTTTTTGCTTATTTTTTTGAAATATTTGTTCTTTATCCTTGAAAAAATTGTTCTTGCTAAGCACAGCGTGATATTTACAGAACAATGCCGCCTCAAGGCTTTGTTCACGTGTGACTGCTTTTGTTTCATTGCTACATCATTCTGAATTCCTTGACAAGTCACTACATGAAAGTTGGATCATACTTTTCTTCATTTCTATTGCTAACATTTTTTTTGGTTTAAATTGTCACAATAGTTAGTACAAAATATACCAAACCAATCAATATGGTTTATATGCTTACATGAGAAGGTATAAGCTAATATGATAATAATTTTATAATGGTATCAGAGTATTCAGGTGTATATTATATTCATTGTAGGGTAAAAATCTAATGAAATGGTCTCCACAATTAAAAATTTTAATGATATAAACAACGCGTTTCGAACACGTAGTGTTCTTTCTCAGGCATTAACTAAAAAATACAATGACACCAGAGAGTTATCTATAGTACAAAGTAAATAAGTACAAAAATCAATATAAAATAAAATAAGACAAAAAGTACGAACCTAAGGATGAGTGCCTCTGAATAAGACTGACTGGAAATGGAATGGACATGGGTGGGGGTATAGGGTACATGTGTTTCTTATTAGAAGGCAGGTACATTTTTCTCTTAAAAGTTAGGCTGAGCCTTTACATTTTGTTTTAGACTAAGTGTAGGAAACATATTGAAAAAATAACACACAGAGCTATAATGAAAATATAAACCAAATATATGCATAAGGAGAAAGTAGAACTTTTTTTTTTTATATGTGGAGACCATTTCATTAGATTTTTACCCTACAATGAGTAAATACCACATAATAACTGATTGCACTACATTAGAAGTATATTATATTATTAACAACAAATTTTCATATATCTTATCAGCTTTATTTAACTCCTTAAAGATAAAATGACTTTTTTTTTTAAATATCATCTTTAAAAAATGGACCTTATTTCTTAATTAAACCAAAAAATTTTCTTTCAGATAAGAATTTTGGTAAAAAAAAGTTAAAAATATTAACGTTTATTGGTTTTGTCTAAATAAAAATTTAATTAATTCAACATTTGAATCCCAAAATAATGCATTATCTTTATTGTACAAGATCTTTATTTCTTATTTCAGATGATGTTGTAAACGAATTTACGTAGATTCCATTAAATAATAAATGTATTCATTGTTTATCTAATGAGTTAACTAAAAATATATCTCAAGTTTTTTAAATTTAAAAATGTTGGAAAACAGTAATTTTGTGCAATATATTAAAAGAAAATATACGTATAAAATAGCGAAATTGAATATTTTTCCAAAAACAATGTTCTTCTTAGATGTAAATGCTTGAAACATGATTTATTTAGATTAAGCATTAATAACAATTTCTATTATTTGTATTAATGTAATGATTTTTATTAATATTAGAATTCTTTATTAATTAATAAATAATAATTAATTATTAATAATAATTAATTAATTAATTAATTCAATTCTTTTCTTAACTAAATGGTTTGGAGTTAACTTGACAAGCATCTACTTAGGTTTCATGCGCTACAACAAAGCGGCATATCGAAACAAAAGATGCAAACTTCTAATTGAGTAAGTGGATTAACTTTCAAAATTTATAGTTAATATAGATTGTTGAGAAAAGTTGATTTGACTCCTTTTTGTATCATAAACCATTGTTTAATGAAAACAAAATTTACATTAATAAGCAAACTCTACTTGTTATCTTCAAGTTTTACATTTGTTTGCTTAAGATAAAATTAAACCATGAAAAACAAAAGATTTTGCATGATTGTTATTATTATTATGGAGCAGAGAGATGCTAGACCAAACCCCTACAAATGGCTTCCATAACGACTTAACAATTACATGATTATAGTAAATTATCACATCCATAAAACGACCTGAAAACTCAATTTATCAACATATTCAGATTAGGTGCCTGATTAATCTGGTAGTAATTACAGTATGGCTTGAGTATCTTCCGTATCGGAAGGACTTAGTTGACTTAGTAGAGATTCTTTATCTACTTCCTTGAGCGACGATGGTGTTTCTTCGGTGTTGTTGTAAATACGATGAGGTAGTAATGGAGTGATTATGCTCCCCTTATAGCCTCTTATAGCACTCACTCTTAATGACTTTAAACTAGAGAATATACAGGGTGTTCCAAAAGTAACCGAACCGCAAATTTAAATAAAAATTGTACATCAAAAACAACAAATTTAATAGGTATATTTAGTTTTTACAAATGTTCAAAATGTTTACCTTGAACTTCAATACAATCACTACATCTTTTGACAACATTGCGACATACTTTCTGGCAAGTTTCCTCTGAAATTTGGTTCCATTCGTGCTGAATACTTTGTTTTAGTTGATTAATTGTTCTGGGCTTTTTAGCATAAACCGCGTTCTTTAGAACTCCCCATAGAAAAAAATCAGGCGGGGTCAGATCCGGGGATCTGGCAGGCCATTCGATTGGTCCTCGGCGACCAATCCAACGTCCCGGAAATGTTTCATCAAGTAATTGTCGAACATTTTTGGTATAGTGCGCAGGTGCTCCATCTTGTTGAAAATGAAGATCACCGAAATGGGGAACTCATTAACAATAGAAAATTAATTTATCAACATATAGATAGTGCCTGATAATCTGGTAGTAATTACAGTATGGCTTGATATCTTCCGTATGGAAGGACTTAGTTGACTTAGTAGAGATTCTTTATCTACTTCCTTGAGCGACGAATGGTGTTTCTTCGTGTTGTTGTAAATACGATGAGGTAGTAATGGAGTGATTATGCTCCCTTATGCCTCTTATAGCACTCACTCTTAATGACTTTAAACTAGAGAATATACAGGGTGTTCCAAAGTAACCGAACCGCAAATTAATAAAAATGTACATCAAAACAACATTTAATAGGTATATTTAGTTTTTACAAATGTTCAAATGTTTACCAACTTCAATACAGTCACTACATCTTTTGACAACATTGCGACATACTTTCTGGCAAGTTTCTCTGAAATTTGGTTCCATTACGTGCTGAATACTTTGTTTTAGTTTGATTAATTGTTCTGGGCTTTATTAGCATAAACCGCGTTCTTTAGAACTCCCCATAGAAAAAAATCAGGCGGGGTCAGATCCGGGGATCTGGCAGGCCATTCGATTGGTCCTCGGCGACCAATCCAACGTCCCGGAGAATGTTTCAAAATCAAGTAATTGTCGAACAGTTTATTGGGAAAAATGACGTCAGATGCAATCTTACTCTTTTGAAATGAAGATCACAAATGGGTGTAACTGATTAACAACTAGAAATTTGTTTGACATAAAAGAATGAAATACAATATGGTTTGAGAAGTCGACTATTTTAACATTTGTAGTGTACCTGAATATATTATATATTTATTTAAATATATTCTATATATATTATATTATATATATATTAATATATCATATAGATTATAACATATTACATATATTTTATATATGTATACATACATATACATATACATATACTCGTACATACATACATACATACACATATATTTATATATATATACATATATAAATTACAATCTGTAACGGTCTTTTTTTTTATAAAATAAAACCAACTCAGGCATTTTGGAGCTTTCATTTAAGTTTATCTTTACTACAAATCAGTCAAAAAAAAAAAAAATCTTTTAATGTTTTTCATAAACAATTGAAAATTCTAAAGAAATAGTGAGTTAATAAAAAAATAAATAACAATAAAAATAATAATAAAATAATAATAATAGAACAAATCAAATAATATTTTTTTTCCTCGTAAGATGTGGAAAAATCTGTTCAGTAGATCTCTTAGCAAAACGTCTTGCTTAGGATATTGGGGTAGGGGGTCCCGACCCACTAAAAAAACCACGTCCTATTTCCTGGCAATACCCGACACGGAAACCGTTTGCACATTACTTCATGCCGGTGATAAATGTCCAATAATAAATATTGGAGTCTCTCAATATTTTGCTATTGTTTTTGTAAGGAGCTAAAAGAGAAGGAATTACAGTGGCAACAGAGAAGATATGAAGTCTTCTATCTCAATAATGATAGAGATGACGCTATCAATATGTGATAAGAACAAAGCTAAGAATCGTAGATGTCAATAAAACAGCATGCATGTTATCCTGACGTAAACACCCATCAATTATTAACTTTTCCTGAAGACTATAAATTATAAAATATTGTTAAAAGTTATTTCTTAGAAAAATGTTGATCATATTTAGGATCAAATATCATTTAAAAGCATATAGATATAAAATAAATATGATATTATTATTTGGCATGGAAAAACATTTGGATAATATCTTATCATACATGCATATTGTTATTACCACTGAGGTTAGTAAGATTAATATTAGAATTAGAAAAAACCGTCATACCTCGTAAGTTGATATCGGAGATGTTGGAGCGCTTTCGGATCTGGTCCATCTTCATTCGTAACTAATCTATGGGGCTATTGTCGAGAGGTTTTATAGTCTAGATATTATCTAGATAGCAGTGGACACGACTATAAAACCTCTCGACAATAGCCCTATAGATTAGTTGCGAATGAAGATGGACCAGATCCGAAAGCGCTCCAACATCTCCGATATCAACTTACGAGGTATGACGGTTTTTTCTAATTCTAATATTAATATCTTATCAGCCGCTTATCGTGATCACAACATAAGGAACGAACAAAAATATTTTTTTCAAATCACACATTTTTAACAAATTACTTTTTTTATTAGAAAATCAAATTATGATTACCAAATTTACGAACAAGAGTAGGTTTTCATCAGGGTCCATTTTATGTAAAACAATAAATAAAGAACAATAAAGGAAATTAACATAAATACAAGAATAATTATGTATTATGTTCACATATTACGACTGTATATTATTAAAAAGTTGAAAAAACTAAGCATAAGTTACTCTTATTTGAACTTAATAGTAATGAAATGACTTTTACTTTTCCTTTTCCTTTATTAATCTGTAAATTCCCATGCTCTATTGGGTAGTGTGGTTTGATATAAGTTAGTTTAGTTACTTTGTTACTTATATTTCTCTTCTTTGGTTTCTTCATATAAAAAACTCTGATTATGAACATCTTATTGTGAGAAAGCATGGTTGACTATAATTTCTGTTTTAAGATATAAAAGTTTGATTTTGTTAAAAATTTAACTTGGGTATTTATAAAATGACTCTATTTAAAGTTATCATAAGAAAACCAAAAAAAGACTTACACTTACTATTATCGATCATTTCGGCTATCACGCCGCCCACAGGAAAGGTAGGAAAAGGAAAAGGAACACAGGAGCGGAGACGTGGAAGTGTCCACCGACCGACACACAGTGTAGCCACCTTGGCCCGTGGACCACTTTAAGCTGAACTAAATGTCAATAAAACTAAAATGTTATCTATGGTAGTTAAGTTCAGACCAGGGGAACTTCTGGCGCACAAGGGAGTACTTCTGCTCGATGACGACGAATTTCAAAATTTCGTTGTGAGTCTTTTTGTGTGTGTTTTTATCTGTTTTTCTCTTTCCTGTGTGAACTATATATATATATATATATATATATATATATATATATATATATATATATATATATATACACTATATTATATATATAT
The DNA here is from genome assembly GCA_026182355.1 of Hermatobates lingyangjiaoensis. Taxonomy (NCBI): domain Eukaryota; kingdom Metazoa; phylum Arthropoda; class Insecta; order Hemiptera; family Hermatobatidae; genus Hermatobates; species Hermatobates lingyangjiaoensis. The sequence goes on along the minus strand of JAPFBL010000175.1, from coordinate 1,083,610 downwards.
TATATATATACATTAAAATAAGTGACACATAAACTGAAACACAACAAAGACTCACTTTTCAATATTTCGACCGTAATGGCGGTCGTCCTCAGAAAAAGAAGTGAATTGACGGAGGGACGACAGTCAACTAAAGAACTCACTGGGTGAGAGCTAAAGCAGTGCTGCCGCAAAGGAGACAAATAAAAAAGGAACTAAGAAGTCGAGAGTAAAGAGAAAAAAAAAATGTTTTGAAAAGTAGAATAAAGGTTAGAAAAAGAAAAAATAAAGAAAATATATATCAATGATCAAACCACAATATGAAATGGGGAAAAAAGACTAAGATCTCTCAACCGTAACAAGCGGTCTTCATCAGAGTAAAAAACCCTCGGAGTGACTCAATTCTTTTGGCCCTATGATGGGATAGTCCATATATAGTCCTAAGTGTGTGTAATTTTTTTATATACAAAATGTGTATTTAGTTTATATATAAATGTAATATTAAAGATAATATCAAATAAACGTAAACTAAATGTATGTAGAAAAGTTCATCTTTCTGTGCATGATAATGTTCTATATTTTTCTTTCTGTGCAGTTCTATATTAATGTCCAATTTATATTTCGATTAAAGCCTTTTAGGTTAAGCTACTTTGCATTATTACTGATTAGTCATAACATAATTAACAGTTAAAATAACAATATAATAACATTTGGAGTAGTCTATAATCAACTTTATTATAAGCAAACGTATTATCAAGCTCATTGACAATCAGTTTAATGCTTGTTTTATATTAATTTAGCTGCAGTAGAAAGTATTATTAAACTCATTTCCAATTAATTTAATGACTTCATTTATTTTAAAGCAGAATTTATTTTATGTGAATTATAATTATAATTTAATTATGGATTTAGGACTATCTGTAATATTTAGTGTAATATTTCCTCTTCCAATATTGAAGTATTGCCATTTTTATCTTCAAATATTCATACAGTACTTCGATGAAATATAAAGCTAGTAGAATGACAAAAAGTTTAAAAGTGTGTTAAATGCTTTCTATATTGGTATAATATGTAAAGGAGTTAGGGTAGCCCAGTGGCTTACATACTGGTCTCTGGACTAATAGATCGGGTTTGTCTTATTTTAAATTAAATTATCGTTTTCTTATTTAGAAATGAAGTAATAAGCACATTTAAGCTTAAAATTTTAACTATTTACTGGTAAAAGTAATTTAATTTACAAATCCATCTTTATTTATCATTATCATAAGAATAAGTGTTCAACGAGAAGAGCGTACGGCTCACGTGGATAAAAAATAATTTACGAAGAAATAACTCCATAACGAGTCTGCATAACTCACTTTTATGTTTTATCATCTCTCGTGATTATAAAATAAAATCAGCAAATGCGTGAAAGAATGAGAGAAATGTTGATATGAGATTAATTGAAATATATAAAAAGTAAATAAGAAATATGGAAACATGTATGGAACGTAACAGGAATAAATATTATAATGAAAAATAGGAATAGAAATATTTTATAATAAAGAAGTAGATAACATAAATACTCGATGTATAACGGAAATAAATAGAAATAATGTTCAATATAAGGTAAGGTAGGGACTTTTGCAAAGCAAAAGTAAAATATGAAGTGTACACAGATGGGAGCAAAATGGAAGACATGGTAGGCTGTGCGTTTGTAGTGCTGGAAGGAGAGAGAGTAGTCTCTGAACAAGGTTTTAAACTGGCCTCAGTGTGCTCCAACAACCAGGCAGAGCAACTCGCATATGGCAAGCGGTCATCTGGGCGACGGGGACAATAGAGGTCGGCTGCTCGGTCCGCATAAACACAGACAGCAGGATAACTCTTAGAATGCAGGGGGGTCAGGCTAGCTCAGTGGTTACATGCTCGCCTCTGAACTGATAGAACCGGGGTTCGATCCTCACCTGGCCCTGCATTTCTGAGCACGTCGATCCTCGGAGAAGAACGTTAAACCGTCGGTCCCAAGCCTGTACGATGTCAGATACTCGTTAAAGATCCCTACTCTAAATATACTTGAGTTAGGCAAAATTTAGGACTCCCACTATAGAATCAATCTTGATTGTGTGGTATCACAAAGGGTCAATGCTTGGCCTAAGTGTGTTTCCTTGTGGGACTACCACTGCAACCTAACCTAACTCTAGAATATCTACAGAGCAACAACAGTCAGTCTCCACTGATCTACTTAATACGGCAAGAACTGGACAGTTTGAAAGCAAGGGCAACAGTTTATTTTGCCTGGGTCAAGAGTCACATAGGTATAGACGGAAACGAGTTGGCTGACCAGCTGGCCAAAAGAGCGGCCCAACAGATAAATACAGAGTCGATCTACTCTCACATGCCATACACTGCCCTCAAGCATGGGCACCAATGTCACTCTAGCATGTTGAGATACTGAGCAGAAGTTGTGGAAGAGGCGACTAATGGTCAACGGAGGTGCGTGGCCCCCACAGCTTTGCACCTTTGTTGGACGAGGACCTAGTCGGTGCCTTCAAAGAAGTGGTGGAGGGATATTTCAGTTTACTTGGTTGAACGGTTGTAATGGCCTGTATTATGTTTGTCAGTAGTGAGCGATTATTATGTAGTCTGTTACCATTGTATCCATTTATAATCATTGTGTTGTTGTTATTTTGTTAGTAGTATGCTTTGTAACATGGTAATCATTATTATTGCTTAGTGTTAAATTAATTTGGATTTGGCATGTCATTGTATTTTCGCCATTGCCATCATTGTTAATTATTATAATTCTTTTTGCTGCATTCTCATAATTTAATAGGAATTATTGTGTATCATTAATGATGTTAATGCATGTAATGCATCTGGTGGAGCATGTTGTTACAATAAAAAAAAAACAAACAATAAAGATCGGGTTTTTGACACTCTGACTATCAATTTATTCACATGAGAGGGGAAAAAATCTGGGCATGTTGTCTCTAGGAGAAGACTTAGAGCCGTCGGTGCCGAGCTAGTACTGTGTCAGATACTCGTTAAAGATAATCCTTTTAACAAATATTAAATAGATTACAAAAACTCACTATTCAATTGGTCCTCACTTTTTTTCGGAGTGACTCAGACCTTTCTACCCTAAATAGACTTGAAGTAGGCAAAATTTAGAATTCCTAATCTATAATGTTTATTGTGTGGTAACATAAAGGGCTAATCTTTGGAGTCCATGTGTGTTCTCTCGTGGGATGACCTACAGAAACCTAACCTATTAGTATCATGTACAATAAAGTACCTTTCCATGTTACGAGCTTCAGCTGAATTAAATAACTGTTAAATATCATTAACGATTTATCAAATAGTTGGGCTTGCGGTGTGTATAATCACTCTGACAGATATTATCGTAACATATATTCTGGAACCACAAAACCAACAAACCCATCAGAATATAATTCTTCAATTATTTAAAGAAATTACTGGTAGTCACTTAAAAAATGGAAACATGTATGTTAAAAAACAAATGATAATCTTTTAAATTATAAAGTTCAAAAGATTATGATAACATTCTGATTATGTAATCACATAATTAAACTATAATATTAACATTAATATAGCTTCTCGACCACTGATATTTCAAATTCACAGAAGAGATTCTTGAGAATTTTGGTCATATTTTTTATGACCGAAATCCTCAAGAACCCCTTCTGTGAATTTATAATCTTAACACTACATATATAACCTAAAATTATATAACCTAATTAGAGCGATAAAGCAGAGAAAAATGTATAAGGAACATTGAATCATGTGCAGTCGTCTAAAATTCAAACTACATGTTTCAGTTTAAAATGTATTACTTCTCACACATTAACTTATTGAATATTCTTTACAGGTTTTTTAAAAAAAATTGAAGTTGAATTAATTATTATAGCTTGATTGTTATAAAAATATTATAAGTAAAAATAAAACTTGCAAATAAGTAGTTGAATAACTAATTTATATTAAATTAAACTATCCTTAAAATCTGTTATATAATGTATTAGTGATTTAAAATGGGTCAGAAAACTAATTTAACTGGACACTCCCTGATATTAGAATCGTTCATAAAAGAAAACAAGAAAATAAGATAAGCGTTTTGAATACTTAAAGACTTGTTGTTACTGTTTGAAAAATCATTGAATGAGTAAAAGAAAAAATAAAATGCACTTATTGAAATGCTTATGGTGGTTGAAAAGAGCTTAATTTTGGATCAGCTGAAGTAGCTGAAAAAATCCTGCAGCAGAAAACTATGTGAGAGCTAATCGACTGTATTTCAATTAATCCAGTCTACGATCCATTCAATTTGATGATGTATTTAAAAAACAAATAAAAAACAAGGAAATCTGTTCTAGTTCGTCAAATGAATAGAAGCAAGGATTAACCAAGAGGAGGTTGAATCAACGAACCAAACCAAGAACAAAAGGACCGCTGTCCCAACCCCTAACTCTTCATTACTCCAATCCCCACTCAAATTCACATCTCCCTCCCTGCGACTACGGCAAATATATTTATTCTTCCATTCAATAATAAATGCAATGCTTCCTCTCAAGAACTTGCAACAATATGCCAGTTTACGTGAAAACCGCTGTAAATCTATTTCAAAGATGCTTCAAGCTACACCAACCCTATCATTACCTTCAAGGCAAGTGGCTTGGCAAAGCTAACTTCTACAAATTAGTGGTTGTTGAAATAGAATCACCAGGTCAATAGAGAACTGTATCACAGCCGTACACTGCAGAATAATCTACTGTTTTTTTATCTATACTATTATATAAAAGAGAATGTACTTCTTGTACAGTATTTGTACATGGTATAAGTACGTACTGTTAAATGTGCTGGACACGTCTAAGAGGTGTGTCTAAGATTTGCAGTGGCCAGATATTGCTTTTAAATAGCAACTGGACTTTATATGATCATAAGGTCAGAATGATAAAGAAGGCTCCTGTACAGGGTTGAAGTTTATATTTTGAAGACCTAGTTCCTACGTTAGATGGTAATGTATTATTTAATGCTATTTTTGGCATTTATTTTTAAGTAAATATTTAAGTTTATGTAGGTTATTTGTAATTACTGTATGGGATGTATTGTCGTGGAAGTTCGCCTCCGCGTGGTCCACCAGAGGTCTACCGCTTTCCTGTAACTGCAGCTAGAGCTCTTTGTACCCGAGATCCAGCAAAAGAGCTTTCACGTGATAAAGAAGCAGCGTTATTTTGTTTTGCTTAATAATAATAATAATAATAATAGTAATTATAATTATTATAATAATAATTGGGCATACCTAATTGCATTAGTTAAATTATAGAAGTAATGTGGAAAACAGTTCCAGGCTAGGTCCTAGGAGAAAAGGGGGTGTTTTAGTTGGTAGTCTGGTTTATCTGGGAGCCCAAATGCATTAAATGCATTTCACCTCTTTACCCCCCCCCCCCCCCAAAAAAAAAAAAAAGTTTAATGAATAAAATAAATATTGTATTTTGTTGATATCTATTTTAAATTTGAAGGTATAAATGAAGTAAATTATTTCTAATTTTAGGATAAAGGACTAATCCATATTCGTGTTTTACAATCAAAAGACAAGTGTAATACTTGATATGACTACTGGGATGATTGCAGGCGTCAAGTGAGACTGTTGGCTGGGAATGGATTTGGCTGTCAGAAAATAAAATGTTGCGAGTGTTGTTTGGATGGATGCAGGGATAGCTTGTCAGAGAGAAGCTCCAGAAGCTATTAGTCAATCTGAGTCCATCCTACCATTAGCGACCTGCATGTAGCGCCCTAATCCCTTCCAACCTGCCCTTAATATCCGGCCTCTTCTCTCAACCTCTCACTTTGTTTCAAATAACTTAAAGGCAGTCATTTGCATTTCTTATACTTTTAGGATTGTTAGTTTCATTGATATTCAACTATTTAAGTTCACACCAATTATTTTGAATTTTAAATAAGAATAATCATTTAAGAAACAGTAATCGAAATTTTACCCCTATAGATTGCATTATCTTATTCAATGAATTTCATTATTTATCAATCAATAATAAAACAAACTTAACAAAGTTTATTCGAATTGAATAACGAAAATTATTATTATTGTTGTTGTTATTACTATTATATTATGTATTACTATTATTATTTTTTTTTCATTGATTGTTTGATCATTAATCTTTCAAAGTGAAAGATTTCCAGTGAAAATCCTATAGGTGTGGATATTTACTATAAATATTAAGAGTGGACGTAAATCTGTATGTACTTAGAATTTACAGACTTCATGCGCCTGTCATACAAGGAATCAATAAAAAATAATTAAAAGATTAATGAAATTAGTTTTAAGTGAAATTAATTACGGATTCTATGACATTATAGTTTTAAAGATATATTGATCATCAAAAGGTTTATTGCTTCTATTCTATTACACAAAATTAAAATTTAATTAATTAAATAGCAAATAATTTTATAATTAATTATATAATATAATAATATAACAGTAATTATTATTTTTATCATCGAATATATTATTAAAGATTTAAGGGGCAGGTGGACTGCAAGGCTCATCCAGGACCTCCCCAAATGGTGGTGCCAGAAACATGGGGAGATTAGATTCCACTTAACTCAGATGCTGACTGGTCATGGGTATTTTGGAAAATATTTACACAGGATGGGTAAAGTTTATAGCCCTTAATGTAGGCACTGTAGCTCGGGGGAAAACGACGATGCAGAGCATACCTTCTTCTTCTGTGCTAAATGGGGAGTGCTGCGCCAGGTATTAATAGCATCGCTGGGTGAGGTTACTCCAGAGATCACAGTTCAAAAGACGCTCCAGAGTGAAGAAAATTTGTCAAAAGTTGCAAGCTTTGTACAGACTGTTCTCCGTCATAAGAAGAATGAAAGCGTGAGGTAAGGACAATGATAATTCATAGGTGAACGAATGGGGACGAGGAGGTGAATCCTATTCAGGAGGACTGAGGCACCGGCATGAAGTAATGTGAAAACGGTTTCCGATGTCGGATATTGCCCGGAAATAGGATGTGGTTTTTTAGTGGGTCGGGACCCACCAACCCCACATACCCTAAGCAAGATGTTTTGCTAAGGGACTCTGCTGAACAGATTTTTCCACATCCTACGAGGAAAAAAAATATTTTTCATTCATGCATTTCGTCATTACCACAGATGTTAATATTATTAATATTAGAAATAAATTAATTACACCGTCTTACCTCGTACACTGCTGCTGTAGCTCTCGTATCGGAATCGGGTGTCAGCCATTTTTCACCAGAAATGAACTAAGGAGTCCTACCTTTCTGATTATCAGAAAGGTAGGACTCCTCGGATCATTTCTTGTTGAAGATGGCTGACACCCGAAACCGGTCCCGAGAGCTACAGTAGCAGTGTACGAGGTAAGACGGTATAGTTTTATTTCTAATATTAATATTATTTTTATTATTATTATATTTAATGGCAAATGAATGATAAAACGAACTCTTTTTCTTAAGTAGCGAAAGTTTTTTTCGTCATTATAAATCGCTACTTAGATGAAATAACAGTAAGCAGACGTAAAGAAAATCTTTAGTTTTGGATAGGTCAGGTTAGGTTAGTTTGCAGGTGGCAACCCCACAAGGGAACACACGTAGGCCAGCCATTGGCCCTTTGTGATACCACACAATGAAGATTGACTCTACAGTGGGAGCCCTAAATTTTGCTTACTCAAATGTGTTCAGAGTAGGGATCTTTAACGAGTACCTGACATCGTACAGGCTTGGAACCGACTGTTTAACGTTCTTCTCTGAGGGATGACGTGCTCAGATTTATTATTTATTTACCTCCCACGTAAGAATAATTTATTGGAGGGCCAGGTTGGTGTGATCGCAACCCCCAAGTACACATGGTTTAGCATGGCCCTTTATGTTAACCATTGTATGTTAACCTGACCCCCTATTTTGGAGTAAAACAAGTCCCATCTTTAGATGTACTTGTAAGTTGGAACATTAACTTCGGTCTCAGGGACCTTAGAATAGCAATGATTACTCTATAATGGGCCAGGTAGGGTCAACCATTCCATTGTTGGCTTATTAACCATGCATTAACAGCCCAATTTGATAAACAATCCATTAACGTTGATGTATTGTTATGAGAAAACTGTGTTACATAGGACCTTAGACGCTAATGATGTTTAATGGCACATATGTCAAATTCATTTTGGTTCTTTAAAGATCATGCCAAATTAATCATTCAAGTTTTACGTTGTTTAAGAAAACCATTTTACACGGGAATCGTACGCCCTGCCGCAAACAAGTATATTTATTTTGGGTATAAAATCTTGAACTTTTTACGTTGTTTAAGCCATTTTACACGGGAATCGTACGCCCTGCCTCAAACAAGTATATTTATTTTGGGTATAAAATCTTGAACTAACACCTAGTAATTTGTAGACTTGTAGCTGACTAGGTTTAGGGTTCTTAATTTGGGGTGAATTTTGGGTATTTTGGGGGAAAATTGTGACCACAATAAGTTTGTTAACTTACTTAACAAAGTGTGAGTAAGAGCCATTATAGGTTTTTACTTTTTAATTATAGATAAAAAAAAATAATAATTTGTATATGAGTATATCCAGGTATATTTTATATATCTACTAATCTAAGGTGTTTAGATTAATATCACTAATGAAGAATTATTACTAATTATTTTATTAACTATAAGTTATATTATGATCTCATTTTAGTAGCAACAAACTTATTAATTCATAATTATTATTTGCAGTAGTCATCAAATGACACTTAAATACTTAATGACTTAAAAAGTGTTGCTTAATCTTTAAGATATTATTATCAACCATCATAGACTGATCCTTTTAACAATTTATTTCATTCAACCATTTCTATAAATTTTATTCATAAAAAAAAATTACTTTTTCATTATAATTTTAATCAATAAATTGATTAATGTTTTAAATAATTATTTAATTATTAAAATATTAATGACACATTGATATTACTAATTATTAATATGCTTGGATTGAATACATTACTTCATGAGTAGGATATATTGTTTTAATAAGATAATTGACAAAAGTTGAATTACTTATAAAGAGAGCATGTCTCTCAATTAAAAAAAGAATGAATTATTGTTTCAATATAAAATTTATTATTTATTTACTTATTAAAAGAAAGGAATTTTTATTCAGATTGCTGAAAATTACAATAATGCAATCCAAATTGCAAGTACTCTCAACAAAGCGAGTACAACAAAGAGTTCTTATTTTGAAGGATTTATTATGTTATGGATTGTTCGGTGCAATCCTTAAACAAGAGAAAAAGGGGTTTCTGGATGATTATAACTTTGTAATCTAGTCAACTGTTAACTAAGTTAAGGTACTGTATAAGATTACCAGTTGTTGGATTGGTTAAAGTTAATTATTTTATTTCTAAAGTATTGTAGACTTTAGGCTTTGTCATCATCATAAACTGTTAAAAAAAATAAATTTTACTAAAAAAACAAACTCTTCGATTAGGTTTAATTTAGAATTTACATACATCATATTGTGTTCTTATTACTCCTGTATCATTTATATATCATACTTAGAAAACTCTCACATCTCCCATTTTCTACGCTCAAAATTAACGACTCACAACAAACTATTACTTTACAGAACTATGATTATGCCTATTTGGACATACGGCATTGAGATATGGGGAACAACAAAGAAAACTAATTCTCAGAGGATACAAACCTTTCAAACAAAAATCCTTCGTAAAATTCTTCATTGTCCCTACTATATATGGAACCAAACAATTTATTCCGACCTGAAGTTCCCAACAGTTCAGCAGGTAGCAATATCCCGCTATGCAACGTTTGAAAAAAAAACCTTCCAAAAAATAGTAATCCCTTAATCCTAACAATATTCTCCACAAGCATTAGGAAATCCCAGAAGACGTCTGAAGAGGATGTGGCCAAGAGACTTATCACTATGAACCGTTCGTTCTAAGTGATTTTTTTTTCCTACTTAGACCCACGCCAGGAAGTGTAGTCACTGGATCGCTTCTTCCCTCCTGTGTTTCCTCATACATCTGTGTTATCAGTGTCACTTGTAATGTAACACTTACATTGTTGTGACTTTAAACAAATAAAATTAAAAAAAAAAATCTCCCATTTAGCGTTCCAAACATAATCATTCACCGAAATCTTAAAGTAATTTTCGTTTGCGATTATGCAAAAAAGACTGGTGCAAACTATTCCACAGTAAACTCTCAACTCATTCAAACCCACAAACTCAAAATCATTCCTTACTAGTAATCCATACAAACCCCCAAATACGGCTAAAACGGCAATGGCCATATGACCTTCTATCATCATAAAGATTAAATGTAGTTAACGAGTCCCAGCAATGTGTGTCAAGCCGATTTCCGCTACAAAATCAAACAACTAAAGGACATACATTGAAACCAAATTGTAGTAGAAATAACCAAAAATATGAAAAAAAATATCATTAATGACTTAGAAAGAGTTAAAAACTCAATCAGATTTTCCAACTGCTCTATTAAATATCTTTTTTTCTACCTCTATCAACTACAAAAGTCTAATAGTTTTTCTAATTCTAGTACCTCTTGAACAAAAAATCCAATCTATATTCCTTTTTTGAGTAATTGCTTTCTAAAATATATTTCATTTATTTAAAAAACAGCATTAATTTCAATATTCCTCTCTACGCTTAGCAGTATTTATAGAGCTAAGCCCTATTATTTGCTGAAAATACCTCAAAAGGTTTTATATTGCTCCCTAAAGTATATAAAATAGTCTTTTTCATAAATTTCAGAGTTTTTATTTAAAACAGTTTTGAACAAGGTGTCCATTCTTATGATATATGTGCCTTCAAACTGAAATAAGCTATATAATATTAAAGTGTATTTGGTAGAGAAGGATTTTCCGTAAGTACACTAAAAGTTAGTTCCGTAACTAAGTAACTACAAAAAAAAAGTAAAACAAATAAGCATCAAATAAATTAAATATTTTTGCTTTTCAAGACAATTACATCTCCCTCTCCTAACCAACGACCAACGATTCTTTCCGCGCACTGTTGTGCACGTTGTATTAGCAGGACCTACTACTGCTGAATTATTGTCCTGCTGTGGTGGTGGGGTCAGTAAGTAAATGTCTGTACTTTTTTTTTTTTTTTTTTTATTATGTGGTTCGTCCGTTTACGTCATTTCGTGGTCGTTTGGTCTCATTGTGTCGTGTCTTGTCAGTCTTTTTCAAGGATTTGGCCACCTATTTTAATAACAGCTTCTAATGTGGATGTGTTTGGGGAATTATTTGGGATAGGCTTTGGATAAGGGGGTTTGGATGGGTTGGAATTTTCGTGTCCTCATTGGTCACCAGTCTACTAGTAAATTGGTCAATTGTTTCTAACCTGAGGTCTCTTTGAATATTCACATTTCTGGCATACCAAGGTGCCCCAGCCATAAGACGTGCGCATTTATTCTGAACTATCTGTATAAGTGTTTTATTAGTTCTTGCAGCTTGTAACCAGGTCGAGCATCCATAAGTCATGCTAGCCCTAATAACGGTGATTCATCAAAGTATTGAAGAAAGTACTTAATGTTTTTTTCTCTTTTGAGATTTATTTAGGGCTTCTAATATTGTTGTAGTTAAAATAATTAAATGACATTGTAACATATATATATATATATATATATATGTCTTACCTGGCGAATCGTTATTGTACTCTATATGTATGTCTGAATCTGCAACTGCTGGTAGTCATCTACAACTCTCTTACAGATGTGTATAACCATCTGTGAACTAAAAATATTCATATTACTATTTATATTTATGATAATTAAGGTAAATTCATTAAGTAAACAACTATAACACATTATGCTAAATTGTCATAAAACATTCATATTATTATTATTCACACTTAGTAGAATTCTGTAACTGTATATAAACTAACATAATAACCCTAACAAAAAGTGTAGATTACTTTAGGATCGGGTGTCATATTTTATTATGTGAATTACAAAGGGATTACACTTACCGTAGTTTAAGTTTACCAATGGAATAAATGATAAATATTTTTTCCGACCCAATATAAAGCCTTAAAAGTTTTATAGATTCTGAGGTAAAATGGATAAACCAACAAGTCTCCACACAAATGAAGTTTTATTCAACGCGTTTCGAACACTTTGTGTTCATCATCAGGAAGACACCAAGTATGTGGTACTGACGGGTTGGTCCAGTGAACACAATTTTACCTCAGAATGAGTAAATACCACACAATTACGGATTGCACAACTAATGATTTTAAGTTTTATAGAGTTACATCAATTTCTTTTTAAAAATGAATAGAATACATTTCAAAAAGATGATCAAAATATAGTGGGCAGAAAACTGAAGTATTATTATGTCTTAAAGATAGTATCTTTACAGTTTAATGAACTATGTTTGTGAGCATTTATGCTTATATTAGACAAGTTTTGATAAATTTAATTAAATGCAAGTTTAATTTAACTCTTTTGAGAGAAAAATTGCCAGAGAAATCTTGTGAATTAAAGGCCGTTATATTCATTTCTAAAGCTTCATGAATTATACGAACATATGATGCTTCACGTGACTTCAAACCAACTCTTATCATTAAACATTCATGATTTTTTTTTCGCCCATAAATCGCTTACTTCAGTTTTTAAGGTGAAAAAAAAAAAACAACTTTACATATGAAGAATCATACTGTCAGAGATATGAACATTAATATTAACTGATCTAATAGAATACCTCGTCTCAACTTGAAACAAACTTCCCAAGTCACACCAATAGAAACCAAGAAAAACATCAAATAAACTTAATAGAATTTTAATACTTTATCACTGAGAGTGTTACTTCTATGTTGATAAAAAAAAATTAATAATTTACACATTTTTTCCATCAAAAACTCTAAAATAAAAATTCTTCATTATAATATTGTATGTTGATAAAACATGTGATCTAGTTGTCCCTTAAACTTGATTTTATTAATAATTGCATCAAATAAATATCAGGATATTATAACCATCATTAATTACAACTATGAGCTAAACCTAATTTATCAGAATAAAAAAACACTATATATATAACATGTGATTTCAATATAAGAGTAACAAATAAAGAACCAAATAAATAGTAATACATAAAGTACAGATAAATGGATAGTTTAAAAAAAAATAATTTAAAGAAGTAAGAGCATAGAAGATATCTTACTGTGAGCTTCTAGTTAATTTTTATTAACTATATTTATTAATCTATTGTGTTTGTATGTATCCATAGTTTATCTATCTTCTCAACAACATACAAGAATTCTTCATCACACGTTTCAGTATCAGAGAGACTCTGATGATTGAAACCTGTTTTGGTTGAAGGATTTCTTTGTCGTTTCCCTATGTTCATACTGTGGTTTACATGTTTTTATTAAATATGTTATAAATAATAACACTTAATGTGTTATTAAGTATATTGTTATCAGGACTCGATCAGTTCTTCAGGTTCTAACCTGAACCTGAACCTAACTCTAAGTTCTAACCTGATTTGTTTCTATACCACGGTCCATACTTTTATCAATATATATATATATATATATATATATATATAATATATTAATATACAGAACTCACACCCAGTGAGTTATTTAGTTGACTGTCGTCCCTCCGTCAATTCACTTCTTTTCCTGAGGACGAACGCCATTGCGGTTGAAATATTGAAAAGTGAGTCTTTGTTATGTTTCAGTCTATGTGTCACTGTTTATTTTAAGTATATATATATATATAAAGATTTCACATAAACACGTGAAATAACAATCAATGATCAAACCATAATAAGAAATGGGAAAACAAGACTAAGATCTTTCAACCGCAACAAGCGGTCTTCGTCAGAGTCAAAAACCCAACTGAACACTAGATGCAGAAAACATCTGGTGAGGAGTTGAGAAGAGTGGGAGGGAAGACCACTCTTCCCTCACTTCAATATTTCGACATCCGTTGTCATCGGGAAGAAGTGCGAAGTACTCGCGTTGAGAAGCAAACTGCTAGTTAAAGTGTATATATATATATATATAAAGGAAATAAACGTAAAATAAAGTATAACAAAATATAGAAAAAATATATAAATTAAATTAAAAAATCAGAAGCAATAAAAAACAGAATGCATTAATCATAAATAATAATAGAGAAAAGAAAAAATAATTGAATACAATGCGCTAAAATATAACTGTAATAGCAAATAAAAGGTAGGGACTGGTAAAACGATATAAATAAGAAATTGGTAAAGAGTAACTGTCTGGAAAATTAAAATAATATAGAAGAAACTGATATTTTGGAATAAAAAAGAAAATAAATATATACACAAGATACGAAAGAGGAATAGGATATTAATAAGTACTATAAAATAAAAAAAATTAAAAAATATATGTAAAGTAATAAATAAATAACAAATTAAAACAAAAAAATATCTTTTAGGTTTATTCCAGGTGCACTGCCCGCCCCGAGCAACGAAATATGTGCCTGCTCAGAGGTCACGGTATTGTTATCAAGGGGGGAATCCATTGGAGAATCTGCACCCTGAAGCACTCATTAAAAGGTAGACCATGAGAGTTGGCATGGATGGCAACAGGTAAATTGTAATGGTTGTTTACGGATGCTCCATGACCGTTCATGAGATGGTTGAGCTTGTTAGAGGACAGTCCTACGTAGAACGTATCACAACGAATACGTTCTAATACAATACAATTTACAATAAAATTTCTAAATACGATTTTTAGATGTGCAAGTGCAATCCTTAACAAAGAGAAGAGCTAGTTGCAGGAAGATGGAGTGAAGTGTGAAGTGAGTTTGAAAAGCGGACTGGTCAATTCAAAGCAGAAGTGGGTTACACTTACAAACAAAGGTTACTGAACAAAAATAATATACAATAATAGTAAAAACGACAAGTTAGTAAAAAAAGTGAAGGAAAATACAAAGCAACAGAGTTAAAAGAAAAAATAACCTTTTTTTCTATAACCTTGCTTATTTATGAAATAAATTAGAAGTAAGGTTATAATAAAGAGATCAATAAATATAGTAAAGAGAAATAGAAAAAAACAAGAGACAATTGAAGAATAATAAAAGCCTGAGCTAAGAAATGAAGTAAAACAGAATAAATAAATTCAAAGTTAGAACAGTCAGGAATAACAGCTCAGAAGGTTTCAAGACCGCATGTAACGGACTAATGTTCAGTTAATAACGGAAATTCGATCCAAACTGGACACAATACATGTTCAAAATTCAAGAAGAGTAATACACAGAGTGAAGAAACACACTTACAAACTCAAATGTTCTGTACAACACAACTCTTATATCTGTATGGAAGAATAAAGAAAAAGAAATGATGTCAAAATAAAACAATATCAATAAATAAAGAAAAAAATACTAACAAAGGATGTCAGGTTATAAAAAGTTAAACAGTGTCAAAAAAAGGGCATACGAATAATTATTTCCAATTCTTTTGAAAACTTTGAAGATAAATTTAAAATATTTTTAAATGATAACATTAAATAATTGCTTCCAGGTTGTTCAATAAATGTGTATATGAACAATGGTGAAAAACTCTGTATAGCGTTTTTACCATAATAATATTATTCCATAATAAAGAATTTTATTAAAATCAACTTATTATATAAACGAAAGTTTGCCTAAACTTTCTCTGGTATAACATTTATTTCTAAAAAGAGCAGTAATACCAAGTTTTAATAAAGTTTAAACGGCAACATATGAGTGACTAAAGGTGCAAGGGAAAACTTTAGACCTTAACTGGGTCTTTCTCCACAATTATCTTCTAAAGCAGTTTAACTTATTTTATATATATAACAAAAACCATGGTGCTTTTATGCTTTGATTGAAGTAAATAAATGAATTTCATCTGTTCATCCATATTAATCTCATATTTATCAATTATGTTGCGTTTTTTATATAAATGTGTTTTATAACAAACTTTTGTTAAATAAATAAAGCATCTCTTACAATATTTTATTCTTAGATTTTTTTTTTCATTTTGAAATTGGAAAAACTTTTGATAACACCAAGTTGCCATTGTTGTCTTGAAACTATTTATGCATTGTTAATTGCCAACATTGTTTCAGACAAAACACCTGATGTTAATGTTTCTATCTAAGTTTTTAATAGTCACAATATTTGTATATCAGATCCCAACAAGCAATGTAGATATTTATAGATATAGATGACATATTAATTTATCTGAAGGATCCACAAACTTCGACAACATTTTCGAAAAAGTTGAAAGCTTTTGAAATTAATGTTAAGTCTGCTTTAAGAAAATTTATTTATTACTTTAAACTGACGATGGGAAAAGTAGTATTATCTGTATATTATTACAAGCTGTAAACTCAAATGTTATGTTTCAGATAGTTCGTCACCGGCTAAAATCAATTATGTTCCGATTAAGAAAGAATTTTTAGCAACTACATTGTTAAAAATATTCTTTAAACAAATTATACGAAGTATTTGTCTAGATTGATCGTGTGTCATCAATTACATTACTTTATAAATTAATTCATTGGAATAAATTTCTAAAATTATAGAAAAATAAAATTGTATAATTTTATCAAAATATACATAAGTACCCACTCAGTCTGTCGATTTGTTCTCGAAAGAGGTGAAAAAATTTTGGGATCATCCCTCAGAGAGGACGTTAAGTCATCTACCTGAACCAGTTCGATGTCAGATACTCATTACAGATCCCTACTCTAAACACACTTGAATTAGAAAGGTTTAGAACTAATATGTTCATCCATTTTAATTTAATGTTTAACAATTATGTTCCATTCCTTATATGAATATGTGTTTTAAAAATAATTTTTGCTAAATAAACCAAGCAGCTCTTACATTTTATTCCTGGATACTTTTTTATTTTGAAACTGAAAAAAAATTGTTTAAAAGTTGAAAATTGTAGAAAACTGTGTTGTATACTTGTCATTAAGTGGTCTCATTAAGGGTCAATTTTTATCAGTCTATCTGTGTTCTCTTTTGGGCAACTGTAACCTAACCTAAATCGTAGAATCGAAAGGGTCCTACCTATTTTCACAAAAAACACTAAGCAGCTAGCTTAGTAAATGCCTTTGGATGTATCAGTAAATAATAAATGACATGAATAAGATATAACTTGTTAAATTAAATAAAAAATCTTAATTTTGAAACTGAACAAAGAATTCAGTACAAATTGAATAATAGGAGTAAGTGAAATCTAGGAATAGTGATCAATTTTCATACGACTCTAAGATGTTTCATAATAATAAATGAAAATATAGCGGATTGAGAAGAAACACGTTTCATTTGAAATCTCGGCTTTGAAAAGGAAAAGAAGACGGAAAGTGAGTACTGAATCATCAAGAAAATCAATAAGAGATAAAAAAAAGTGTCTTATTCAAAAAGTAATATTTACCTAAAGGAAGGGAGATGTAGTTGATAATAAGAGATAAAGTTAAAACCTGTTGCTACAGTAACGACTTGGACAAAGATAAACTTTGAACTTACGATAATCTCTACCGTATTAACTAAAAGATATGATTTCCTGTAAATTTTTGTATTAAAACATATTGCAGTGATTCATGTAACCATTTAAGTAATGTTAACTCTTGTGTTTGCAACTAATACCTTTTTAGGAAAACATTATAACGGTTTTAACTGATTTGGACACTTTGTGTCTGTTGTAACCACTGTTTAATTGTTGCTAATTATTTGGATTCTTCAAAATACATTTTTGACTTTATTTTAACATGAATACTAAGAGAACAGTTGTGTTGGCTGCTTAAGAAATTCACAAGAAAATATCAGTTAAAATTGTACAAACTTAGAATGAAGAACATGTTAAAATGTAATTCATTACATAAACAGTAACTCTAAATATTTCATGAGTCTTAAAACTTGTAAAATTGTTCTATTGTTTTGGACGTAAAATTTATAGTAAATTGACTGTAAATTTATTATCAATAATAGCCTTAACAATATAATTGCAATACGTTATAAACAAAAATGGAATTCAACTTGCAACTTACAAGAAACTGGCAAAATTACGCTAGATGACTCACTTAATATCATTTGATATAAATAAGTCACTTTGAAGTGTTATCTTACGAAATTCCTATTCATAACGACATTTGAATAGTCAAAGCTGAAAAACTGCTGAAAATTAGATAAAATAATGGATAATGCATTAGGAAATGGGGGAAGAAGTAAATTTATATTCTAGTATTCTTTTATAAATGTTTTTTGTACGAAGTCAAACCGTTTTTTGAAGAACTTGCTATATAAAAGAACAAAAACAGTGATATCAAGTGAAATAAGAAAACAAAAACAAAAATATTGGTATCGCAATGTAACAAATTCCCAATTTTTTTTGCAATTATGAAAAGAAGAAACAGTTTACAAAAAAATTTACTCATCGTCTGTAGATATAGATATTGTTAAAGATTTTGGCTTTAAGAATTCTTTGTTGTTGTGACTAGGTGTACTCTGTTGGGACAAACTTTTGAATCTATTGAACTCTATACTGGAGAACCTAGTTGGTTATACTTAATGGAGATATTTTACTATCTGAAGGTAAGGGTTGAATATTTCAAACTCGTGAGCACATATTAAGCATTAAAAAGTGTTTTAGATTAGGTTAGGTCACATCCCGTCCTAGGGGAGAATACATATTGGGCCAAAGATTGTTCTTTTACGATAGAATACAATCAACATCTTACATTGGGAGGCCTAAATTTTGCCTAACTCAGTGGTGTTTAATGTAGGCATTTTTAACGAGTATCTGACATCAGGTCCTCTCTCAGAGTGCTCAGATTTCATTTCCTGCATGAATAAGGTCCAGAGTGGGTATTGAACCCCGGTTCTACCAGTTCAGAGGCTGGTATGTAAGCTGTGTGGACTACTTTGCACTCAAAATAAATAAAATGCAATACCATATATACTTTTGTGTGATTAAAAAAAAAAAACATTGGGTCCTGATAAACGGTCCTCTATAGCCATACACTAAATATAACAGTTAATCAAATTAAAATGTAATTAATCTTTACATTATTTAATTTCATTTCGTTTTCAATGTTTAAATTATTAATCAGTAAAAGCATTACAGCGACTTCTTTACATTTGTGATTCAGTTTCTATTTCAAAACTGTAACCACATAACATAGACCTGTAATGAGTTTAACTTTACAAAACGTTCACGTCATATCATTTATTATTTTGTCAGGTTGATTAATAGCATGTTTCCAAAACATTAATTTCCTTACTGTGACTTGTATTAACATATATCCTCTCCGTATTAAACCACAACCTTCAGTGATTTATCATATTTTCAAATTTTTAGTTAATTTATTGACTACCAACATTTATTTTAAAAGCAGTAAATCATTTTACTCCAATTCTAGATCACGCACATTTTTCCTTATTTAATTTCTAATTTCACTATTTTACTTGTTTCAACCAGCAATAATATGATATTTTTATTTTTTTGTAATATCCAATTAATTAGACGCAAACCATTTTCACAGATTCACATTCACATCACATATACACTTTTAACACACTCCCGACAACAATATTTCATTCTGTTAACAATTATCTCAAATTATTGCTAAATAATAGTATTAATCCTTCTTTATTAGGAAAAATAATAAGCCTTAGGTTAACATAAGACATAATAAATAAATAATCTAACTTATTTGATTGAAACGTTCGTTATTACTTTAACTTTAGTATATTTATCCGTAACTCTACAGTCAACTCTGATATTCCTAAAAAACATTAGAGATTTCTTTTCCAAATGTCTGAATGTGTTTATTAACAACAGATATGTGGTATATATTTGTATCTAGAATTCATGTGGTACATAGGTAGTATCCTGTGTCTGCGCTTACATGGTTTATGTTAGTATTTTCAATCTTATATCTTATGGTGGTAATTAATTCATATATTATATCAACAGTTATTGTTGATTATTAATGTATATATATATATGATTTCGAGATTAACAAAGAGCAACACACAAAGTAGGGAAACACACTTACAGACTCAAATTTTCGGGTAATCCGTCTTCAGGGGAAAAGAGAATGGGAGACTAAGCACCTTGTAGACGCAACGGCAAGTAACCCAGTGGTGGGTTACTTGCCGTTGCGTCTACAACGTGCTTAGTCTCCCATTCTCTTTTCTCCTGAAGACGGATTACCCGAAAATTTGAGTCTGTAAGTGTGTTTCCCTACTTTGTGTGTTGCTCTTTGTTAATCTCGAACTCGTATTGTGTCCAGTTAGCATCGTATTTCGTTTTATCAGTGAAATATATATATATATATATATATATATATCATACCATCCTTGAAATTTATTCTGTTTAACATTGGTGACTTAACATCCCAAATTTTGCAAAATAAATTATATGCCTTTAAACATTTAAAGTATAATGTACATGTGAGGAAGATCTTTTATATAACTCTATTGTTATGTTAAATGAATCTATACAGAAAATTGCTGAATTCAAGATCAAAGATAACTTACTACATATTAATATAAATTCTTAGATTGATGAATAAACGATGAACTTTTCTATGAAAACGATATTTTGTAAAAGTGGTGAAACTGCACACACTTAGAAAGAATCTGTGATGTGTTACGCTTTCATGTTTTGTTCACAGTTTTCTTCTGCTTAAACATTTGTTTTTATAACAAATATTGTTTATAGACAAAATCTGCGGTTTCATTATATTATATACTTATTATTAATTAATATATTAAAATTATTTATCTAATAACCCATGGAAGATGGAGTCTTTTTAACTTTAATGCTACCATCAATACAATTTCAATTATTGATCAAACCACAATATTGACAGTCAGTTGACTGTTGTCCCTCCGTCAATTCACTTCTTCTCCTGAGGACGACCGCCATTACGGTCGAAATATTGAAAAGTGAGTCTTTGTTGTGTTTCTGTTTATGTGTCACTGCTTATTTTGATTGTTATTTGTCCTGCCGGACCGTTTTTCGTTTATCATGGTATATATATATAATATATATATATATATATATATATACATATATATATATATAAAGATTTCACATAAACACGTGAAACAACAATCAATGATCAAACCACAATAAGAAATGGGAAAACAAGACTAAGATCTTTCAACCGTAACAAGCGGTCTTCGTCAGAGTCAAAAACCCAACTGTCAGAGTTGGGTTTTTGACTCTGACGAAGACCGCTTGTTACGGTTGAGTTTTTCCATTTCTTATTGTGGTTTGATCATTGATATATATATATATATATATATATATATGCACAGTTAAATTTCTTACCAATTTCTCTATGAATGATTTTTCGGTATAGCTTCTCGAGTTTTCTGATTTGACACTTCCATTCATTAGGTACTAAATGCAATAAATCTCCAAAAGATTTGCTTGTAAAATCCATTTAATTGATAGATACCTTAAATATAAAAAATATAAAACCGACGTTTCAGTCATGAATTGGCAAGAAATTTAACTGTGCATGTATTAATGAAGGTCTGCTACCTAAATACACTAATATATATTGATATAGCTTCTCGACCAATGATATTTCAAATTCACAGAAGGGGTTCTCGAGAATATGACCAAAACCCTCAAGAACCCCTTCTGTGAACTTTATATATATATATATATATATATATATATATATATATATATATATTTATATATGATCAGACCACAATAAGAAATGGGAAAACAAGACTAAGATCTTGAGTTGGGTTTTCGACTCTGACGAAGACTTAGTCTTGTTTTCCCATTTCTTATTGTGGTTTGATCATTGATTGTTATTTCACGTGTTTATGTGAAATCTTTATATATATATATATATATATTATGTTTATCTTAACATTATATGTAGAATTTGATTTTGCGGTGACTAGTTAGAGACATTGATTTGTGGTTCTACAGTCAACCATTTTGCGATATTTGATCATACATTTAAATTATGACTTAGTCTCATTATATTCATAGCAAAGGTACACACAGTCATTTAGTTGAGTGATTCTTAATTTAGTTAACTTTTACATGGACCTCCAGGTGTACATGAGAAATCATGGTACTTTGAAGACACACGGTTAGTGCTCCAGGGTATATAACTACAGTATCAATATAAAAAATCAATCCGAACAAGCTGACCTTAGAATGTTCAAACATAATAATAAAAACAATATAAGGTCCAATATTCTCATCAGTTTTACAATATTTTAAAATATCCTTTTACAATTTCTTTTATCTTTTATTCCAAACTGATTCTTTTAGAATTTATTTCAGCATAAATTATAAAATGTTAATAAAGAAACATTTTGTTATTGTTTTAAAAAGAATTTTTTTTAATCTTATAAGTGGCGGTCCACATATGTTAAAATAGCTCTCAAGAGGTTCAAAAAGAAACAAAGGTTGAAAACCCCTGATTTAGGGAAAAGATAGAAATGGGTATTATAGGCTATGATAATTGAACTTAAGCCAATCTTGCAGAGGAAGATGAGGTAAGGGTGAATAATGTTTATAACTCCCAAAACTAGGCCATCAAATTATTTTTGGAGTACAATTAAAAAAGATTAGGATTAGATATGACTTTATATTTAATATCTTTTTCTCAGTACATTTGAATAGAATCTAGCTAATTAAGAACATGTTCATTAATAAAAGAAAGTTATTAACATTGTCTGAATGACCTTACCCATAATTATCCAAGAATATTAATTATAAAGTTACATCTCATTCATTTTTTTAAAAAAATTTTTGATAAAAAAATATCGAAGTAAACTCTCTAAATTTTGATAGTTTAAAAGTTTGATTTTAAAAAGGTTCAACTTTTCTCTTCTCCGCCATGTAAAAAGTTTAAATTGTCACATCCTAAAGTCTATTCTTATGCTTACTGTCTTTTTCTTGATATTAAAAACTATATTTCAGTTTCATATATCGACAATTTTTTTACTTTATAAATATTAAGATATTGTAATTTCATTTGTAAATATATCTGAAGGATATAACATGTAGAAAGCACGTTATTTTGTTCATTACACTTTTTTCAATTGACTCTTTCCATGATTTACAAGTAATGACCGTAATAGTTTTATATGCATCACATTTTTTTTTCCATTCTCCATATCTAACTGTCCAAGAAAAAGTTTGCAACTGGTATCTCTTTTAGGTCAACCATATACGAGGTATGTAAATAAAGTAGTGAGACTGGCAACGTCGCTTTCGATCTGGCAACGCTGGAGACGCGTGGCCTTGAGTAGCGTCAGGTGCACGTGTGATGCGCCTCCAGTATGAATCTGAACTCGCCACAGTCATTTGTTTGTCCGTAGCGTTGGTTTTCGTGAAATGGTTTTTTCTTGAGCGTTTTAAAAATGAGTGACCTCAAAGTTGAGCAGCGGTGTCCAATCAAATTTTGCTTCAGACTTGGACATAATGCAACCGAAACTTTTGAAAAACTTCAGGAGGCCTATGGAGAACGTGTTTTATCAAGGGCACAGGTTTTTCGGTGGTTTAAGGAATTTTCAGAAGGAAGAGAGTCGATTGAAGATGAACCACGAAGCGGAAGGCCTTCAAGTGCAAACACCGATGAAAATGTCAACAGAGTACGGAACCTTGTGCGTTCAGATCGACGCTTGACAGTCAGAATGATCGGGGAACAGTTGAATTTGAATCACACCTCCGTTCATCACATTTTGACCAATGAATTGGAGATGAGAAAAATTTGTGCGAAAATGGTTCCGAAAAACCTTTCCCAAGACCAAAACGATCTCAGAAAGGGAAGGAGTCTTGACTTTTTGGGTTCAATTGAAAATGATCCCCGTTTTCTTGAACGTGTCATTACTGGTGACGAGTAATGGGTGTTTGAGTACGACCCAGAAACGAAACGTCAGAGCATGGAGTGGCACACTGCGACTTCTCCAGGGCCCAAGAAAGCACGCATGAGCAAGTCGAAAATCAAATGCATGCTGATTTGTTTTTTTGATAGCCACGGAATCGTCCACAAAGAGTTTGTGCCACAAGGCCAAACGGTTAATCAGCACTTCTACCGTGAGGTCCTTGAAAGACTTCGAAAAAGAGTCCTTCGTGTGCGGCCAAACATCAAAGACAAGTGGGTGTTGCATCATGACAACGCGCCCTGTCACACTGCCATCTCAATAAACGAGTTTTTGGCCAGTAAAAACATTCCTGTTGCTCCTCAGCCTCCTTATTCACCAGACTTGAGTCCTTGTGACTTTTTCCTCTTCCCGAGATTGAAAAATAACCTCAAGGGAACTCATTTCGGGACACTACAAAACATACAAACTGCTGTAACCGACCAGCTGAAGGCCATTCCAGAATCCGAGTTCCAGCAATGCTACAATGATTGGAAGGACCGTCTCCAGCGCTGTGTGGCTTCCGAAGGGAACTATTTTGAAGGTGACAATATCACATTGTAATTATATTTGAATAGAAAATTTTAAAAAAAATCAGTCTCACTACTTTATTTACACACCTCGTATTCTTCCTTGATTGTAACAAGTTTGAAACCATAATATTCTCATCTTCAGATACATCCGCTCGTTAACTTAATACTTTATTTGTGTAGTTTCTTTTTTTATCACACTAAGGTACACCTTGAGGCATTCTATTACTGTCATATATAAATATTTCAAAATATAAATCTTTACTCTCATCTCTCAATATATTTTCAACATTACTAGATGCTGTTTTTATATTCAACAAAAGTTTCTGTATTATGGCTGGATTTCATTTCTTTACCCTAACATCCCATTTTACCTTTTTTTAACATTTCCAATGATTAAAAGAAGTCAGCCAGAAAATATTATGGACAAAAATTTCGAACTGACTCCCAATTATTTGTATTAATTTAATCGCCTGTAAAATTGTTGATCTGTATATTACAGTATCATTTCTCTTACTCTTTAACTTTCTCAGATTTGGAGGAAGACACAATTTAAAATCAAGTCCGCATAAAACGCTTTGAGATATTTATTTCAATATCTATTTCGCTCATTAGTAAGTAGCATGGACACTTCAAGCAGTTAATGTGATTAAAATATTATTAGCAAAAAGGACATCTTCTTAGGTACACAATATTACTTTACTGTAAATAAAGTGTAGTGATCGTGAAAAAATTCGATCTCGAGATTTTGACAGAATTATATGTTTTGAGATCCAAAAGTCGTTTCATGAAGTTTTTTCGATGATGTCTGTGTGTGTTTGGGTGGGTGGGTGCGTGTGTTAGCATTGCTTGTTACCACGCTAAGGTCCAGAATCATTGATGGATCAAGTTACTATTTTACACAATAATGGGACCCATAGTGTATATGATCCCAATTGTTTGAGAAGAATTATGCATGACGGAAAAGTAACTTTTTTTGCCAAAAACCCGTTTATAAAAAACATTTTTTCTCCTAAACTGCTAACTCTACAGTTTTGAAATTTTGGCACTACTTTAGTGGTTACAAATGGAATAAGAGAAAAATATATTCAGAATTTTAAAACTACGGAAAATATTTTTTTTAATAATATGTAAAAATTTTGACTTATAATTCAATCTCAAAGCTTCTGAGAGCAATACAAGCCATACTGTTTGATGGATCAAAATGAAACTATACCTTAATATAGACCATTATATGGAGAACGAGATGAAATATTTTGTTTAGAAATTACATTCATTAATGAGGCGTTAAAGTACGATTTTTGTTTTCAGAAAATGTTATTTTGACGCTAAACGGCTCATTAAAAAATCATGAAAATTTGACCAAAAATGGACCACTAAATTAGTATTTTATAAAAAAAATTAAGAAATTTCAATCACGGCAAAGAGCAATAAAGCTATAAAAATTGTTTGTTTAACCTGGACTAAGGGATCACCTGCTATACTTGTCTAATTTTTGATATTTTTTTACAATGTTTACATTAACTTAAAATTTTATTGTTAATTTAATTTAATTTAATTTCTTAACTGAGATAAAATTGACGTATAAAAAAGGAAAAATTTAAATAATTTATTGGCTTATACGAGATATAAGAGGAATAATATTTTCACATGTAAAAAATCAAGGCCAATCAACATTAATAAATTTTCCTTGTGTTCCGTAGCATGATATATTTGTCTCATAAAATGCTTTAATAAGTCTATATATTGCACTCTTGAAAAAACTTAATATCAGTTATAATTACTTTATTTTTGTGATATTGTAGTATCTTTCCACGTTATTGAAATGTGACGAATGGACTCTTTCATCAAAAAGGAGGAATTATGTTTGTTGAGAAATATGTAGTTTTTTCACTATTTAGCCTGATAATTCATATTTATTATTTGCAAAAATAAGAAGCTCCCAACTATAAAAGATTTAAATTATATTGAATAGCTGGCTTCGACTTTGAGTTGAGTATTTAAACTGGCTAATTACTAATATTTTTTTTTTCAATATACGTTCATAGTAGGCTTATAATTGAGTACAGCAAGCAGGAAAAGGATAACACTCGCTCAGAAAAAATTGGTATTCATAATTTTTGATAAAGGGTAAGGAAAATGGTTTTCTTAAATACTAAGAAGCCATAAAATTCCCAGTATAATAATTCTATAAAAGGCCAAAAATGTAAAACAAAATTCAAAATTGAATTCTTTCGTTTGAAGATTAATAAATGTAATTATCGTACATCCTTAATTATAAATTATCTTAAAGCATCATTGTTTCTTCGATGTTTATGATGTTTTTCAGAGGAAATAAGAGTATTTTCCTGTTTTAACTTGAAAATTTGACTTAAATATTCAATCTAGAAGGAGGTCAAGTAAACGATGTAAGAAATCCACTGGCTATTTTAACAAAAGCCATGTTCTCTTGTAGGAGATTATTTCGTATCAAGAAATGTTCACTTTGGCTTTTCAAAAATATAATTTCTGCTGTTGTTATACATATATAAAAAGATTTCACATAAACACGTGAAAATAACAATCAATGATCAAACCACAATTAGAAAATGGGAAAACAAGACTAAGATCCTTCAACCGTAACAAGCGGTCTTCGTCAGTCCAAAACCCAGTTGGGATCTTAGTCTTGTTTTCCCGTTTTCTTATTGTGGTTTGATCATTTATACATACATGTATATGAAATTATTTGCATAAGCTTTGTGATGTACAAAAATAAGCTTATATATTGATAAGTGGATCAATCACAATCTGTACTACCTCAGGAATGAAAGACAACGAAAGAAAGAAATTAACATCTCCCATTTAAATGTTTACATTATGCCTAAATGAGTCGTTATATATTATATACCCAAGAAGTTTCATATTAAGTTTACTTATAGTGGAGTTGAGTGTAGGCCACTCCAGATTTTTTAAATTATATATGAACTACTTTTTCAGAATTTTTTCCTAACAAAATTGATCTCATCCTTTTTTAAGGTGGGTAACATTTGAGTATATGACTCTACTATGAATCTGAACACAAACAGACAAACACCTAATTTCGATATCAACAATTAAATATTTAGAAGTTATTCCATTAAGTAGGTCAAGCAAGTAATATTATATGAGTAATAATAAACAAACAAGTTGGTAATATTCTATTCAAATTAAAATTATTTATTCTTGTTAAGGATATACTTCTCAGATTTTATTGAACATAAAAAAGAAAATAGTGTAATTACTAAAAGCTGAAAGGTGTAAGAGAGTTAAGAAGTTGTTGTTGTTAGCAGCTGAGGACCCTTTCTGAGAGAGAAGTACTGTTAAGGGACATGTCGAGACCCCTGTGTGGTTCTCCATAACTAATTCAGGGCTGACCATCTCCCTTCCGAATTCCAACGGTCTTGTCTAGAAGTGTTTGCACTTTGCAAACCATGCAATATTCACTTGCTCTCAAATTCAGTTGGCTTCCTTCCTAGCCATGATCACGTAGCTAATACTTGATAAACCTCCTTCACTCAGTCTCGTAAAAGTCCTTAAATTTAATTAAACTTACAAGTATCAGTACAGTATTAGTACAGTAAGTACTAATAAGTGCAATAAGTAATACTTATAAAAACTAGGGTGCCATAAAATTCCAGGTATAATAATTATATAAAGCAATAAAAAGTTAAAACAAACTTCACAACTGAATATACTCTTTCAATAAGCTATAATTATCCTACATCTTTAATTAAAAATTAACTAAAAACGATATTCTTTAATATTTCTGACATTTTTCAGATAAAATAAGGATGTTTTTAAGTTTTAAATGGGAAACTTTGTCATAAATTTTCAATGTAGAAGGAGGTCAGGTAAACTATGTAAGATATCCAATGGCTATTAGAACGAAAGCCATGTTCTCCTGTAACAAATTATCTCGAAACACGAAATTTACAATTTCAATTGTATTCAAATTCAATTGATTGCACTACATTAGAATTTCAATTTTCAAAATGTTATTACTGTTGTAGTTATACTAATGATATTATATGCATCAGTGGTGTGATATACAAAAATAAGCGTATATATTGATAAGTGGATCAATCACTACTCTACTGCCTCCAGGAATGAAGACAAATAAACATCTCCCATTTAGACATTTATATTATAGCTAAATGAAAAATTATATATTGTATATCCAAGAAGTATATTAAGTTTACTTGTAGTAAACTTGAATGCAGGTCACTCCAAATTTAATTTAATTAATCAACTGTTCATAAGGGGACAGGTGAATAATTCATTCTCTGCTTAAGAGAAAATCAGGAAAACAAAGGATAAAAACTAATACAATTGGCATATTGTTACAAGGATCAGGTGTGAAGTGTAAGAGGAAAGCGAGATAAAGGATGTAAGACGGAGAAGCAGGGGAAGGAAAGAGAGCGATATAGTGTAGAGAGGGAGAAGTATATGACAGGGATGAAGAGCGAGTGAGAAGGAGTGAGGAGAGGGGAATCAAAGATGGTGGCTAGTTTATGAGTTCAACGTTCAAAGCTTAAAGGACGTATGCTTAAATCAAGCTTTCGACTAGAAAATTATAATTATGATTTTTTAAAAAAATTATTGTATTTTAATAATTAGATAATTATTTTACATTTTTTTATATCAATATTATCAAATATATATTATCAAATATTATCAACTAACAGTAACGCGTTGAAGACAACCTAATTCATTCAAAATAAATAAATTTCAGACGCCATTTGTAGAGTGTGAGAAATAATTCATAAAAGTAAATCTCCATGTAGTGAGTAATTGAAAAGTAGCATAAAATACGAAGAAGAGACAAACCGGCTCATTGCAATTGCTTGGTACAATCACATAAAACAACTGGACTAAGAAATTTAATTATGCATGCTTAATTTCATTGTAATCAATTTTATTTAAGCATTGCAAAGAAATGACTAAAAATTTACATGAACTATGACTTTTTTTGATATTGGTGGAGTAAAAAGAAGCAAAATAACTTCCATTTAACTTTAAATACAGGTATTGTCGATAAAATATATATACTATGCATGTGAAAGAACGCATTAAGGAAATGATGAAAAATTATATCATAGAATATGATCTGCAAACTATAAAATAAAAGGTATACCTTAGCATGATGGAGAGGTAATCTTGTCGTGTTCTGTCGGGCGAAGACCGAATGTGACTGACGTGTTAAGACATGAATCTAACTAAAGGGTTCAAAAGTTCGCTTGCATTTATTCTACTGGGAAAACTACACCCACTATACCTTTACAATTGCGTCTTAATTTATTATGAGCAAATATATGTCACATAGTATTTCAAGCAGAAATCGTATAAAACAATCTGCTGCTGTTTTATTCTAAAGTAAATGTAACTTTACAATAAGTTTAATTGTATTAAAATATATTAGTCAAGATCAAATTGATTGGAAAAATTCTAAGTATTTACACTTATGTAGTCCCCTGATTGCATATTTTTGTTTTGTCTGAGTGTATGAGGGCGGGAATGAATTTAAAAAGTTTGTGACCACGCTATTTGTCAAGTACCACATAAAATTGAGAATTTGGCAAACAAATAGTCGTGGGCAAAACCAATAATGATAGCGGTACTCTTTTATACAATATGTTAAAACAGTTTTTCACTTCCTCTTACAATTATAAAACGAAAAATTTTGAAATATTTTTCGTTAACATGATAGAAGACTCTTTATTTATTAAATGAGTCACTCTAGATTCTACATTCATGGATATGAAGAGGCTTTTTGTAATATGATCTCGACTCTATTAAATTTCCACTAATATATTAACGTATTTATACAGGAACCATATAGCGGATTACAACAATCGAATGCAGGAATAGTTAATGTAAATTTTGGACTTACCACTGCTAAAACTTTGATTACTGAGGGTTTATGCAATAGGATTACCGACTGGGTACTCTAAATAAGCAGTGATACTTTAATGAGCAGACAAAATAAATTATTTCAAGTTTTATTACCCCTTAGCAGAGTTTTTAATATTACATGTGCACTGTAGTGCCATTAAGATAATAACAAACTCAATTACTTGTTAATGAGTTTACTACATTTACTTATAGTTAAGTTGAGAGTAGGCCACTCCAGATTTTTTTTTCTTTTTTTGATACACCTGTATCTTTTCTCATGAACAGTAAATTGACAATTTTAATTTCTTCGGTTAATGTTATCAATTGGTCATTGTTAACACTTTTGTTGTTTACAAAAGTGATTAAATTATGCGGTGTCCATTGTACAAGGGTTGTGGTATCATAACTTCTTGTGATGAGAACCCATTGTGGACACATCTGCTATTAAATTTCAAAAAGCAAATATACTTTAAATTACCTGGAGATGTCATAATTGAAAGGTCATATCTAAAGCATCAACAGACTGTGTTTATACTTCTTAACTGCTTCACAGAGTTGATAAATGTCTGTTGTATTTTCCCGTTTGCATCATGCAGGTAGCAAAGCATTTATAATGAAATAAAGTTATCCTCTTCAATTTTTATGAAAGCAAAAAATAGTGGTGCAGATTTTGTATTATACGAAATCCTTATACTCGTTCATAGCGTAGACCCTGGGATAGTTCCCTGTTTTTGGTCTTTAAGATGCCTGTAGTTGTTTTTCATGGGGATAATAAAGCTTCCACCCATATTATATTACTAATCCTTACACTGCTTGTTCGTAGAACGTACTATGGCTTCAGGAGAATTCGACTTTATTCCAGCTAATCTCTTAAGTAAGCTCAAATAGCCTTAGAGGAACCCATTTAAATTTAGGCTTTCGATCAAGAATCATTCTAATATATATGAACTTTGACAATTTATCTTGGCTCACCTTACATATACATGAGTATGGTGCTTCTTAGTTGATGGTGTTAATAATTATAATAGGTTAGGTTAGGTTGCAGTGGCAGTCCCACAAGGGAACAAGCATTGGCCCTTTGTGATACCACACAATGAAGATTGATTCTACAGTGGGAGTCCTAAATTTTGCCTAACTCAAGTGTGTTTAGAGTAGGGATTTTTAACGAGTACCTGACATCGTACAGGCTCGGGACCCTTCTCCGAGGGACGACGCGCTCAGATTTATTCACCTCCTGCGTGAATAAATCGAGAGCCAGGTGAGGATCGAACCCCGGTCCTATCAGTTCAGAGGCGAGCACGTAACTACTGAGCTCAGACAATCCTCGAACTACGGATGAACTGAAGCAGAAAATAACAAGTGTTATTCAAAACATCAAACCTGATGAACTTGAGTGTGTTTTTCAAAACACGCAGCGTCGCGCTCGTTTATGTCTGCAGGTGAATGGCGCACACTTTCAACAGTTATTGTAGATCATATCTTACTGCACGAGTCAACCCTCAATCGTACTTTAGTTGATAAGGTATTGGATTTTTGAATATTTGCAATAAATAGTATGTTTCTGTGAGTTTTGTTTCTTTGGGTTATTAGCATATTCCTACTGCACTGTTTCTTTTGGAACACCCTGTATAAACAGCGTGGTCTTCATAGTAATCCTTTCCACAGTTGAATATTAAAAATCTGCTATTGAATCTTGTT
Organism: Hermatobates lingyangjiaoensis; assembly: GCA_026182355.1. Classification (NCBI taxonomy): domain Eukaryota; kingdom Metazoa; phylum Arthropoda; class Insecta; order Hemiptera; family Hermatobatidae; genus Hermatobates; species Hermatobates lingyangjiaoensis. The sequence continues at coordinate 1,051,563 of JAPFBL010000175.1, read as the reverse complement.
TTGAACATTCTTTAATTCAGCCAGGATTTAATATTGCCGATATTTATTACCAGAAAAAGTATGTTTAATTTATTTATGCAATCCAATATTTCACCATATTATATCGTTTCCCTATTAAAATATCAAGTACTGCCCATATTATTTATTGGATAACTGAAATATACACCTTCTTCTAGGGTGTTTCTCAATTTTGAAAACCCAGCTTGTAGATTTGTTAGAACCTTTACTAAAATTTATTTTGTTTGTCTATCCGTTGTTAGCTAGTGCAAGCTTAGAATAATTCCACTGTGAATAGTGTAATAGAAAATTATTTACTTTATATATAATTTTCTTTATGGAATGCTAGATGAATGCTAGATGGAGATATTTAAATTCTCTCTTCGATTTGTGCCGTTTTTTTTTTCTAATTCCACAATCAACTGAATCAGAAATTTAATATGTCACTTGAATGACATTTGCTGTTGTGAACTTATCTATCTGAAAAGGCAATGTTTGAAAAGGACAAATAATATTCAATGTAGGTGAAGACACATAGAGAAATTAAAAACACAAAATTACAGTCTCTAATTTTCGGTTGGGGGCCGTTTCCAACTTGTTTGTACCAGTGCGCTTGATTCCCCTCTCCTATTTCTCTTGAAGACTGTTCAAACAGAAAATTAGAAACTGTGTGTGTTTTTAATTTTTCTATATTTCTTCACCAGCATTGACATTTATATATATACATCCTCACCAGCATTTAACATTATATATATACATATTTGTATTGATAAAAGTATCGACCGTGAAGTAGACACAAAATTAAAGTTTATCAAAACTCGGTCAGTTCTTCAAGTTCAAATTAAACACACATTGCCAACTTTTCATTTTTTATTTAAAACCTTTTTCATAGGCAGAAGTATAAAATTTTGAAACAGAAAAACTGAGTATTACATTAGAGATTATTTTACGAAGAAAACACTTTGTGGATTTTAGCAACAACTATCTAGTTTGAATAAACTCGTGACATTCAAAGTTTAAAATCTAGTTGCCCCTTTAAAACATAAAATAAGAAATTTTGATATAAAAAAGAAACTAAGTGAATGTTTCTTAATAAAACAATATGTAATTTTTTATTTTGCTAAATTTAAGAAATTGACGGTAAATATCAAAACTTTTTAAAATATTCAACTTCACTTGATTGTAGAATTATAAACAAAAAGACGGCACCAATCGAAGAGAGAAAATAAAATTTCTGAATCAAAGTTTCATCTAGCATTCCATTTAAATTACATTTTACAGAATAATGTAGAGTGTGAGTTTATTTTTTAATTTCTATTACACTACTCACAGTGAAATTATTTTAAACTTGCACTAGCTAACAACAGATAGGCAAACAAAATAATTTGATAATTAGAAAAAAAAACGAAATAAAGTCCTTTTCTCATAGTTATAAATATTTTTGGATTACTTAGGTTGATGGTAGGACAAACTACTGTTTAAACAAATGTTATCCGGGACAAGACAATTTCCGAACAAACCTATCAATGATATAAAGTCATACCTGTGAATTCAAGTTAAATTTATGAATATAGTGATAGAGAAATGTATGCATGTATGTATTACTATGATAAAGACTGTTAAATTCTTCAGGAATAGAAATATTACTTCTGTTATAAATTGTACAAGGTAATTATAAATGATGGAGGTCTCATTTCGAGATTTAAACTCCAACTTGATCAGAATATTGGAATGGTGTTTTCAAATAACTATATTTTTTTTTATTGTTTGTACACCCATTGTCAATAATAAAATAATTATATTATAATTCACTATATTGTTCATCATAATGTAAAATGCTTTTATTTAACAACTATTTTTTTTGTTTTTGAACCTTCACTACTGTACAGTTAATACTTATTGACATTTATATATATTAACTGTACAGTTAATATCCAGTTAATATTCAGGTTCAAATTTAACACTCATTGCCAACGTTTCATGTTTTATTTAAAACCTTTTTAATAGGGTTAAGTATAAAATTTTTCCTTTATCCTGAAGACGGATTACCCAAAAATTTGAGTCTGTAAGTGTGTTCGCTTACTCTGTGTGTTACTCTTATTGAATTTTGAACTCGATATATATATATATATATATATATAAAACAGATTCAATAATATATCGACCGTTTGATAGAATAGGTGTGTTCTCTAATCGGGGTTCGGTCAATTTTCCAGGATAAAAAATCAAACTCTCGTTGCCAACGTTTCGGCTTTAAAGCCTTAGCTGGGCATGCCATAAACGAAGGTCACACGTTCGATTTTGAAGATACAACTATAATAGAAAAAGAAAAAGATGAGCAAAGAAGGAAGACACTTGAGATGTTATATATTAAAAAGGATCTAAGTTCGATTAATCATAGAAGTGATATTACTAATTTAAGTAATATTTATTCTGGAGTGTTGTGCTGAGTTTTAGTGAAATTTGATTTATTTAGTTCCCTTGAGTGAACAGTGTTGAGGTTATTTGTAATGTTATCTTACTAGTCTAGTCGAAGGTTTTGTCCGGCTAACATTGTTGTTTCTTTAAATAATGTAAATTACAGTTTCTTAGTTAAAAAATTCTTACTTCTGTAAGTAATATTGTTTTATGTATCTCTGAAATATTTCTGCTTGTAATATTCATAACTTGTAACAATCCATTTTCATATTGTGTATATGTTTGATGTTGATATGTGATTTCTTATTATCCTTTGTTTGTAGGCCTATGAAAAAGGTTTTAAATAAAACCGAAACGTTGGCAACGAGAGTTTGATTTTTTATCCTGGAAAATTGACCGAACCCCGATTAGAGAACACACCTATAATATATATATATATATATATATATAATTTTAAATTACACAAAGCACGACACAGAAAAGACAATACAAAGAAAACTTACAGAATTCAATATTTCGAACTGTTGTTCGTCATCAGGAGAGTAGACTTGAAGAGAGGACGAAGCGAGAGAGATCTCCTCACGTCGAAGAACGGAGCGCGAATGAAGAAAAAAAAAAAATCATTTTTATATATATATATATATATATATATATATAGTTAACACATGAAAGAGAAAAAACAAATAAAGACACACACAAAAGACTCACAACGATATTTCGACAGTCGTCGTCATCGGTAATGTCAATTATATATATATATGCATATACAAAACTAAATTTTAAATAACTATTTACTTATTTAATTTAACAGTTTTTATTTAACAACTATTTTTTTATGTTTTTAATTCTTCACTACTCTACAGTTAATACTATAATAAATAGTTTATGAAATGTTGGTGAAAAATGAAGGGGAAATACCAGCATACCGATGTATCAATGAATTTTTTCAACATCCACAATGTTCAACATGATGACTGATGCAAACACCATATCAATTTGACTATATATTGATTTCTAATTTAAGTATTCATCTTAAACTAGAAGTAAAAACAACTATAAAACCATAATATACATTTAAAAATAAACTACAACAATAATCATGTATTTGTGGTTACTGGACATGTAGTTTCTATGACTTTAAACTTTACGATTAGTTATTATTCCTATCCAGTTATTACTAATAAAATAGTAAAGATAAGCTGAGGATGCTAAATAAATTCCTGAAACATAGGCATAATAGAAAGAGTCGATTTCATTATATATTGTATGCTATTTACTCCAATCATGTTAAATAATCAGAATTGTAAAAGTTATTATTATATTGTTTAAATTTGTTTAAAAAAAAAATTTGGAAGAAAACTTTAGAATCGAGAAGGCCATGAGTTGGCAGAGTCCAAGTAGTAAACGGAATTTATGGCCTAACTTTGAAACCTTAGCAGGACTGATAAAGGAGTCATCGTTATAAATCACAAAACTCCCTTTTTTTTCATTCTGGTTTTTTTTTTTGCTATACTAGTAAAAATATGCATGCCATAATGAAAGCAAAAAATATTTGTAAAAGTGGTAACTGAAGAATTGAAGAATGACTGTAAACACAATCTTGAATAATATCTTCAATCTACGGAAGACAATCACAAATAAAGAAATAAAAAAAAATCTGGAGTGGCTTACACTCGAAATTGTTTCATAAATGAAAATCTCTTGACATAATTAATTATTTTAATGTGACTGTTTTTTTGATGTCAATTATAATTAAAAATGATTATATTTACAACGTTTCAAAGTAGGTTGTTCACGAGTATAAATCGAAAAAAAAAAGATTACAGCTAGCGTTGAATGAATTTTGAATTACTAGAGGTAACTAATGAATTATTTATACTTATAACACTCTTGGTAAATATTATTAATCATATCATTAAACCTAATGCTAAAGATTTAAATATATATACTTCACATAATAAAACGAAACATGATCCAAACTGGACACAATACGAGTTCAAAATTCAAGAAGAGAAAGGGAACACACTTGCAGACTCAAATTTTCGGGTAATCCGTCTTCAGGAGAAAAGAAAAACTGAGACCAAGCACGTTGTGTATGCAATGACAAGTGACCCACAAGTAACGGGTTACTTGCCGTTGCGTCCACAACGTGCTTGGTCTCCCTTTCTCTTTTCTCCTGAAGACGGATTACCCAAAAATTTGAGTCTGTAAGTGTGTTTCCTTACTCTGTGTGTGTTACACTTCATGAATTTTGAACTTGTGTGTATATATATATATATTTGTATGTATATATATGTCAAACCATAATATGAAATGGGAAAACAAGATTATGATCTTTCAAACGTAACAAGCGGTCTTCGTCAGAGTCAGAGAGTTGTTTTCCCATTTCATATTTTATTTCACGTGTTTATGTGAAATCTTTATATATATATATATATATATATATATATATATATATATATATATATATATATAGCTTCAATTAATTATTATAGATTTATTATAACTATTAAAAACAATGTTAACATCTTCAAAAATCTGTTTCTACCCAGAATCTCTCATTTATGACTTTTGCTGATTATCATGGAGTTAATGTCTCTTGAACCACTCTGAGATTTTTATGTGTTATTGGATTGCAGAACTTTAGGCACTTGAGAGGTACTTTGTCTTCTTAGATCACCGACCTCACTTGACTGATTCTAAGAAAAAATCTCCCGGAGGAAAAAAACCCCAGAGGAAAAAATCCCCCGGGGAAATAATTCCCCCTCAAAAAAAAAATTAAAACATAAACTAAGACTAATTTTTTTTCACTATGTATGTATGTATATAATTTACCATTCTGCGATATAAACCAAAGAAAAAAAGGATATGATTACTAGATCTAGAATTCTAAATATAAATATATTTATCAGAAATATAAATTACTTCTATATTAATATTGAAGGGTGAGAGAACAGAGATGGAGAAGAAAGGGGCAAAATGACAGATAGCCAAAAGAGAAAGAGAGAGAGAGAGAGAGAGAGAGAGAGAGAGAGAGAGAGAGAGAGAGAGAGAGAGAGAGTATATTTTCATGTATTGGTTATTGTTTTAATTTATTCTATTGATTGATGAATCTGATTTACTTCAGCATTTTTATCTTGTGCTATTTTCCAGTTTTTTTTTTAAATAAATCTAATGGCTTGTAAAAATTAGTTTGATTTTCCAGAAGGTTTTATATTTTTTTTGGTATTGGTTTAATATATTACTTCTAATCAAAAAATATATTCATTTTATTTTTGAGGGGGGATTTTTCCTCGGGGGTTTTTTCCAGGGGGATTTTTTCCCGTAGGTATTTATCCTCCGGGGATTTTTCCATCGGGGAATTTTTCCTGGCGCTTGACTGGCATATTTGAAATCAACCTCTGATTTCTCTTGATAACGGTTCAACCAAAAAATTAAACATTATATAATATCATATTGTAATTTAACCCCGTGTTTATTTTTCAAATATTGTTTAAGATCATCTAATCTGGACTGTTTTTTAAGGTTATACAGAAACTTAGGAAAATTTATTAAAAAAAATTGTTTGCGTGTTTAAATGCATATTCATTAAATGTAGTGTGCATTGCTTATTAAAGAGTTTGATTCTCTTGGATTTGAAAAATAGTATCTAAAAATCAATGAAAGAAACTGTAATGATTTATATTTTATGAAGTTGGTAGCATAAATGAAGAAACGTCCTAAAGAGGAGAGTTGAATTTATTTAGATAGGGAAAAGTGCATATTTACTTGTTAATGTGTCACAATATCCAAGAAGGATGATCCTGGTGAAAGTTTGCAAAAGCGAAGGTGTGTAGTTTGGTTAAATAATAGGATTTTAAATTGGCGGGCCACAGGCAAGTCCTAAGAGATAAGTGGCGCTGGATGGGGTGGGAGGGACAGCCACAGGTGGGGCGATTCTCACGCTGCACCAGTACTCCCTCTGTTTTATCATGATTTCTGTTTCTCTTCAACAAAAGTAAGTGCATCCACTCTTCTTATTTAAGAAAATATTTCTTTGTGTCTGAAATATTTTGCTAAAGTTTAAAAACAACATCTAATAAATAATTCATGTTCCTTTAATGTTTCTTGAACAACTCTTGCAGGTTTCAAAGTCAATAAGAACTATTATGTTTGATAAACAATATTATTATTATTATTACTATTATTATTATTATTATTATTGACAGAAGGCGTACCCTATACAAATGCCAAGAGGTGTGTGAACACGAGACAAGAGGGCGCGGGACGTTTAAGATTATTAGAGATGTCCGATTGTGAGAGAGGTCATGAAGAGGTGGGGCACTACCTTACGCAATTTCTCAGCGGTCATGGGTACTTCCGCGCCTATCTACACAGCATAGGAAAGCACGAGACTCCTGAGTGCCTGTATTGCTCAATAAAAGACGATGTGGAGCATACATTCTTTGCATACAAGAAATGGAATAGCCAGAGAAGTGATTTGGTGAAGAGAATTGGCTTATTCTCACCAGAAACCATTATAGCCAAAATGATAGAGAGGGTTGATGTGTGGAAAATGTTAGATTGGCTGGTATAAAAAATATCCTTTTTACAAAAAAGAGACTCCTAGAAGAGAATAACTAATTCTAAATCCAAGGATGCCTTTCGTAAGGGAATGAATGGCCTAGCCTGAGGTAAAGTGGGGAACAGTTCCAGGCTAGTGTCCAAGAAGAAAAGGAGGTGTTTTAGTTGGTAGTCTGGTTTACTGCGAGCCCAGCATAATGTTCTTAAATGCATTTCTTCTCGTTACCCAAAAAAAATTACTATTATTATTATATTATTATTATTATTATTATTATTTTAGTTATTATTATTATTATTACTATCACAGAAACAACTAAAGAAGAACGAAACATCTTTTCTTGTAAAGGGCCCCAGGTTCGCCCAATGATTAACATACTCGCCTCAGAACTGGTAGGTCCGGGGTTCGATACCCACCTGTTCCTCGATTTATTCACGTTGGAGGTAAATAAATTTGAGCATGTCGTCTCTCGGAGAGGACGTTAAAGCGTAGGTCTCAAGCCTGTATGATGCCATGTACTCTTTAAATATCCGCACTCTTAATACACTATAGTTAAGCAAAATGTACAACTCCCAATGTAGAATCAACAGGTAATGTGACAAACCTATTGCTAAAATGGGTGTTAAATAATAAATAGCACTAAAAGGTGAAAGCCCTATAAGTGTGGGCATTGGAAAAAAAAACAATGAAACATCTTACCTCGTAAATTTGCACCCTCAATCAACTAGTTTGTGTTTAGTTATTCCTGAACCGAACAATCTGAAAAGAACTACCAGTTCTTCTAGTTCCACTCTAGAAGATGGATAAGATCACAAGGAGTCAACTGGTTAGAAAATTTTCATAAGAAATCATTCAATCTTTTAACTAAATAGAAAAAGCTATCATTTAATAAATTTGTTATATTTGGTATCATTAGTTATGCTTATTTAATGAACGCATTGACATGAAATACCACTTTATATACTTCTTTATGTACTACCCTAATTTAATCTTTAAAAATCTGGATTCACCTGCATGCATCTTTACTATAAGCGAACATAATATCAAACTTGTTCACAATCAATTAAGTTTTGGTTTTAATTTAATTACTTGATACCAAAGACGTAAGATGTAATATTAAACTATCAAAAAATATTATCAAAATCATTGATAATAAATTTAATGATTCCATTAGTTTAGTGTAGTTTTATTGATTTTATAAGTTAAAATAAATTAAAATCGTTGATTTAGATCAATCTGACATACAAATATTCTTATCATTAAGCTCTTTGGTCAGCTTAATAATAGTTATCAGAGAAGTATTTCACACATGTATTGACTTTTGTTGTTATTTGCCAGAAATCTTAACATCATAATAGCGATTGGATGTCATTCGTATAAAAAGTGTTGAAGATTCTGCCTCTTCCAGGAACAGTCGGAATTCTTCTTATGATGTTAATTTCGTCATGTTTAAGAGATTGTTAATGGGTAAATGTCTTGTTAGATATTGTTTCCATGACACTAAGCCTTTAAGTTTAGTTGAATTGAACTTGTTAGACTAAATTAGACCTGGTTGTTCTAGCAAATATTTATCTGCTTTCTTCTGATCCATTCATTAACTGCATGTTTTAAGATGCAATGAGGTGCAGAAGGCACTAAACTAAAAAGGTTTTTTTCGATTGAACCTTTTTCTAACCTGCCTCATTCCACCGCATTTTCATGTTTTTCCATACACACATAAGACAGTCTTACCAGATTTTCTGTCTAATATTTCAATGGATATCTTTTAGTTAATAGGCATATTTAATTATAATTTTATTTTAATTACCATAATTTTGTAGATCAAAAACAAACAAACAATCAAAATGGTATATACGTAAGCACTATTTGTGTAAATAATTACACTAATTAGAATTACATTATAAAGAATTAATCTACTAAAGTAGATTAAACATTTAAAAACTTTGGTTAATCAACGTCTTAAGTCTTGAACAAAATGGAGTATAGTATTTGCCAATGGATGATTGTTATTGCCTTAAACTTTAATGAGTGTCATGACTAGTTGTAAAAAATTGAACAAATATTTAATGGTTTTTTTACATTTCCAGAAAAAAGAGTTACTACATCTGACTATTTTTTTTTCAATGTTGTTTATTTAATGCTGATAATATTGTATTTAATTAAACAAATCATTGAGCCCAAACTTATAGATCTGGTAAAAAATCATTTCTAAAGACAATGGGTTTTGAGCAACATTTGTTTTAAGTTGTCAAGCATAAACATACGAGTATATTACTGTGGAAGAAGAGGCCAGTACAGGTAAACAGTGGTAGTTTAAAGCAGACCGAAGTTTGAAATCTATCTTTCGTAAGATTTTCTTTTAGTTGTAGTAGACGACTTTTTCCCGAAGTTTGAATCATTTTTGTGAGTTCACAGATTACAAGTATCAACTTTGGATTAAATCAAAGACAGAAAAAGTAGAAATCGTTTAAAAGTGGAATAGAATTTCATATTGCTGATAAAAACTATATCATATTATAGTACAAATCAATGACATAAGAGAAAAACAAAAGCAAAATGAAATGTTTTCTTTTTAAATTGTTTCTTTTTGCAATGCTGATTCTAGATGTCCACCTGTTAGAGTAAGTATCTCTAAACTTCCTAACCTTTGGCTCCTTCATAAAGCATTTACTTCCTCTTCAACTTCCAGATAAGTTTACTACAAACACAAAATAATCGTTGTCGTGTCTGTTTCAGAGTAATAAAACTTTGATAGTTACCAGATACGTTAAAACGGAGTTATAAGTATCATTGTTGGTATGCCTGATGCATACAACTCTGTTTTTTTTTTTTAATTTTATTGCATCATTCAAATTGTATTAGATGCATTTATTACTCTTTTTTTTTTCAAAATAATTCTTCTCATAATATAATGTTTAAATGTACGTAGTATGCATTTGTTTTTACAGACATATGCATACAACTTTGTATGGTGATAACTACAAACAAAAATCCATCACATTCATTTTTAGAGTTTTGACATAAATTTCAACATTTACTTGCTCTAGAAAGCTCGATTGACCATTTTTAGGAAAATAAACGCCCTTTCAACCGTTTATTAATGGACACTTAATGAATTGTTATCCCCTCCCCTCTTCTACTTTGTAGACTCATCTATGTATAGTAGTGGATATTTGTATAGTTTTTGGTTGGAGAGGTAGCTCAGTGGCAACGTGCTCGCCTCTCGACTGGCATGTCTGGGGTTCAATACCCACTCTGACCAACTTTGATTTATTTACGTGGAAGATGAATAAATCTCAGCAGTCTTCCCTCAAAGAGGACGTTAAGTCGTCGGTCCCGAGCCTGTGCAATGTCAAGTACTCTTTAAATATTCTTACTTTAAATACACTTTAGCTAGGTAAAATATAAGACACCAAATTTTAAAATTATTTTTCTTTATGTGTTATCACAAAGGGATAATATTCAGCATATATGTACTCCCTTGTAAAACTGCCACTAAAACCTAACCTTTATGGTTATTTTTTTTTTAAATATTTGTACCAAAAAATTGTAGAAATCAGTGCTAATGGTCGAAGCACTTAAAAAAAAAATAAAAAAAAATGTCGTAATAAGAATAATAATACACTTTTATTTGTCCATTGATCCAATATTGTTAAATTCCGATAGTAGGTAATTGCATGGTATTGAAGCTAATAATGAAGCAATTCCGTTGCCACAAAGTCTGATATTTCACTCACCGTTACTATATTGGCTGTTCATGTTGATAACGTCAAATTAAAAATATGGCCCAGCATTATACTGCGTGATAATCCTTATATTTGCATTCAGCTAATTTATTTTTCAATAGATGTTCTTTTTTATTTTGTAATTTTTTTTTTCAGAAGTTTATTTGCTAATGGATAGAATAGTCTTTCTAGTTACTCTGAAGACTTTTCCACAATAAAGGGCCACAATGTTTCTTTTCAACTCTTGATCCTAAAAGACTTCAAAGCATAGTCTTCTAACAGTAGTCAGAAACTTTTTATTCAACACATTGCTCTTACTAACAAAATAACTATGCTGTGTTTCATCTTGAAAAAAAATTCAGTAAAATAATTATTAGTTTGTGTGTAAACCAAAAAAAAGTCATGAAATACGCCTGTACGATCTAATAAACACAAATCAATTGTAATAAAAACTTTAAATTAAAATTAATTCACTCACTAAATTCAAGAGCTTCAATATTAAGGAAAACATAGATTGATTATTTTTGATTTAAACTTTATTTTTATTAATATAGTTTTACCTGATTTTTAAGCTCCTAGAACTCTCTATATCAACTACAACTATACTTCAGTTAATTAAATTATCTACAGTTGATTTTTTTTTTAATTTTAAAATAACTTTTACAAAAATTAATTTAGTTTTGCTATCAGTAATGTTTATTTACCCCCCCCCCCCCCCCACCGGAGTAATTTATATATGACATTTTTAGAAATTAAAATGTTAACTTTTATTCTGCCTTATCAAGTTAAATGGTTTTGATATGTTGATATTATACATTTATCAAAAATCTACTATTAAAGGTGCCTCTCAAAGAAAATTATATTAATCAGTGCCGACAGTGCGATTCACAATACAATCAAAAGTAAATTAACTAAATTTAATTCTAACTAAATTACCTAAGTAAAATTACTTTATTTCGTAAGTAAATTACCGTTCTTAGATGTCCTCATTGATAGATTACCTAAAGAGTTAGATCTTAGTGCTTATAGAAACTCACAATTGTACTATAGTTTGTCCATTTTTTCTCCCCTCTATCCAAAATACATTACAATATGTTTTTAGACATATTTTTATGAAGGCATTACGAGTTGCTTTCTAAAATTTCTTAATGATTATCGTTATTTCTATCAACCACTAATTGGAATATCTTACCTACCTTTACTTTATATATATATATATATATATATATATATAAAGCTTTCACATAAACACGTGAAATAACAATCAATGATCAAACCACAATAAGAAAAGGGAAAACAAGGCTAAGATCTTTCAACCGTAACAAGCGGTCTTCGTCAGACCGCTATATATATATATATAAAGTAAAGGTAGGTAAGATATTCCAATTAGTGGTTGATAGAAATAACGATAATCAGAGTTGGGTTTTTGACTCTGACGAAGACCGCTTGTTACGGTTGAAAGATCTTCGTCTTGTTTTCCCATTTCTTATTGTGGTTTGATCATTGATATATATATATATATATATATATATATATATATATACTTTTAAAAACTGGATGTCTGTTTCCACTTGATTTAATTTTGTCTTATATTTTTCCAAATTACGAAATTTTTTCTTCAACTCAGAACTCAACTTAAAAATTAATTCACCATAATTTCTTATTTTATGTTCATGCTGGTTCCTTATAATCAGTTGCGTGGTGGTTTTGTTCCTATAATCCACGCAACTGATTATAAGGAACCAGCATGAGAAGAAACAGCCGCTGAAAGAAACGAACCTAGTATATGAGTTTCAATGTCCACTGGGAAACTGTGAATTCCAAAAATACTCATATATAGGATCAACAACTACTACCCTTTCTAGGAGGCTGACGATGCATCTGGTTTCAGGAGCCCCCAAAGAACACTTCCAAAAGATTCATAAAACAAAAATTTCGAGGGAAACTATGGTGAATAATACTAGAATTATAGCAAAAGAAAAGGACGGAAGAAGACTCAGGATATTAGAAGCGCTGTTCATACTAGAAAAAGCTCCTAGCATGAACGATCAAAAAGGTAATTTTGCCAACCAGTTGCGCTTGTTTGGAAACCTAGGGCTAGTTATGCCAACACTGACAACCCCTAACCTGTCTGTGTAACCTTCAGTTAACTTGTTCACTTATTGTTTTTGCAATGTAATTTAACTATTAGATTCATTTGTTAAGATAATTGTAATTAATTGTGTGTTTTGCTGAAGATGGTGAACGTACACCGAAACATGTTCAATAATAAAATAAGAAATTATGGTGAATTAATTTTTAAGTTGAGTTCTGAGTTGAAGAAAAAATTTCGTAATTTGGAAAAATATAAGACAAAATTAAATCAAGTGGAAACAGACATCCAGTTTTTAAAAGTATGTATTGAAGAAGGACTGCTCCCAACTTTTACAAATATTAGAATATATATATATATATATATATATATATAATCTAGGAGATGTCAGAGCTTATTTTTCTTCATTCTGATTCTTCCTACGACATTTTGTCTCATATACATATCTTAGATGTTGCTGGTCTGATTACTGGGCGGTGACTGAAAGAATGAAGAAAAATAAGCTCTGACACCTCCTAGATTATATAAAGAAGAGTAAATAAATAAATAAATAAATATATATATATACGTGTCATAATCCTTTTAGAAAATAAGAAGTTTTTTAAACATTTATGAAAATATAAGTAAGAAGTATAATATGGGCGTCTTGGATGTCAAACTGACCATGTGACTATGTTAATAATGAATCATGGGGCCAGGTTAGCTCAGTGGCAACGCTCTCGCCTCTGAATGGTAGGTCCGGGGTTCAATGTCCACCTGTCGTCCCACAAAGAATGATTTTTGAACCGTCAGTCCCGAGGATGCACTCTAAAGACACTTGGGTTAGGAAAAATTTAGGACTTACAATGTAGAATCAACAGGTAATCTGGCTCGTCCAATACTAAAATGGGTGCTAAATAATAAATGAGCCACAATTTCCGCCAGCACTAAAAGGTGAAACTCTTCTAAGTGTAGGCGTTGGAAAATAACAACAGTAATAATAGATTTCTGATTTTTGGCAAACATATTTCATACAAACTATTATTATGTAGTATTAATTTTGATTTTTTATTTAATAGTTTTTATCATCAATTTCATAAAACGGTCAAATATTTCTTATTTATTTTAAGTCCAGTACATATGAATATTATGAGGGATATAGTAACTTAACTTGTACTAGTACTCGTATATTACATAACGTCATTAATTCAAATAAGTATAGTATATCTGATAAATTTAAATATATATTTAATGAATGTGATATTACCAATTTTAATAATACAAAGTACACCATTTATATAAACTTTTTGTTTGAAAGGTCCAAACTAGAGTCTAATATATTAGGTTAAATTTTATAAATGATCCCTATTATCCAATGTTGCAAGAATATAAATGTTGTAATAACATTATACTAATGAACAAACATAAAGAACTACAGGCAACACATGGATGCCATACAGAATGGATAACAGCTGTTACGGAATTGAACCGTGCAATGTCGTTACAATGGGAGCCTCAGTCAATATTTTTAATTAGAATAAAAACTCAGATAGAAATTCAAATAAATGCTTTAATAAAAATTTCAAGGTAACGAGCAACATTATTATATTCAGGCTATAGAATACTATTTCTCTTTGTTTATATCACAAATGAAGGGGAAATTTTTTGGTCCAGACAATCTTTGATCCAGTCTATATCCTTCCAAATACTCATTATATCTATATGATTCAGTATTACTTTAGTAGTAGTTTTAAATTTCTGTTAACCGAGCATAAAGTAAAATTGGTACAACGGTTATTGTTAGAAGCTAAGTTACTTATTACTTTTTTTGCAGTAGTCTGAGGAACTGATAAAATCAGCTCTCCGAGGCTGATGCTTAGAAAAAATATTGCACCTCTCATTGATTATATGAGCCCTAAATTTTGCCTAACCCAAATCTATTTAGTGTAAGGATTGTTAACAAGTACGTCTTCTCCGAGATTATTATTATTATTTGATAGTGACTATAGCACTGCGTCTTAAAAACTATTGTACTTCCATTCCTTTTGTACTAAAGTACGCCAGCAGTTAGTTTCAACGCCCACAAGAAGCTCAGCACTTTTGCTGGGTCCAGCAGTAAAAGGTTTTCTACAGTTTTGTTGAGTATCCCGAAGCAACTACCTCTGTGCAGCAAAGTTGGCCGACAGTCAGCCAGCAGGTTCAACAGGGTTTCTTCCTCTTCTTTGCAGATTCTGCACAAACCATAATTGATAATGCCAATTAAGGCTCCCGGTGTTTCGGTAGAAACTGACCTCCTTTCTCCTTTTTCTGGAGAGTCTTCTTCAAGTCTTGGGTGCACTTGTGCGAGGTTGCCTCCCACTAGTAGCGCTTTTGGACCCTCTGTGCTTCCGGTGAAAGGACTCCGGACTTCTTTCTCCTTAGTATCATGCAGGGGGAAATACCTGAAGCTCTGTCAGTGAAGCTCTAGATCACAGATGGGATTATAAGATGCTATGCTAGTCTTTCCCTCAGCTTTCAGTAATAAAGGGAAAATCCCTTTCAGACCCTACGGTAACTAGTAGAGTACTGGCTGTTACATCTTGATGTGGAGGTTGGTTTTAATAAGTAACACCTACTGTTTCAATACTCCAGCATTACTATTTTTAATAAACTAAATTTGCAGATAGAAAACACATACAGCGGATCACAAAAACTTAGTAGTATATTTCGACTAGGTAGTAGGTAGTATTTCGACTTAGTACTATGTTATTAGGTAAAAGGATTTATTACTATTTGCATCTTTTCAGCAGCTGACTGACACATGATGCCAGCGGTGGATATCAGGAAGACATAAGTTCGAGGTATCAACAGAATTGTATTAAAATAATTCCAGGACAGGTTGAGGAGGCCAGTTCGATATGGTATTTTCCTTGGGTCGTCTTGCTTGACCGCTGTCAGTATTGGACTCGTAGTGGCTCTTGTTCCTTACCTAAGGAATGTGAACTCGGAATAGCTATGTGAGAATTATATTCTCTAGTATTGGCATACAGAGGAACAAAAAACAGATAGACCCTCCACCCTTACTACTACGGAAACTTTAACAATTTGCAGATGCACTTAAAAACTAGTACATACTCTCAAAGTGAGCTTTGGACGCGGAGTTTAGGAAGTTAAGCATTTATTCTGTAATGAGAGGGTGGTGGCACAACCTTAAGGCTAGAGGGATGATCCTTCTAATACATATATATATATATATATATATATATATATATATATATATATATCAATGATCAAATCACAATAAGAAAATGGGAGGGAAAACAAGACTAAAATCTTTCAACCGTAACAAGCGGTCTTCGTCAGAATCAAAAACCCAGAGTCAGTTGGTTTTTTGACTCTGAAAAAGACCACTTGTTACGGTTGAAAGATCTTAGTCTTGTTTTCCCATTTTCTTATTGTGGTTTGATCATTGATTGTTATTTCACGTGTTTATGTGAAATCTTTATATATATATATATATATATATATATATATATAGGTGTATAATAAAATCGGGATTCGGTCAATTTTCCAGGATCAAAATCAAACTCTCAATGCCGACGTTTCGGTTTTATTTAAAACCTTCTTCATAGGCCTACAAACAAAGGATGACAAGAAATCATGTATAAACATCAACATATAACTAACATCAAAATGGAATATTACAATTGTGAAAAAACAAAAATATATATACAAGTAGAAGTAATAGAAAAGCAATAAATATTTTTATGAACTTACATAAAGGTCAGAAGAAATTCTGACTTCTATAAGTTCATAAAAATATTTATTGCTTTTCTATTACTTCTACTTGTATATATATTTTTGTTTTTTCACAATTGTAATATTCCATTTTGATGTTAGTTATATGTTGATGTTTATATATGATTTCTTGTCATCCTTTCTTTGTAGGCCTATGAAAAAGGTTTTAAATAAAACCGAAACGTCGGCATTGAGAGTTTGATTTTGATCCTGGAAAATTGACCGAATCCCGATTTTATTATACACCTATTCTATCCAACGGTTGATATATTATTGAATTTGTTATATATATATATATATATATAAATCTATACAATAGATATATAAATCTATAGGTTAAAGTAGGCTCCTACAAGTCCGTATCACTTTGATAAATTTGGTAACTATCATATTTTTATTTTAATGCATACGTAAGCATTATTATGAACAAATATTATTTATTTTATTCAGTAAACGTATTCATTAATAGTGCAAACATATTTAACTTTTACAATGAAGTTACCTCATATATTGTTTTCATATCCTATAAACTAATCGACATTTAGATTGTAAATTGTTAGACAAAATGCTATCAATGGTCGAATTCATTTATTCATGGAATTGTTTTTTTTTAATAAAGTAATTGTCTCAGCCTTGTTAAAGTCAACGACTAAAATTAATAAAACAGACACTCTCAAAAAGCACACACACACACACACACACACACACACACACACACACACACAGAGTCAATTAATATAAATTAACTTACAGTTATAGGAAAAAATTAAACACAAAGTTGGTTCAATATTTCAAAAATATTGCCACCAGATGAAAAGTAAGGCAGGAAAAAGAAATAGACAACGCAGATGAAGTCCCTTTTTACATGCTCTGTTCCTTTCTACTGTTATAACAAAATTAAAAAAAAAATTAAAAACAGAAAACTGTCAGTGAAAGACTTTTCTTTTCTTCTTAATTTAACTTTCAATTATTGGTATATATCGTTTCTGACTTTACATTTAGATATATATTTCAAAAGCTATATTATCAGGACCACATATACTTCACAGTATTATATTTATCATTCTACTTAGTATTTAGTATTTTCCAGGTTTAGGCAAGTATGAAATAATTCTCAAATGCCTTTGGCCGACATTTCAGTAATATTTGTAGCCATTCTCAGGTCTTCGCATTTTTTGTAATATTTCATAAAACAGATGGCCATACATACCATTCTCTAAAGATGTTTCAAAACATGGGCCAAACTTTGGCTAAATCAATATAAAATTATTTTTCTTTAGATTAATAATAAATTGCGTGAAAATAAGGTCAAACTGAGAAGATGAAAAGTATATTCATATCATACACGTCTTCGCTCCTTCTCCTTTTTTTCTCCTTTTTTTTTCTTCCTTCCTGAAGACTGCAAGACAACAGAAATGTCGAAAATCGTGAGTGTTATTTCCCTTTTCTGTGTTCTATAGCTGTAACTTTAATTATGTATATATATATATATATATACGTTTTTGATGAAAATACGATCCGAAAGGGACAAATATAGTTGAATGTACTAAAAAGAAACCTAGGTAAATTAAAAGCATACCTTACAGTCTCTAATTTTCTGTTTGAACCGTCCTCAGGAGAGATAAGAGCGCACTGGTCCAGAGACGGTTGAAGACCAATGTTGCCGCATGCTCGCCTGGTAACAGAAAATAAGGTAGGCAGGAATCACTTTATAATTAAATTA
Organism: Hermatobates lingyangjiaoensis; assembly: GCA_026182355.1. Lineage (NCBI taxonomy): Eukaryota > Metazoa > Arthropoda > Insecta > Hemiptera > Hermatobatidae > Hermatobates > Hermatobates lingyangjiaoensis. Next base: position 1,033,291 of record JAPFBL010000175.1, on the reverse strand, counting down.
AATAAAACATATGAAAAAGTAATAAATAAATAAAAGAAAAAATTGATCGTGAACATATAAATTGATACATAAATAACAGTACAGACTAATCTTTGATAAAATAAAATAAAACTGAAAATACAAATAATAATATTAAATATATAAACTAATTAAATAATAAAGGATATTTGATGATAAAATTTGTTCAATAAAATTTCAAAATAGGAAAAATAATTTTTTAATATATACTTTATTGTTAAATGGGTATCTTTATTTATTTTTTCTTGTTTCCCTTCAGAAACTCACATTTCCTTTCAGTGAGTTCGCAACACTGAGTCAGTAGTCGTTTTGTTCACTTACGAACTACTACTACTATTAGGATTTCATTCCAAAATGATATCATAATATTATCACATTTTCAATTTTTTTGGTAGACCTGATGTCAATTCATAATTTTCACTGATTTTTGCCTTAGGTAATTAAACTTGTGACGTTATAAACTCTCAACAATGTAGCTAAACAGTGTCACGAGGATGAGTGAAATTTGGTGATGTGCTAGACGTGGGTCTAGTCGGTGTTGTCCATCACCAACATTGTCTACCGTGATGTACGATATAGGAGCTGAGCGCTTATTCGGTGTTGTCTGTTACCAACATTGCCTACCGTGATGTGCGATATAGGAGCTGAGCGCTTAGTCGGTGTTGTCCGTCACCAACATTGTCTACCGTGATGTGCGATATAGGAGCTGAGCGCTTAGTCGGTGTTGTCCGTTACCAACATTGTCTACCGTGATGTGCGATATAGGAGCTGAGCGCTTAGTCGGTGTTGTCTGTTACCAACATTGCCTACCGTGATGTGCGATATAGGAGCTGAGCGCTTAGTCGGTGTTGTCCGTCACCAACATTGTCTACCGTGATGTGCGATATAGGAGCTGAGCGCTTAGTCGGTGTTGTCCGTCACCAACATTGTCTACCGTGATGTGCGATAGAGGAGCTGAGCGCTTAGTTGGTGTTGTCTGTTACCAACATTGCCTACCGTGATGTGCGATATAGGAGCTGAGCGCTTAGTCGGTGTTGTCCGTCACCAACATTGTCTGCCGTGATGTGCGATATAGGAGCTGAGCGCTTAGTCGGTGTTGTCCGTTACCAACATTGTCTACCGTGATGTGCGATATAGGAGCTGAGCGCTTATTCGGTGTTGTCTGTTACCAACATTGCCTACCGTGATGTGCGATATAGGAGCTGAGCGCTTAGTCGGTGTTGTCCGTCACCAACATTGTCTGCCGTGATGTGCGATATAGGAGCTGAGCGCTTAGTCGGTGTTGTCCGTTACCAACATTGTCTACCGTGATGTGCGATATAGGAGCTGAGCGCTTAGTCGGTGTTGTCTGTTACCAACATTGCCTACCGTGATGTGCGATATAGGAGCTGAGCGCTTAGTCGGTGTTGTCCGTCACCAACATTGTCTACCGTGATGTGCGATAGAGGAGCTGAGCGCTTACTTTGGCTTCTTGTCACAATGGACTCTACTGGATTAGAGATACTTCATGTCTCATCTGGTGTGATGAAGAATATTTTTGTGCCTTGACTGATTATTGTCTTGCAGCAATACTGATTAATCCGTTGGAAAGAGAGAGAGAGAGAGAGAGAGAGAGAGAGAGAGAGAGAGAGAGAGAGAGAGAGAGAGAGAGGTAGTAAAGAAGCAATACAAATTATGAAATTTGATTTCTAAGAATCCAAATCAAAAAAATGATTTATTCTTAATTACAATGTATTACATAAAGATATAAGCTAACCTAAAAAGATAAAAATGAAGATTTAAATCATATTTGAGACAAAAATGAAGATGCTGAAAAAGGATTTCCCTTTTTAGTTATACTAATTACTAGATGGAAATCATTACCAATGAGCTAGCTTAGTTTATTTAGGACTGATTCGCTAACGAGATGGACCTGCTTGGAGAGGTTAAATAAATTACTTAGGTAAATATTATGAAAGCAAACAATTCCACGGCGATTTTGATGAAATATTTTATTAATCCACCCTACAGACTGGATAACATACTAACCGCTTTTTGTTTACATCAAACAAAATCCTCATAACCCCGTTGACCCTTTTTTTAATTAATTTGATGTGACTTTTAACTATATATCAAGTATTTTATAATTCATTAATAAAAAATTTAAATTGTTTTCTATCAACTAGCTAACACTTTATCTATGAATATAAATTTGATTGGACAAAATAGAAATAATAATACTTGAATATCAATTAAAATAAATCAATGGAAATATTTGGCAATATTTAATATAAATTACAATTCTTGTTCAAATTGACAAATTGCAATCACCAGTAGAATCCGTTGAAACTTAATATTGATCGATCTTTTGGAAAGAGTTCATGGAGGCATTGTAAAAGAAATAAAAAATTCAGGGTCAGGTAGCTACCTAATTTAGATACCAATATGATTGACACAATTATTATCAACTTCTCAAAGAGGGGGAAATTCTGTTCCAACTTTTCTTCGTTTTTTTTAATCTAGATATAAATAATATAAATATAATATAATATAAAAGTTCATTTATGCTAATAAAAATTAAGTATTTTTGTTCAACATTTTAACAATTAAAATGCATTTGAACAAACACACTTAGGTTTCTTCAAACAAATTCCATTTGTTTGAATGATTGATGTCATTTCTACATCCATTTTAGTAATAGATGGATAGATTCAATACCAGAAGTCCTAAATTTTACCTTATTCAGTTTTATGTAGACTATAAATCTTAAATAAGTGTCTGGCAGCGTACATCCTTGGCACTGATGACTCTATGTCTTTTTAAAATGTCGATGTAATCGACATTTTACAACTCTCATATGGAAAATGTAGAACGATTTTCTGAATTAACTGAGTTGTTGATCCAACAGTACACTAACCACAGTTTACAACTAAATTTAAAGAACAAATAAGTTAAATTAAATTTAATTAGGAATGTATATATAAGATTTATTATAATTAATATATGTTATTAGTATTTAATTTTGAAACAATCAAATTACAATTTTTTTCAACATGAAATTGTTATATTTTAATATACTATAATATAATAAATTAATTAGTAAAATGCAATTTAAATTTGAAATATTTTTGTTATTTAATAATTCACTTTCTTCTTCTGATTGACTTTATTAATTTTATTGTTTAATTTTCAGATTTTTTCCAGTTCTTACATAGTTTTTTTTAGTTTACGCAATTATTTAAACATGTTTTAGATTATAAAAAAACTCTCCTATTTACTAAAATAATCTAAAAAAAATATTCATAATAGTTAAATAATTATATTGTTTAATAACTTATTAATTGGTGTCTTTATTTTTAAATAATTATTGCTGTTAAATCCATAATTACACTTCAAAGGTGTACATTTTTTATAAAGTTAATGTTTTGAGAACATACAAATTTTTTTTCCTAGTTTTCCGTTATAAAAATTCTTTCTAAATAATCTCTTTTCTAAAAACCATGCTTACTTATGGTAGTAAATTTCTCTTCTTACTGAAATCAACCAAATATTGACTTCTTTGTTCAAAAAAAAAAAAGAAAAAAAAAGAACAATTTAATATGGGTATAAATTTATTTGGGTATATACCATTATGAGATTTCCAAATTTTAATTTCAATGATGGTAGCTGCCTCCACAAGATGGATAAATTTACGTTTTAAATATATTATTTAAAACTATTTTATTATTTAAATTTTATTTTGACTCTACTGTGATATTATTGTTGGCTTATTTGCATTTAGTGTTGTATTTCAAACATATATTACGGTTTAAACTGAGAAAGTCTTTAAATTATATCAAAAAGAACCATTCAATAAAATTTTTGGAAAGAAGACTTTGCAAAGTATTTTATATAGGCAAATTTTTAAAATACTATAAAATATTCATAAATATATCATAACATTTATTAATATACTATAAATTATTTTATTTATAACTATTATTTGATCCAATCTGGTTTATTCTCTACTGCAGTTTTTGTTAATCTGTAATAAAGTAAATTATAATTTAATAATTCAAGTCTTGTACATTAAACAAGTTTAAAATGTAACTTTATGTTTAACTTATTCTTAAGTTGCATTACAGTATTCAAACTATACAGTTGTTGAAATTCTAGAAATATTTTCTTAAATATTACTCTAATGTAATACTTGAGTTTTTCTGTTTCCACATTCTATACGTCTTTAGTTATCTAACTTATTTGTTGCCAAAAATTTCTATTTTCTATTTCTATTTGTATTCTATTTGTTCTATTAATTTCTATTTGTTTCCTAAAATTTCTATTTAACTTATTGACTATTTATATTAATTTTGATTGCCCGTTTTATGTATGTTAACTATAATGATACTACTTTATATGTACTATATGTACTTATGTACTATATGTACTTATGTGTACTTTTGGGTGGCCAGGCTAGCTCAGTGATTACGTGCTCGCCTCTGAACTGATAGCACCGGGGTTCGATCCCCACCTGGCCCTCGATTTATTCACGCGGGAGGTGAATAAATCAGAGCGCGTCATCCCTCGGAGAAGGACGTTAAACCGTCGGTCCCGAGCCTGTACGATGTCAGGTACTCATTAAAGATCCCTACTCTAAATACACTTGAGTTAGGCAAAATTTAGGACTCCCACTGTAGAATCAATCTTCATTGTGTGGTATCACAAAGGGCCAATGCTCGGCCTACGTGCAGTTCCCTTGTGGGACTGCCACTGCAACCTAACCTAACCTATGTGTACTTTATGTGTATGTGTTTATATATATTATTTTTAACATTTATATTGACAACATTTATTATAATACTATAATATTACGATAAGTTCAATTTCCTTCAAGAGGTGAATAGAACGTATTTCATGCTTACTTCTACAGTAAAATAATTGGATTAATAAAATTATATGTTGCAGGTTTGTACATTAGTTTTTATAATAGTTTTCATGAAGGAAATTGATTTCGGAATAGGTAATTACCTATTCCAACTTCTAAGCAATTTATTCATAGATTTTTTTTTTAACTGAGACATTAATTAAATTCTGCCTAAAAACGTTAGATGATATCGTTATAATGACGATGGGATACAATATTTCCTTAGCGAACCGATTAATAAGGTTAACTTTTTCATAAAATTAAATTCCTTCTTCCCTACAACTATTTTTCATTGGAAAAAGAAATAAATTGTGAGTTTCCTGTCTTAAACACCTATATCCATAAATTTGAAAAAAAAAGTAAATGAATTATACTGAGTGCTATTTTAAGATAACTCACAACATTTTTCAGTATTTTCATTGTTATTGAAGTCAGTCTAAAATTAAATAATAAGTTTAAATTCATATTGTTAAATCCAGTTAATTACATTTCTATGTTTAATTAGTGGTTTGAAATGATCAAAACTCTCCTGTCTAGGATATTTACTATATTTCTAATAGTAAGGAGGACTAGGATTTCTCAGTGGCAGCGTACTCGCCTTTAAACTGGTAGATCCAGGGTTTGATGCCCACTCTGACACTCGATTTACACGTGGGAAGTCAATAATCTGAGCACGCCGTCAGTCAAAGAAGACGTTAAACCTGTTTTGATCTTCGCGTTCCTCGGCATTTTGTTCCATAACCGCTTAGTCAAGCCAGGCCGCCTTGTTGACAAGTTACTCTTTAGCCACCTCCATTCCCTCGAGGTGGAAACTAAACTAACTTATAACTAAGAAACACTCAATACTAAAAGACTAAAAACTAATATAATGTCCGACAGGGTACTCGATATTCCCTTATCGGTTGCTTAAACTAAAAGACACCGGATATATAAATAAACATACAGAACGAGCACAACTTACGTTAAACCCTGAAGGTACTGGGAATATTCTCTTGAGACAAAAACTAAAATTAATTTATCACTAATGGTATATTAATGTAACATGGATAATGTAATAAATCGGTTTATATTGCTAGAATTCCTAATCCCCTCTCCAACAAACAATATTCATTATAAATATATTGCTTATTGTTAAAAAAAGGAAGTTTTGGAAATTTTTTCCAAAACTCGGTACTTCTTTCGTTGATTTCAGATTCAGTGTTAGGTTAGGTTAGGTTGCAGTGGCAGTTCAACAAGGGAACACACTTAGGCCGAGCATTGGCCCTTTGTGATATCACACAATGAAGATTGATTCTACAGTGGGAGTCCTAAATTTTGCCTAACTCAAGTGTAGAGTAGGGATTTTTAACGAGTACCTGACATCGTACAGGCTCGGGACCGACAGTTTAACGTCCTTCTCCGAGGGACGACGTGCTCAGATTTATTCACCTCCCGCATGAATCGAGGGCCAGGTGGGGATCGAACCCGGGTCCTATCAGATCAGAGGCGAGCACGTAACCACTGAGCTAGCCTGACCCCCTAGCTTCAGTGTTAATGCTCAGCAAGAAGTTGTTGTTCTAAGAATCCCTATTTTATCTCTGGCAAAGTAAGAGATAAGATTTCTTTATTTCAATGCTCCTCTTCAGTTATCTACTTTTTTAACTGTCGCCCAAATCATTCAGTGTCAGTTACTGTACTAGATTACCAGTTGTGGCGAGCTATCTGACGCATAAATCAAAGGCTCCTTGACAGTGACTGTTTTGTTTTCAGTGATTTTCTAATACCTTTAAGATGAATAAACGCAGAGATTTAACATAAAAAAGAAGCTACAATTTATAATGATATGATAAGCTGCCTATGATGGGTTAACGTGAGGTTGTTGCATAACTGAACATATCCCAGCCACTTCTATACAAAATTTTGAAAATGCCACACAAGATTCGAGATGGATATCAAAGGTATCCAAAATCTGTTGTGTAAAAGAAGAGTAACTGTAAAAGACAGTGAAGTCGAATCAGCTTTGAAAATGTGGTTTATAAATGACGGAGAAGATGACTCAGAAGCGTGTTTTGGAAGAAACAATTCAAAACTGTTGCAAAAAATTTACTTTAATGTGTACCACTAAAACCAAAATAATAGAGAAAATTGTTACTGAAAAACCATGTGACAATAAGGAAATGTGGGAAGCTCTTCACGGGTTATGGCTTGGAGTGCAAAATAGATTTTCTGAATTTGAACTTCTTTATGAGTACTTTAAATGAGTACTTTATGAGACAGACCTAGTTGGACAATTTTCTAAATAAATAATTTATTGTATTTCTTATAGTTTAAATAGTATAACTATAACTTATTGTTTTACTACTTATTACATATTTCACTTATTTGATTTCTTTTTAATGTAACCTCATGAACCGTAAAATGATAATTTCCATTTCTTTTGTTAATGTTATCAATTGGTTTTTGTTATCACTTTTGGTGTTTACAGAAGTAATTACATACAGCGTCCACTGTATTTGTATTTATTTAATTCTAAATTTGTTATTGTGATATCAAACAGGAAAAGATTTACAAGTCACGAAAACTAATAATTGTTATTAGGACGGCTAATTCAAATATATTATGTATGACATCATTAAAAAGAATGAAAAAGCTTAGCTCTGAAATCTGATTGGTTTCCCAGTACATGCACTAAAGTCACATAGTTAACTAATTACATTCCCAGTTTGTTTCGTCCAGCAATTTAGAAAGTTTACAAAAACTTAATAAAATAAGTTAAAAAATTTTATGATAAAAAAAACTATAAATATTTCATTATATAAGCCATTTTAATTAGCTTTGTCAGATGAAATGAAGGAAAAACTCTAGAATCATTAATTAATTTTAAAAATAACAATAATAATGATAATGAAAGAGGTGTATGTATTTCTTTATATCCCTTATTTTTAATTAGCTTTGTAGGAAAAATGAAACAGAGGTTCTGGGATTACAATTATTTTAACATTAATAAAAACAGAGGTAAGGGTAACTTTTAATGCTTTAAAAATAATCATCAAGGATTTACTCTTACCAATTTTTTTTACATATTTATCTTTAATATAAATTATTTACTTTTATTATTACTAATTATTAGTTACTTATTATTAAACCAATTTTAAATTGAACTTATCGTTCAAATTTGTTCTTTATATTCAAATATAATGTAGTAGTATTAATTCTACTATAAGGAAACAAAATCCATTTTAAGTATTAGCCGATTTAGAAGTTTTTTGGTCCCCTGATTCAATTTTCATATTTTTTGGGGTTAACTGACCATGTGAATTCAGGTATGTTAATTCATTTATGAATTCATCTTCAATTTATACCTGAGCTTGGTATGTGTCTCTAAAATACTGTAAAAGTGTACAGATTATAGATTAGTCTATGTTGCATTAAGAAAAGTCTAGGGTAAAATGCACGCTACCCTCTGGACTATTAGATCCCAGGTTCAATTTTCACTCTAGTCTATTTCTTCCCATAGGTGATAGAATAATCTGAGCAAATCCTCCTTCAAAAAAAAAAAGACGTTAGTCGGTCAAGTAAGTATTATATCAGTTACACGTTAAAGATCCATACTCTAAAAACATTTGAATTAGCCCAAATTTATTTTAAACTTATTTTTGTTTAACTTACTTATTCTAACTACTAGATTATTAATAGAGTCAAAATAAAGAAACCCAACAATTGACAAATAATCTTTCAGTTATTCTTCTAGTGCCATATCATCTCGTGAAAAATACAAAATAGATGACATTTTCAAACACTAGATACTCATTTAATTGCTTGCTTACACGGAGTTTCAAGTTGCTTAAATTGCCACAAAAGCATGGTAAATTGATGAACTGTTTTTGTACAATACAAAGCAAAATAAATTGGCTCTTTTATACAGCAAGGATGTATATCTTGTTAATTGTATTAAAATTAACAATTAATTAATTAAAATTAATTAATTTTATCTGAAAATTTTATTAAAATTTGTCAAACTAAGTATATTTTTTAGCTTTATAAACAATTTTTTTTTTCATGAATAAAAATATTGATATCTACAATTTTGATAAAAAAAAATCGAAAACTTGTGTATACTAGGAGCCTTTCCATAGGCTTGGGTATATCCGAAAATCCTTAAATTGTATACTTTTACAATCGATGATGTCAATTGTTCGTACTTGCTACTTGAACACATCATACTTCTGTGTACTGCCATGGAGGAAAGATGAAGGTAAGGGGTTACTTTATTACAGAAGAATATTTTTCTTGTAATGTGTCACATATCACTACTTGTTGCTCCCATAAGGGTAGTTTAACAGTAAAATTGTATGCTGCTACTTTCATGCACAATAAAGTGAAATCACTTAAAAAAAATAGAAATCAAATGAATAAACAACTTTCATTCAGGAATTATCATCTCTCCAGATTCCTAGCAACCCTATTAGAAGGCTAAAAAGATGTTGGCCCCGAGACCTACTCTGAAATGCTAACTGTCAAGACTAGTTGCAAGTGATCCTAACAATCTATATGGAGTACTGCCAATGGGTGATTTCTCCACTCTTTATTCCATGTTTATGTAGCATGTATCACTATTACTTGTTACCCCACTAAGGGTAGTTGTAATACAAAAACAAATAAAAAAAAAACTTTGCCTGAAGAATAATGTAAAAAAAATGTATGTTTAATGTCACTAAGTTATCTCTTACTCGCACTCTTTTTCCTCCTTATCATCATCAGGTGAAACTTATTCATCCGGTGGAAGTTTTGGCTCTTTCAATTGATACAATGATATAAAAAATGCATTAGATTGTATTTAATTTCATGATAAATATTGTGAAGAACATGGGTCATAATTTGTTCGATATCATTATTCTTTTGCCAGAAATTTCCATCCAGTTACTTAATCATGATTACTAATTTTGTATAATTTTGTGAAATTCTCCATCATAATTTAATGTATCAAATACCAAAAGACGCTAATATTTGCATATCAAAAAACTTAAATTTTTACTAAATACTTTTAAATACAGGGTTTACAAACATACTGATGGAATCTTGCATGCAGTATTACCAATTTAAATGTAAAAATACACAAAGATTAAGTGACTTCATTCCTTTCCGTCTTGCGTACAACATTTTAGATTATGTTTTGTTGCACTCTGTAATCCTAGCTTTAGAGAAGCTTTTTAGTGAGACAAAATGTTACCGATTCGAGTATCAGTCAAGTATTTTAACATCCTTAGAATTAAGTTAACTAAATTGTCACAAACTAAATTGCTCTCATCTGTGTCACAAACGATATTCTATAATAATTTATGATGAAAATACTCTAACTTAAAGAATTATTTTTTTTTACTAAATTGAAAATTTACTATACAAGAAAACTTGAATACTGAAAAAACAGAAACACTGACCCAACAGGTCTCTGGCAGTGTGGTAAATAACATCTTACCGTGTAAGTCAACCGGATTTAGACCTCGTCTATCATAAGTACAACTTCTTCAGGAGTGAGTTGTCATGGTGACAAATGAGGTCTGCAACTGGATGAGCTTTAATACAAAGTCAAGTTAAGATGAATTCATTAGGTATCATTTCCTTTATTCTTGAATTAATCCATCAAAAAATTACTCATTATACTTATCATATTACTAGGAGATTACTTTATTATGAAATGAGGTGTAAAGAAAAATGTTTGTGAATTCGCAAAATCCTAGTAATGTTATACAAAATAATGGTTATTGCTTTTTAATATATTTTTAAAAAGGCAGAATTTTGATAAGCTAAAGTTCAACAGAAATCTGTATCAATGATATATTGGACTAAGAGGGATTAGTCCTTACCATTCACAGACAAAGAAAAAAAAAAAAAAAACTTAGCGGTTTTTTTTTTAGGGGGTGGGGGGATGAGTCAGTTTAAAATGATATGTGTTTATCAGTTATTTCAATAGAGACATGAATGTTTGGCTAAAACTGACAACTCAAACCAAGCATAAAGATAAAGATGACGAAGTTAACATAGCCCTTTTCATCCCTTGTCCCTTCACCCTTTCACACCCCCTTCAAAAACCTCCCTAGGGAATATAAACAATTTACATTTTTATCTCATTCAGCCAACTTTACACTTGTATTTGTCCCGTCTATTTAATGTAGCTTATGAAAACTTTTTCCCTCGGAGAATTTTTAAAGTTTTTTTTTTTTAAAAAAATAAAAAAAATAATATATATGTATCTTTGACGTTTTTGTCAGAATTATAATATTTTATTTAAAAATGAAATGTTATTAAAACAATTTTAGAATTTTTGTAATCTAAAAATAATTCTATACTTTTTTTTTTTTTTATTGTTAGAGAACAGCATGCTCCACCCGAAGGCACCACACGCATCAAAATCTTCAATGCTACACAACAATCTCCATCATGCTATGCAAATACAGCTTAAATATATAATGACTAACAACAACAAAATAACCACAATGACAACAGAGCAATTGCCATCAGAGCACACAGATAATACAGGCTATCATAATCAACTCAGTAAATTAAAATATTTGTTAACCACTTCCCCGAAGGCACCGACTAGGCCCTCCTCCAACAAAGCTGCAAGTTGCGGGGCCACGCACCTCCGGCAGTCACCACTTTTCTCTCCATCCTACTCCTCTCTGAGTTTAACTTAACGCAGTCGAACAGGAGGTGTTGCACCGTTTGAGGTGAATAATTCTATACTGTTAAATATCAAATAAATATATTCAATATATTTTAATAATATAGTATACTATATGCTATATACTAACTAAAAACTAAAAATACAAAATTCGGTAATTTTGTGAAATGTCCTACTAATAAGTTTATGAGCCTTTGAAGAATACAAAACCATCACAGCTATCTAATATTATATTTAAGTAAAACAGAAAACAGCTTGCTAAAATTTTGAACAGCATTTTTGCCAATAGTTGCTTACTATTAAATAATTGCTGAGCAGAAATGTAGTAATTTATAGTAGCAATGAATGAAAGTCCTATTTACCAATTACTATCTTACAAATATGTAGTAATTGGTATTATTTAGACAATAAAATTACTAAATATTTATTTAAATAGACCCAGAAATTAACTAGTATGAATGACATAACCACAAGAACAGCAAGAACATAGTTATATACAAAAACAAATGAACCAAAAACGTGTACTTACTCGTAGATATCATGTATAGAGAAAAATGGAATATAAATACATATAAGGGGTAATAAAGTAGCTTTCCCATTATCTCAAAAATTAATCAGTACTTCCTCACATTAAGAACTTATAATATTTGAATTATAATATGAAGTAAATTATTGAATTATATATAGTTATAATATGAATTTGATCCAGCTGATAGTGTGTTTAAAAACTTTTCAATACCCATTCACTTACTCAACACACATCGATATCATCAATGCATATTTTAAAATTGGACTTAGAGGATCTGAGAACGTTTAGATTCGTTAAACTCTTGACATTAAGTTTCTTTACGAATACTGCATTTATATAAAAAAACAGAAACAGAAATTAAAGTATAGTTTGCCACAAATAGTCTGCAATAAGACTTGTTGCTCAATGTTAATATAGGATATCAACCTACTCAGATAGTATCTCTGTCTAAAATTGTTTCTACGATTCTGTAAAGATTTGGGACATATCTTTAATTATACTCTTAATTTTTTGAGAAAAATTAGTTATCTTTTATCAGTATGAACAATATTATTGTAAACGCAGTTTTTTAGTGCTAAGATAGAAAATCTACTTTTGTTCTTAAGAAAAGGTGGTTTTCTGAGACTCATTCATTTACAAGATAATCTTATAAAACTGACAAAAAAGAGAGTGATAAAATTTGATTAGATAAAAGTTGGTGATTGGTTTTCTAAATTATAAAGATGATTGAAGCAGATTGATTAAGTACACATAGATTTGCAGAAGGGCTGAAGTTAGTTTGGCAGCTGAGTCTGCGGCCAAATGCAGGGCTGAAGTATTCATGATGTCGGAATTTAAGTAGAAACCCTCCTCGTTAGTGGCTTGGTCTCCCTCCCTGTATCTACTCTATCCTACGGATGCAATCAACGATTCCACAAACTTTGCCTTTAAAACAGAAACAGTCGCCACCAGTTGAAGCTAAATAGCATCAACTTCTTCCATTTCACATCTTTCATTCCTTTAAAACCTTCAATCATGTCACTACATTCCAAACCAAAAGGATTTTCATAAAACTCGTTATTTGAGAAGAAAAGTTTATTTCAATTTGGGCAAAAAACAAACTTTTTGTTGAAAAATCTACAAACTGTATTCATTTGAAAAAAAAAAGAAAAAAAAAGAAATAGGCAACTTATATTTGAAATGTCAACAGATTTAACAACTGCTAACTTCTTATTAATACAGAAAAGGAAATTTCATTGCTGCCAACTTCATTTCTAGTAAAGGAGATAAAACAAGAAGTTTGTTTCATAAAAATTTAATTCACATTTATTTTACATATTTTTTGGAAATCTTTTTTAACGAAATGAAAAATGATTCAACGTTTCCTTGTGAGATATTGATATAACTTCTCGAACACTGATCCCTTAGAATTTAAAATAGGTTTCCTGTAGATTTGATCGCATTTTAAATAATGTGAGAACTTATTTTTATGAACCAGTTATTGCAAGTCCTGCACTAAACTGTAACCTACGCCGACCGTGTCATCTTGAAAGTTCAAAATATCAATAATATAAATGAAAAAATGTTTGGGATAAGTAAAACAAAAAATATTCAAATTTATGTACTAAATTTTACTATTTAAATCTGAGATCATAACTATTCATAAATACAGCACACAGTTGTGATGAGTCATTTATGTTATGATGATCAAAACAATCCCTTCTTTTCAAAATGATATACTGTTGTACATCCCAAATGAAATAATTTTTTGAGTTTTGAAGGTCTTACAGTGCAATAATATCGTAAATTTTCAATAATTTTCTGTTTACTATAATAAAGATAAAACAAAGTGAAAAATGTGTATTTCAAGATTATATGTATTTATATACTTTAAAATCTGCTGTCGTTACTTTTATTTGGAGCGACTTACATCTTTCCATCATATGACAAGCCAGTCAAAATATTGTAGTGAGTTACTATAATTGTTACAATCATTAATTCTAATGATTAATTACTAGTCAATTAATAATGGCAATATTTTTTTTGTTTTTTTCACGTTTCATCCAAAAAAAAAACACATGTACCAAGTTCATAATGCCAAATTAACCAAGAAAACATAAAAACCAACTTTAAGAATAATAAAAAAAAATGTTCTTGAAACTTGTAAAATCAATTTTGCAAAAATATATTTTCATGAGTGTTGTACTTAATTAATATTTAAATGTAAAATTCAAATCATTCTACCGAAAGTATAATATATATATATATAATATGTAGTTCATTTATCATGGCAAATAAAGACCATTAAAAACTCATGTTTAACAGTTACTAATGATTTTATCAAAACATTTAATAATACTTAGAGAAGTTATAATATGCAAAATATCTTTAAAGTATGAAGTTTAATATTTAAGTAGAAACACCTTTGAGGATGGAAGGCTCTGACATAAATATGTTCAAATGGGTGTCAAACACGCTATTTCGTTCCCTCGTTTGACCCCAATCCATTTTGGTCTTTGTGTAATTACAATGTTCAAGTTCTTCACAGCATAACTTTGTAATTTTCCATATGAAGAGTTTTCCAATCACGAAAAACATCGCCTTTCAGATTTTGATTGTTTTATATATTTAAATTTCTAGATTCACCCTTCATTTATTTTTTTCTATACATGCGAATTGATATAGACGTGGTTGGGTAGGTATTCAAAATGCTTATAATTAAATTAAATAGAAATCACACACATAGTAAATAAATTATTTATATCAAGGAGATCAAATTTTACATAAAAATTGGTCCTTAGCTAAGAAAAGAACGATTATATTTTAGACAATATCTAATCTTATGACTCAAACATTTGTGTACGTTTCTAATATTATTACAATTCTATTATTGCTGTAATACTCTTTATAGTTTTTAAGTAAAATGAACGCTAGGAACACAAATAAGGTGACTACTTAACTGTGTTTAATTCAATTGTTACATTTTATGAATTATTTTGAAATCCCCCAATATGAGTAAATACTACACAATAACAGATTGTACAAGTAATTAATTATTTTGAATAAATTGTCATGTATATACGAAGATGTACTGCTTATATATATATATATATATAATATAGTTATTATATATAATGTAAATATATATTATATATACATAAATTATACATATTATAATATATATATATATATATAATATATATATATATAATATATATTACTTGATAAACGAAAAAACGGTCCGGTTGGACAAATACACTAATATATATAATATATATATATATATATATATATATAAAATTATACATAATGTTATACTTAGTTTTTACTTCTACCTATCAAATAATTATACTTCTGCCTGTTTTGATATTAAGACGTGTACCCAGCTTTCCAGCCATATCACGGAGCCATTATACTTCTGCCTATGAAAAAGGCTTTAAATAACCACCAAAACTTTGGCAATGAGAGTTTATTTTGAACCTGAAAAACTGACCGAGTCCTGATAATCTCTAATTATGTATATATATATATATATATATATATATATATATATATATATATATATATATATATAGCATAAATTAAAAATAGGATTATATTAAATTTGGAATAAATTATTTTTCAAATATTAACAATAGTTTTAAAAGAAAATATTATAAAACAATTGGAACTAAATATTTCTATATATAAGAAGAAATTCCTTATAATGCCTCCTAACCCTTGGAGGAATTAGGAGTATTTTGAAATATATACTTTCTGACATCCTTGGATCGGACAAGCATGCCTCACTAAATGCAAGCTACTCTGGAAATTAAATATTAAACAGACTTCCAACAAAACTGTTCAGCTGAAGACGATTTATTGTAATATTTATATCATGAGATATTCTAAGTTATACGATTAGCTGTAGTAGGACTACACATATTAATTTGTAATGTGTTATTATTTTTTAATTTTGTTTAATTCATATATTCTTTAATTTGGAAAAATAAACTGATACTACGCATTATTTTCTACTTTACTATAAGTAAGTAATAAAATTATATATGAAAAAAAATCTATATCAAAATTTTGATAAATTCACATATTTTAAAGATCCTCAAAGTCCTTTTTTTGATTTTTTTTTCAAAAATATTTGCAAAAGTTTGATTAAAAAACGATTTGGCAAGTCATTAGGGAAATACTATTCTAGCATATTATTATGCCTGTCAACTGCTCAAAATTTAACACTTTGTGGTGATTAATTTATTAATTTGTATAAACGGTCTCTTTTTTTACGTATAAAACTAATTGTAAATATTTTCTAAATACAGAAATGGGGATAGAATAAAGAAAGAAGATGGTATTAGATAAATATGTATCATATATGCGTTGGGTATTGTAGGATATTGTGTAACTAGATATTGCATGGGTAAAGAGGTCACAGACATGAATGACTGGTATTTCCAAGACAGTTCCGGTTTGAGGATTCTAGCTTGGCTTTACACTTTCCAGCACAGTAGACTGTTTCGCTAGGTTTTACGGAAATATGCAGCACCAGGTAAAAAAATGTTAGATGTAACCCATAATGAAAGAACCACAGAGTTTAATCTTCAACCCAAATAGACATTAAGCTTTAGTGATGTCATAAAAGTGGAACTCGAGGCTAATTTTATTTATTTACAGTTGAGCTGTATTACTAGGCTGACTCTACATTTAAAGGTCTAAATTTTAGTTTACTTAAATTTTTTTTAGTTATGTTTTATTAATGAGTACCCTGCATGATACAAGGCATGATATATTCTCTCAGAAGGTGAAACACGCAAGATATTTTGTTTTCACATGAGAAAACTAGGATTAGTGAATTTTTGAAACTGCAATCTTCTGTACTAAAATTAAGCGCGCTGCTCACATAGTGAGCCTCCAAAAGAGGTTAGTTTAAGTCAAAGCATAACTACACCTGGCAGCTTGCCTCAAATGGTTCGACGCCCGACCAGTTTAAACTGTTTATCTTCAATATATATTAGGTTAGGTTGCAATGGCAGTCCTATAAAAGGAATACTGGAACTTTCTGCATTGGGAGACCTAAATTTTTTCCTACTCAAATGTATTTTTAGAGTAATATTTAGAGATATTCAATAAGTACCTGATATCGTACAGCTTAACGTTCTCTCCAAGGGACGACATGTTTTGATTTATTCACCTCCCACGCAAATAAATCGAGGGCCAGAGTGGGTATTGAACATCGGACCTACCAGTTCAGAGGCGAGCATGTTGCTAATCTGGCTCCTTCTATTTCATTATAGATTAGGTGTCTTCTTAAAGATAGACAGTATCAGAAAGAAATGAGACACGCCCAGTAAACAAGGTAAATGGTCATGAGACAGTCAGGCTCAATAATATATGACATGTTTACTCTTCTCTAAGACAAATATTTCATATATGAAATTTTCATGAAATATAAAGCATATTTCTCTCTCACAACTTGCCTATCTGCTATAATATAACATCTTTTCAGTGGTTCTTATAAATTCACTATTGTTTACCAAAAACAGTTAATACTAAAGACTGCAATTTTATAAAGTCATATCTCATTTCACTACAATAAAATGAAAAGTACAAATTAAAAAAATACTACAAAAGCATTATTCTACGGATTAGATTAAAATAAAAATGATCAGCGAAGCAATTACTTTACGTAAGTAAAAGTGTAATAATGTCTATGTGTGCTGAGTATTGATTTCTCGGGAGATCAAAGCGTCTGCTGTCAAAGGATACAATTCCTACAACCCAAAATCATTTAGGAAATTCTTCGCCATCCCTTTGAAGCAGTTTATTACACATGAAGATCCCAACAGTCATTAAGTAGTGACATCGTCTAAGAAGGAATTGCATGGCAAACTTTCCCCTAATTATAATATTAGATATACCTCTTTTTGTATCAATATCCCTTAAAACTCCTTTCAACCTCATACATCATCTTCAGGTCACAAATATTATTTAAATTATATTTCCGATTTTAATGTACGATTAAAATGCATCTATATTTATAGGGCAAGTATTTTAAAAAAAAAAGAAACTCTATCCTGAGTTTTAAATAAATCAGGATAGAGGTTGACAAGAAGAGACAATAGTAAAACAATATGAACCTAATTCATTTATACTTTCCTAATCGAATGATTGCTTCAAACATATATATATATATATATATATATATATATATATATATATGATGTAATTTTTTTTGAGGTTTTTTAATCATTGGACCTCAAACCTCAAAAAAAATTACATCATATAAATATTGGGTCAAGAAAACAAATCATGATATATATATATATATATATATATATATATATATGAAGTCTTTAATAGTGCCAACAAATTAGTTTACTGGTTTCTGTTATATAACTTTTGCAAACAAAAAGCTGATACTGTCATTATCTTCTAAATATTATTTAAATATTATTTTCCACAAATTTAGCTTATAATATTGTTTTACAGTTTTTGATGTATTTATTTAGCTATAAATTGTTTAGTTTTACCTAGTAAATAAACGAAATCATGAATATGCAAACGTAAGATTAGAAATAGAAATATATCGTCAAAAAATTTTTTATTTGGATTAAATATTTAGTAAAAAATGTTGAACTGGAGACCAGAGAATAAAAAGTTCAGAAGCAATTAATAATACTACCTGCCATGCCAGTCTTATGTGAACCCCTTGAACAAGGAAATGCTCTTATTACTATTGAGTTTAACTTAGCGATTCATTATATGCTTATAGCGATTTCAACATTAAATCTAATTGATGGAAGCTTATACATTATTGGCCATTGAAGCATGATTATCATATTTATGGTCCTATTTATACCATGATTATTATTCTCACGAGCTATTCAAGCTTTTATTTTTGGTATTGACTCATGTTTAGAATAATTTAAAGAATTACTAAGTGTTTTCTGAGTATGGCTCATTCAACATTCCACATCACCTTACTGAAGCAGATGTAACCTGATGCTGAACACTAAGTGCAAGCCCGTCCCTTAACTAGAGTGAACCGGGCAACTGCCCTAAAATACACGCTAGTGCGGACCCCGCGGAACGATGGTAGTGACCTCAGGCAAATGACTTCATCAGTGCTTAATCTGTCAAGCCGACGGCAGACCACATTAACAGCTGCCACCGCACCTGTCACTCCCGCAAATCGACAGACCCATAGTTGGGTCACTGGGTGTGGTGGTTTATATATATAGTTCAATGTACATAAAGAAACATAGAGAAATTAAAAACACAAACTTACATTCCTTAATTTTCGGTTGAACCGTCTTCAGGAGAGATAAGAGAGGGAAACCAAGCGCACTCTGTACCAGTGCGCTTGGTTTCCCTCTCTTATCTCTCCTGAAGACGGTTCAACCGAAAATTAGAGACTGTAAGTTTGTGTTTTTAATTTCTCTATGTCTCTTTATGTACATTGAACTGTATTTGTTCATTCCGGATCGTATTTTCATGGAAAAAGTATATGTATATATATATAATTTTTTAAATATATAATAATTTTTGAGTCGGGGAGGCCCTGCAGTAGTTGAGTTGCCCCAGGCATGCACCTTCCTAGAGATGGCCTTCACTAGGTGTTCGAAAAGTTTCATCGTTGGATATAATCCTTTGTGTGGAGCCTTAGTGTTTCGTCCGATTGTTATTATTATTATTATTTATAAGAAGGGATAGACCATTTCATTAATCAACTCAATTCATTGAGTATGATTCTCACATACAATTTACATGTCATACCATTTTGACCTATATATATATATATACAATCATCAAATCACAATAAGAAAAATGGGAAAACAAGATTAAGGTCTTTGAATCGTAACAAGCGGTCTTCGTCAGAGTCAAAAACCCAACTGAGTTGGGTTGAGTTGGGTTTTTAATTGTTGTGGTTTGATCATTGATTGTTGTTTCACGTGTTTATGTGAAATCTTTATATATATATATATACGTTTCACGATGAATCACAAACACATAAATAAGAAACAAACAGACTTACTGTCTCTAATTTTCGGTTGAACCGTCATCAGGAGAGTTGAGATAGGGACACCAAGAGACGGACGGTCGCTTCACAAGTGCGCTTGGTGTCCCTATCTCAACTCTCCTGATGACGGTTTAACCGAAAATTAGAGACAGTAAGTCTGTTTGTTCCTTATTTCTGTGTTTTTAATTCATCGTGAAACGTTCATTGTTGTCATTTTGGATCGTTTTTGTGTTTACATATATATATATATATATATATATATATATATATATATATATATATATATATATATAGTTGGGTCTCCAACCGTCTCTGAACCAGTGCGCTTGGATTCCCTCTCTTATCTCTCCTGAAGACGGTTCAAACCGAAAATTAGAGACTGTAAGTGTGATCCTTTGATTTTTCTATGTTTCTTTGTATATATTATGGCAGTTTTGACAAAAGGAGTTTTATAAATAAAATTATACTCCTCTATTTCCTAGTTCTCTTGGAGAGTTTCTTTAATAAATGAAGGGTCAATATTATTTATGATCATTGGTTAGTTTAGTTGTGAACTCCCTACTTACTAATGCATTGTACCTGACCTTTTAGTTTTATTTAAGAGTAACTGGATAAATAATTCATCTCTGTACCGACTGCTTCCATAACCTCTTTATATAAATTATGTGTTGCTGGTTGTTATTTTAAATATCAAAATAATTTTTATGACTGAAAATTTGGTATTGCAATGGTTATTTTTTTTATTAATTATCTAGAATGAAAATTTGAAAAGAAATCTTCCCAAATCAACTTAACGAAACTCATATATTAATGATATATATGCTTCTTTACAAATCTTATACTATTATCGAATTTGCTCGATCATAAGATGCCATAAGGCTATTGTAAAATAGCCTTCTTTTTGTTTCGTGAAAACAAAAAAGAAAAATACATATTATTTCTTATGAAGTTGCCAATCACACAAAAGGGGCCAGGGTGGCCCAGTGGCTTTGTGACTGTCTCTGGACTGGGAGATCTGCGTTCGATTCTCACTTTGACCCTTAATGTTTTTCAATGCAGAAGCACGTTGTCCCTCGGAGAGAACATTAAGCCCTCAGGTACTTGTTAGAGACCTCTACTCCAAATGCATTTCAGTTATATAAAATGTATAATTCCTAATATGTATTTGGGTGTTTCAAAAAATTTGATATCTTTTTACAATATAATAAATTTTTTAAATCTTGTTTAAATGACTACAAATATTTACAGTATCTGTAGAAACAGTGCATAATTTCAACTCAATTATAATTTTATTTTTACCTTCTGTATCTTTTTCTTTACAAGTACAGTAAGAAAATGACATATACTCGAAGAGGAAAGACGTTCTGTATGTTGGTGTTTGCTCAAACATAGTCAAACAAGACTGTTCAGCGTGGATTTCTGAGAGAGTTATCTAAATGGTCACCAACAGGAATACACATTTGGAGCTGGCATAAAAAGTATCCAACTATCCAACTCGGGTGAGAACCAACAGTCACTATGAGTCCAACCTCAGTTGGTGGGATGGAGAGAGAACCCCTCCATGGGCCCCCGCCACCCGTAGTACCGACTTATTTTAAGAGTTTCGGATCAAACTCCAGTTCTAAAGTTCTACTGAACCTACTCAGCTACAGGTAAGGTCAGTGGTCTTTATAGCCCCTGGTTCAAAGAACCTGTGGATATAAGCCGATGCAGCTTGTGATAGAGCTGCATGGCCCCACTAAGGGCGGACTGTGTCGTTAATAAAGATAGCTTCTTTAATACGTGTAAGACAGTTGTCCTCTTAATTTGACCAATTATAACAATTCCGTCCCCTTTATTAACCCAGCCATAGCTAACAATTCATGTCATCTTTTTTTTTCTATTCGGTTATTTTAAAACACTATTTTTCTTCACTCACATAACCTGTTCTATTTCACTTTTTCATGCTTTATTTTATATATCATACATAATGAGCACTTTTAAAGTCAAAATATATTCAAAATTTTAATTTTATGAAGACATCTTTATAGCACAGAATGTACATAGTATTATAAACAAATTTTAACCAACACTTTTGAAAACATACATTTGTTCATATTTTAATCAAGTATAATATCAGTGAAGCCATTATTTTTTTTTAAAAAAAAAAGATATATTAGACTTGAGTTAATAATTTAGCAATTATCAGAAGCCTTATAAATACCTTAGTAAGACGAAACTTTGTAAGATAATTCTACAATGGTATGCTTTGAGTATCATAAAAGGATCCTAGAGCATATTCTTTTTTCAAAGGTTTGACGGGATCATTCATAACGACAGAGACTATAGTTTCATCTAGAGTGTAGGAGTCGACTGCTAAATAGTTTATTGTAGTCTATACAAAGATGTACTTAAAAATTATAAATTATAAACTTGTAGAAGTTAGAATATTTCAAGTGACAATTTGAGAAAAAAATGAAATAGACGTTCAGTCTTTGTAGGAAAACAGAGACGTACTGGGAAAAATTAAGAACGCAGATGAAAGGAATTACTGCTTTTAAAAACTTGTTATAAGACTTCGTTATATAAAAATGAAAATGCCGACTACAATTTATTTCTTACATTTCATTTTACAAAAGAAGTAAGAAAATGTTTTTCCTTTTATTAATGCATTGAATAATAAAATATGTAACACCTTGTATATAAAACAACATTCAATTTGTCTTATATATTAGTGAATGTTTGGAGCTATCCTTCTTGCAAACATGTGTTCAAAAACTTGATGACGTGTTTTATTCCTTTTTTTTTTTAAAATTACTCTGGTGTCTTGCATAATTTACTCTGATATTGCAGAAATTAAAAAAATCAATTCCCAAATATTTAGCAAATATTTGCTAATTTTAAAACTATTTTTTTAATTAATTTAACTACAAATTAGATTACAAAATAGTGTTATAATGAGTATATTTAAGGAATGAGTATATTTAATTTTTTTTTATTTGAAAAAAACTTGAGAAAATCATGCCGAACACTAATGAAATTCCCAAAAAAGTAATAAAACTTGTGTCTGACATTCTTGTTTTCAAAAATATACTCACATACACATAAATACATGCATAATGCATATGTATATACAACAAGTTTTACGAAAAATACGTGAAATAATAATAAAATCTATACCACAAGAAGAAAAACAGAAAATTGACTACTATCACGTGTTTTGGTTAAAAGATGTTAGTCAATTTTTGGAGTCGTTCACTTTGGTTTAGACGTTTATTTATATATATGTATATATAGTTGGAATATAAAAAATCAATACAATCAAAGACTGTGATATAAGGAACATTAATATTTTGAATATCATCGTCATTAGGAAACAATCTTTCCAGCAAGTTATAAGATTTCTTACACTTTCATTTGCATTGAAGACCTATAAAAACGGTTTTAAATAAGACCAAAACAGCAGTATCAAAAGTATGACTTGAACTTACAATACTCACTCACAGATCTGTGATAAAACCTGTTTATTCTATTTCTATTAAAGCAGGGTACTACCCTCCTTTGCTATTTGACACTTGCATCTTGTTTTCTCCAAGACCATTGTTGAAATACTAACATGAGATATGTTAGTGTATATTTTTGTCTTCCTTTCGTTAAAATTTGTATCCAAAGGTTTATGAATCGTTTTATTACATATATATATATATATATATATATATATATATATATATAAAACAATAATAAATTTTCGATCGTGCGACAGTTTGATCGGGATGGGGTCAGTTTCATCCATATCCAATCAAACTCCCATTTCCGACGATTTGAGTTTATTTAAAATCTTTTTCAAAGGTCTACAATACAAACGAGAAGAAATTAAATACTAATAATTAAATAGCCATGACGAGACTATGATTTCATTTTATGTCCAATCTTTATTTACCAATATTCAATTAGATAGGTAATTATAGCATTGACTTTAGTTAGTAAACAATGAAATAAGAGTAGACCCAATATTAGCATGTCAAAAAAACTTGTTTATCTATATTAAAACTTATTTGCGAATCAAGATAATTTATTTTTGATGAAATTGTTTACAAACAAAAGTATGGTTTATCGACGAGATCGCCAGTCTCTCCGGTCTTGCTAATGCCTTTATGTTAGAATTATTAAAAGAAAGCCTTAAAAAACTTGGATCAAGCGTTCAATTCCTGAAATTATATGTAAATTATTTCTTCTTAATAAATAAAAGAGTAGAAGAACAGCACGTTCAATACAAAAAGAATAACGTTAAATACGTTCGATTTATTTCATCCACGTTTAAAATTCACTTGTGAAGAAGAAAAGATGGGACTATTTTGTTTTTGCATATGAAAATTATAAGAGGAAATGACAGAAATATACGAACAGATTATCATAGGAAACCAACTAATTCAGGAAGAATACTGATGAATAGTAACATCGCATACTGTCAGTCAAAAATTGTATTGCGTAAAAAATGTAATAAAAAAAGTTTATGTTTTTTAAAAAAAAATAAGAAAAAGGTGAAATTCTTATTGGAAAAGAACTTTTACCCAAGAAATCTAATAGAACTGATTTGGAAAAAGTACTTACAGAACAGATGGAACATACGGAAGGCATTGCTAATAACCATAAAACGACTGATAAAACAAATTTAAAATTCTCATTTATTGGAAAACTGTCAAAAAATATTTAAAAAATGTTAAAGAGAAACGTACCAGAAGTCAAATAGTTTATTATGATAAAATAAAAGTAAAGTTATTATTTACTTCTAAATATAAAAAAAGATTTAGAAAGCAATATTATTTATTCTATAAAATGTGTGGAATGTAATAAAAAATATTATGGCAAAACCAGTAGATTTTTAAAAGAAAAGTTATATCAGTAAAAAATTCTGCTAGAACAAAAAAGATTAATCAACAGCTTTAGCCTATCACTCAATAAAAGAAGGCTATATATTTGACTATGATAGAGCAGTCGTCATGAATGGAGAACAGAACGAACATAGAAGAAGAAATCTTGAAATGTTATTTATTAAAAAAGATCAAACAAGTATTAATTATAGAAACGACATAGCGAATTTAAATAGTGTTTATTCTGTTGTTTTGAATACCTAACAGCTATAGTAAAGTTACCTGCTTACCAGCTGTACAAATATATTTATCAGTGATTGTCATTTGAATAGTTTAACCTTCCATATTGTTATAGTAATATAATTTGTAATAGTTCGTTCATTTTTGAATACTCCTTTTTTTGTAAGTTCATTGTAATTTTTTCTATATAGGTTACTTCTTTTTATTTTCATTATCATTCTTACACTCATGATTGCATTTAACTTTTAATGTACTTCTTTTTGTTTGTATTGAAATTTACGTATTTAATTTCTTAATTCCCTTTGTATTGTAGGCCTTTGAAAATGATTTTGAATAAAATCGAAACGTCCGCAATGAGAGATTGATTGGAAGCGGAAGAAACTGACCGCATCCCGATTAATCTTGTCCAGTTATATATATAATAAATACTTAAATGAAACGGTCCAACGGACTTTTAAATAAAAACCAATGTATATATATATACATATGCAATAAAAAGATTTTTCATAAACACGTGAAATAACAATCAATGATCAAACCACAATAAGAAATGGGAAAACAAGACTAAGATCTTTCAACCATAAAAGATATTAGTAACGGTCTCTTCAAACTTGATACTTTCGTCACGAGGGCAATAGCCTCTTCAAAGAGGGTTGACAGCTAGCAGATAGTTTTTTTACTTTTTCTTACTGTACTCGTTTGTTTCCCCAAACATCCCTTTCTGGACATTAGTCCTTTCCTGCGCTTTCACCCTTTTAAAATACCACTCTTCCCTCCCACTCTTCTCAACTCCTCACCAGATGTTTTCTGCATCTAGTGTTCAGTTGGGTTTTTGACTCTGACGAAGACAGCTTGTTACGGTTGAAAAATCTTAGCCTTGTTTTCCCATTCCTTATTGTGGTTTGATCATATACATATACATATATATATATATAACAAATTCAACAATATATCGACCGTTTGATAGAATAGGTGTGTATATATGTGTTTATTTATTGTGATTTTTCTGTATATATATGTATTGAATGCACTGTATATTTTTAAAATACCAAAATATATCTAAAATGAACTAAAATCTAAGTCAGTATGAATAACCAATATTTGGATGGCATATAAGATAGATATTATATTGAGATATTGGATAAAAAACAGGATTATTATAAGAAGGAGTTATCTTGGTAAATCAGACAATGTCCTCTGATGGCATTGTCTGCTAGAATATATTTCAACTGCCGGCATCTACCTGGTCTTAGCCTTTCTCATTCTATATAAATTGCCCTTTATAACAGGCAGCATGATATTTATTGTGGCAACGAAATCTACCCTTCTCCCTCCACTGGCGTCGCATCGATTCCTAGTGCTTGGCTTCATTCATAACTTCCTCTTCTCTTCCCCTTTCATATAATAAGCATCATTATTCTCTTTCTTCTTTTTCCTTAATTCATCTTCTGTCTAACAACTCTACTTTGCCTCTTTTTTAATAATGGAATATCTCTTTATTTAAAAAGGAAATCTATATAGTTTCATATTCATTATGTTCCACATAAGTCTTTTATAATTTTGTCTATATGTATATATATATTCACTAGATGAATGGAAAGATGATCCAAACTGGACACAATAACAACGTTCTTGATCACCCTTTCTCTTTTCTCCTGAAGACGGATTGCGCGAAAATTTGAGTTTGTAGGTGGGTTTCGTTTCTTTACTTTGTGTGATACCTATCTTCAATTTTGAACTGATATATACACATAAGATCAAACCACAATATGAAATGGAAAAACAAGACCAAGATCTTTCAAGAGTAACAAGCGGTCTTCGTCAGAGTCATTATATATATAAAAAGATTTCACACAAACACGTGAAATAAAAATCAATTATCAAACCACAATAAGAAATGGGAAAACAAGACTAAGATCTTTCAACCGTAACAAGCGGTCTTCGTCAGAGTCAAAAACCCAACCCAGTTGGGTTTTTGACTCAGTTCGGTTTTTGACTCTGACGAAGACCGCTTGTTACGGTTGAAAAATATATATATATATAGGTGTGTTCTCTAATCGGGGTTTGGTCAATTTTCCAGGTTTTATTAAAAAACCTTTTTATTTAAATAAAACCGAAACGTTGGCAACGAGAGTTTGATTTTTTTATCCTGGAAAATTGACCAAACCCTGATTAGAGAACACACCTATTCTATTAAACGGTCGATATATTATTGAATCTGTTATATATATATATATATATATATATATATATATAATATATATATATAGATAGAGAGAGAGAGAGAGAGAGAGAGAGAGAGAGTGAGAGAGTGGTTTTAATTAGATAATGGATCTCTAGCGGAATAGAAATAATTTTGTAGTACATTTCTAATTAAAAATATATGTTAATATTTACTCATTTACATCTCAGTGTTCTTTATATATGAAATGAAATACCTAAAAAATAGAAACGGAGTTCTAATAATCGTACCTCCAGACACTTTTGAAAGCATTTTATTAATTATTCATTTTTAAACTAAAATCCTTCTCTAATATTCAAATAATTGAAAAGATTAAATACATTACCTTAGTTTTTACTTTATAAACTCTAATGCAGTAGAGTTCAATTCAAACAAGTTTTTGTTAATTGAAAGTTTAATATTAGCTGAATAAAGTAGTGCAAGCCTATTTTAAGTGCAAATTCTAAATGGAAGTAAAAAAAGAGATGCTCCAATTAGGAAAATGTACTAATTGATAACATTTCCAACAACTCACAAAAACAGAAATAGAAATAAATAGTATTATCATAGTTTCAAAGTAACTCACATTTTAGAATAATAAAATCATTCTAAAAGAAAAAAAAATAAAGTTTCTTTCAGAAGAGCGAATTGATTTGTGGTAAAATTTGCATCTTGAGTGGTAAAGAGGATTTGAATTAAATTTCAAAATGACTAGATGTTTAATAAAAGTTTCCTTTAAAACAAGTTTACTCCTTTGTTGAATGCTTTTAGAATTTGTTACTTAAAGCCTTATGCAAAATAAAGAAGAAAAATGGTTAATTTTAATACTTTTGAATAAGATGTATAATGAAAACATCAGAAAACTTATATACTTAACTTATATCTTACTAATTATACAGATAATATGAAAAACCTATGATAGATAATACAGCGGTCTTGAAGAGGAACCAAACTAATGTAGAAATATTTACACAAGTATAGAAGATTAATGAAAATTATGGTGAATTGTAACAAAAAAAATCATAATAATGTCGTAAATCGGAAGTTGTTGGCCTGATAATCTGACACTGGAGGCTGTAATGCAGGGAAAAGAGTGTTCTGTCATATGGCTTTAATTAATTCAGATTCAACGCATTAAAAGTGAGGCATGAAAGCAGGATTGACGATGTTTTTACATGCACCTAATATAAAAGATAAGCTTAATAAGGAAATGCTAATCCTCGTCGTTTTGATAGTTTTCATGGAGGCGTTTCATATCATCTTAGAATTTCAAATTTTAAGAAATTCATTGTTTTTTTGTAAAATAATATGAATAACATGTTTTTTATTTTAAAATAACCTTTAAATTGGTTCTAATGCAGAACTCATGTTGAGCATTTTTTTTCATGAGTTAAACTACTCATGGTTTTTAAGATATCTATTACTTTACATGTACGCTTTCATATTGCATGAAATAAATAATAACTATGTCCATTTAACACACCATTTAATTTAATTTAAGTTAATATCCATATTATTATATATCCACAATGCTTTGTATGATTAACATATCATGGTTTGTAGAGTAAAAAGTTAATGAAATGGTCTCCATTTTGCCAAACATTTAGTCACCAATAACCACCAATTTTTCCCAGACCAAAATATACAAATATTACATAGAAAGAATAAATTTCGTGAAATAATTATTTTAGAATAGTATGAAATTAACAAATTAGTGCGCGATAATTCTTCTACTTGCCTCAATGAACAAATTCCCAAGTGTACAACTTTTCTTAATGAGCAAATTCCCAAGTGTACAACTTTTCTTAATGAGCAAATTCCCAAGCATACAACTTTTCTTAATGAGCAAATTCACAAGTGTACAACTTTTCTTAATGAGTAAATTCCCAAGTGTACAACTTTTCTTAATGAGCAAATTCCCAAGCGTACAACTTTTCTTAATGAGCAAATTCCCAAGCGTACAACTTTTCTTAATGAACAAATTCCCAAGCGTACAACTTTTCTTAATGAGTAAATTCCCAAGTGTACAACTTTTCTTAATGAGCAAATTCCCAAGCGTACAACTTTTCTTAATGAGCAAATTCCCAAGTGTACAACTTTTCTTAATGAGCGAATTCCCAAGTGTACAACTTTTCTTAATGAGCAAATTCCCAAGCGTACAACTTTTCTTAATTTATTTATTTAAAAAAAAAAAAGTTTATTTTTTCCGTATTACTATAGTTGTTTATATTTCGTTATAGTTCTCTGTGTTATATTTTCAATATGTTTCCTACACTTAGTTCTAGAGCAAATGTAAAGGCTCAGCCTAACCTTTAGGAAAAAATAATAACAATGAAATGTACCTGCCTTTTAATATGACACAGATGTACCCTATACCCTCACCCACGTCCATCCTATTCCCAGTTAGTTGTACCACCGACACTCACCCTTAGGTTCATATTATCTTCCTTATTTTATTTTATTTTTATTTTGTACTATATTTACTGTATACTATAGATAACTCTCTGGTGTCATTGTATTTTTTAGTTAATACCTGAAGAAGAACACTACGTGTTCGAAACGCGTTGTTTATACCATTTCATTAACTTTTTACCATACAATGAGTAAATACTACATAATAAGTGATTGTACTACGTTAGAATATCATGGTTTATTGAACTTGGAAACTATAACTTTTTTCTAAAATATTAAATCTTTTAATATCACAAAACGATATCATGAATTCGAATACAGAAAGCAAAAATATAATACCATAAAGGACAACTGCTAAGTTCTAGTTGTAGTTACTTGACTTTAAGTTTTTAATTTTGTCGTGGTTGGACTGTCCAACTTGAAGAACTCCATATTCTGGATTAAGATAAATTAACTACTTTATCTCCTCAAAAACTTCATGAAAAACTATTATTTGCTCTGGCAACCATGGGCTACCCGTTTACTATGAACTACCGGGTTCCCATCGTTTAACATGACCAATTTCTGGTTAATTACGATTGCCTTAAAGTTTTTAATCAAATAACGTCTTTTATTCAATATAGAAATAGTTAAATTTTTGTTACAATTGATAAAAAAGTATATACATACATACATATATATATATATATAAAGATTTCACATAAACACGTGAAATAACAATCAATGATCAAACCACAATAAGAAATGGGAAAACAAGACTAAGATCTTTCAACCGTAACAAACGGTCTTCGTCAGAGTCAAAAACTCAACTGTTGGGTTTTTGACTCTGACGAAGACCGCTTGTAACGGTTGAAAGTTCTTAGTCTTGTTTTCCCATTTCTTATTGTGGTTTGATAATTGATATATATATATATATTATATATATATATAAAAATAAATTATGTAATTCCTTGTCCAAAAATTTTAATAAACTTATCACAGAGTTTGACGACACGTTTCTTAAAAGCAAGTTTTAAGTAAATTAGGGAATTAAATTGGTAGTGAATGAGCTTTTATAGGATTATATAGAATAGTTGAGTGAGACTACTCCAGATTTTGTACATTTTGATTACATATTTAATTTATACAATGAATATTTAATGTTGCTTTGTTTAATTCATAAAAAAGTAGGGAGCAAAGGTGGAGCAACCTGAGGCCCCTCAAAATCTCCAATCAACCAAAAAGATAATAGACTCCACTGTTTACAAATTTACGCTTAATAAATTAAATGCCCTCACTACTGGAAAACAGTGATAATCTCCCGGAGGGTCGAACTATATCTACTAGCACTTGTAGAGAAGGGACCACTACTGCACGGTTCTGTTTTGTTACTGGCCAGGACTACCGACTAGCACCTCTACACTGCATAGCGCTCCTGACAACAACACTTGCTCTCTCTGCTCATCCTGTTTTGATATAATATTGCGTGTCTCGGCCTTTTCGGCCATACCGCAGAGATATTACAACAAACCAGGTCGATGCTTTTATTACGTGAAAGCTCTTTAGCCGTATCCCAGTGGCATCAATCCCTAAATGGGATACGGATAGCACTCACTGGGATACGCCCGAGGTAAACCACACGGAGGCGAGCTTCCACGACCCGACATCACGACTATGATACACGGTCCGTGGACCTTTAGGAAGAATTATTATTTATTTTACATTGGAGGAGGAGCAGACCTCCTTACTTTTTTCCTTTTTCCTATTTCGTATATGTACTTAAGGAAATATTTTATTTTACGTTTGTCCAATAAATGATTCATTATCTGTGTGACGTTACTGCCTATTTCTATCATCAATTTGTGTCTTATATCTTCGTCCTCTCTGCTCAATCGAGATGATGTTGGGAAGTCGCCTCCTCGCCTGCCCTGACCTTCAAGATCATCCTGCAGATCCCACTAAGTGGTACTGGGAGACTCTGTGTCAAATAACCCAAATGCCACAGTCGGGCGCTGGATAAATGAAATGAATGAATGTTTCCTGTCAAAAGCTGTAGGATTTTTCAACTTTTTGAGTAGTAAATTAATTACGATACAATATACTTTTTCTTCATTTGAGATATCAATCATACAAGTGTTTTGTGTTTTATTA
Organism: Hermatobates lingyangjiaoensis; assembly: GCA_026182355.1. Lineage (NCBI taxonomy): Eukaryota > Metazoa > Arthropoda > Insecta > Hemiptera > Hermatobatidae > Hermatobates > Hermatobates lingyangjiaoensis. The sequence goes on along the minus strand of JAPFBL010000175.1, from coordinate 1,001,358 downwards.
TGGAGTGATGCATTGATCAAGGCAGTCAGTAATCCAATAGAACTATAGTCTTTAAATACATCGAGTGACGTGAAACATGCGACGCTCTGAAGGAATAGTTCTGCCCATTCTACAACAATATAATATTTGCCAGTAATCAAGCACTAATCCGTTAAAAAATGAACTTGTCTTAACTCTTTACACATCCCAAATTAACAAATCATTTACATATTTACTCAAATATCATTTAATATTGTTTAATAAATGCAAACTTTCAAGAAGTGATTTATGATCCTCATTCAATAATGATTTTTCAATTTTATTTGTTCACACAATTTTTCCTATTGAATCACTTTGCATTCACCATCTTTAAACCTTTAAAATCATTTTATACAACTGTCAACCTAAAACTTTTAAGTAAGTGTGGGCCTCATGATAAAACTCATATAATAGAAATAGTACTATCTCAGAATATACTGCTTTAGATACAGAAATCACACCACATTAAGCATAGCAATAATCAATATTAAATCACCATTTTGAACGATAGAATTTAACTCAGATTAAGGTTCACTGTTTAAAGTTGTGAATATAAATACCATTTTCCTGACAGTTGAAGTAAAAAATTAGAGACCATCAGCTTGTGTTTTTCCTTTAATGATCTCTTAGTATCCGATCTGGATTGTTTTTACTTCATTCAAGTGTATTAATATTGTTTTTACCCATATGTAATTCCAGTTAAAATAAATATTCGTTACTTGTGAAACATAATTACTTGCCCAGAATATCTTAATCTGGCCTTAGTCTAAGGTATTCAGTCTTTAGTAATAAGTAATTGGATTAAATATTTGAATTACTTAGTATAAGATAGAAGTTGATTTGTATTTTGTTTTCATCCCATCTGACTTCTAGTGAGGGAAAACTACCGTGTAAATTATCAATAGTAATAAATATATGTAATTTTTAGTTTTATAAAGAAGGTAGTACTAGAATATTTGTATTACGGTATTTATATATATATAATTAAAAAAATATAATTGAGGAATCTGTAGCTGAATTGATTTTTTATAACCAATGAGTTTTTTTATAATATTGAGTTTCATTTATTAACTTGATTTATTTTAACTTAAAATCTCTGAGAGTCGTACGTAAATAATCAATATGCCATAAGTAGTTCACACCTGGGTTACAACTTGTTTTATGGTACTCATTGCCTCCTCTACTAGAACATTATAACATAAGCTATTCTTTGTTTAATTAATACAAAAGGTACAGTAATCCCTTCAACAATAACATTGTGTAGGTAAAAAGTAAAACATTTTCAATGCATCAATCGTAAGCATTGAGCAAGATAGCAGTAAGTACAAAGTTTTATATACGTAGGAAATATGAGTTTCATTTTCTAAACCGGTTGTTTATAAGAAAATATCTTGCAATAAGCTAAATAGATTACATTAAGTTTGTTTCCAGTTGCTCTTCTATATGTAAAGAAGCATAAACCAATGATTAGCTCTTTGTGATACCACATCATGAACATTTTGCATTACGAGTCCTGAATTCAATATTTTGAAAACAGTAAAGATCATAGTACTAAAAGTATTTGTTATGGTGGGTAAATATTTCTGAAGTCCTCATTAATGGATTTTTAATGTTGCCATAGGGGCCGAAAGTATGACAATTTTTGTTTTTAATGATGAAACCACAATAAGAAATGAGAAAACAAGACTAAGATCTTTCAACCGTAACAAGCGGTCTTCGTCAGAGTCAAAAACCCAACTGATTTTGGGTTTTTAAAATTTTTGTAAAAAAATCCTTTTTTTAAATGGATATTGAGTTCATTATTTTAAAGTTTTTTCTCATTGAAGCTAATAGCTTGGAGAGTTTTAGATCACTAATGTGTTACCAAATTTATAATACACCACAGAACAGAAGATAAGTAAACTTATCAGTTCCAAGCCAGGTTTGGTTAAATATCCCTTACCAAATAAACTTAAGTGAGATAAAATGTAAAGCTCTCGATGTACAATTAACGTGGTAATGTAGGAAAGCTCGTAACTAAAATAGGTCAAAACTTTTTACCCCTAGAGCAGCACTAAAAATAGAATCTCTTTAATACACGAGTTAAAAACTAGTTGGAGGGTTATCTTCAACGTGACACCTCAGAAAATAGCTAACCATCCTCTGTCAATATTTTTTCTTGCATATTTCTATATTTCAGTTTAAAAAATATAGATTCCCTATAAATATTTGAATATTACGGTTGTTAAAAGGTCAGAAAGACAGTCACAATATCTATCTTGAATTATTCTAGAATATTAGCAGCATCATAAAGCAATTAATACATTAATGAAATGAACTAGTAACTAACCTGTTTAAATTTCTATCCAGACAGTTACAAATTTGCTGTAGTTGCATTGTTTCAATTGAAAACATTGAATTCAATATTAAGGAAGAAGAATAAAATAAACAGGTTTTGAGTGTGCTTACAACAAAATTGCAGCCCCAAAACCACACGTAACCTGAATTTATATAAATGAGTCATAATTTTTATAGATGAAACATTTTTAAGAAGTAACTTAAGTAATATAATGGCTAGTTTAAAATGAAAGAAGGATAGATACTTGTAGTAAGAGATGAATATATAGAATGTTATTAAGCAAGGGAATTGACTTGATAGAACTGTTTCAAATCCAAGCATGTTTGTTTTCCATTGAGGATAATCTTACCTAATACACCAGAAACCCTAATGCAGCCATCTGCAATAATAGTGGCATACAGCTCAGTCAGAGCATTGCTAAGGGCTTTCGCACTGAATCTTTGACACTATGATTTCTATTTGCACAAATTACAAACCTCTACTCTATCTCAAATAAGACCTTTAGGAATTTCTCGACAATTATTAATAATACTTGAACCAAAAATGAAATTAAGTACAATTTTATCGATAACAATACATTATAATCTACCAATATTCTTTTCACTTATCTCATATCTAACTTACAGAAACAATCCACATGGAGAATGTTTTTGTCTCCATTCTGTATTTCTAAATTTCAAGTTTTATTTATTTGTTTGTTCAGACCACCATTTATTTTTTTAATTTTATATATACATAAATACTGTAATACAAATATTCTAGTACTACCTTCTTTATAAAACTAAAAATTACACATATTTATTACTATTGATAATTTACACGGTAGTTCTCCCTCACTAGAAGTCAGATGGGATGAAAACAAAATAAAAATCAACTTCTATCTTATACTAAGTAATTCAAATATTTAATCCAATTACTTATTACTAAATACCTTAGACTAAGGCAAGACTAAGATATTTTGGTCAAGTAATTGTGTTTCACAAGTAACGAATCTTTATTTTAACCGGAATTAAATATGGGTAAACACAATATTAATATACTCGAATGAAAGTAAAAACAATTCAGAACGGATACTAATAGGTCATAAAAGAAAAAACACAGGCTTATGGTGTCTAATTTTTGATTTCAACCGTCTTCAAGAGAGAGCAAAGGAGGGTGTAACCCCACAACGTAACAACGGTTCAAAACCTTTAACTGGTCTATCAATAAAATGGTTGAGTCCAAACTTTATAAATATTTAATCAGAAGATCCGAGCAAGTAATGAACTTGTTTTTATGTTGTATCAATTCTGAGAACTATGATAAAACACCCATTGGTGAACTGATAAAGTATAAAAGAACTATGATATTAAAAAATATTATTAAGTCTTCAAAAGTTATATATTTAACACATCAAACAGTAATAGCATATACGTTTAATAACTTATGTATAAAAAAATTATTGGAATTTTGACCTTTTTCTTTTTTCTTAATCGTGTTATGTAATTGTAGTTCTTGAGATGGTATTAATTACAAAATCATTATTTATCATTATTATATTTGAATAATAAAAGTTTAATATATGATTTGTTCAATATTACAAAGTAGGGATAGTTGAGATGAAAGGCTTTTTTTATTAACAAAAAATAAAGGTTTAGTCAAAGAGTAAAATATATGTTTATATTTTATATATGTTAAACTAAACATACTATATTTATTTTGTTTTCAAATATATACATACTTAAACATAAATATATATATATTAAATATATTTTGTTTAAACAGAATATATAATCATAATATAATATATGCAGAAGGATCACAATAAATACGTAATGCAATCTGAGGCCTTTCACTTTATGTCATCAGAGAGAATACAGAGTAATAACTTGAAAGGTAACATGAAAGAAGATAACGAAAAAGCTAGAAAATCCAAATGGCAATATAACTTGAATTTTCCAGCTAGTTCGATATTTTCTTTCTGCATTACTTTTGTGTTACTTTCTTAGTTCTTACTCTCTTTGCTCTCTGATTAAACCTCTAGAGCTCTCTCTCCTCTCTCTCTCTCTCTCTCTCTCTATATATATATATATATATATATATATATATATATTATATTTTTAGTTATAGTTATTTTAGTAATTAAAATAGTATGTTCTAAAAGTGGTTTATTTAAGTGGTTTCGTGGTCCACCTCAAGGTTATTGTGTGTGTTAATGTCCTTCACTAACCTTCTTTGGAAGCTACCAGAGTCTCATCGCAGAGTAATAATAAAACTAGAGAGTGTCAACAAGAAATTGATCAATGCAGAAGCTGCTGCTTATTTTAATAACATATGCTTAATGGAAGACTTGCTGCCATCGTACACAAATATATATAATATATATATATATATATATATATATATATATATATATATATATATATATAAAGATCAGTGTTCAGTTGGGTTTTTGACTCTGACGAAGACCGCTTGTTACGGTTGAAAGATCTTAGTCTTGTTTTCCCATTTCTTATTGTGGTTTGATCATTATATATATATATATATATATATATATATATATATATATATATATATTAAACCTTTTACATTTTAAACTTCACTAAATACTTTTATAGCTCATATCATGAAACTTTGATACTAATTCAAAATGAAGTGATTAAAAACTTGGAATATACAAAGTGGCCTAAAAGCTGTTCACTGAATGGGAGAAATTAGAGTAACCTTTTAGGAATATGATTGATGAATCGGAATTGTATGGAATTTCGAAAAAGCAGTATAAACGAAACAAAGGACTGGAAAGCAATAAACAGTTGGAGGTCTCGTCATAACTCTGCTTTGGCGCTGGTTTGACTGTGCAAGATTTATAGGTGACCACTATCTGGACCTATTGGCGATGCATCACCGAGCTGTTGCATCTCCACGAGAGGTACCTGCTTGCCACACATACTTGCCTCATCCTCTATCGACTGCTTTCATCGTATTGTTCTCCATAATACACTGTATTTCACATTACACAAAACCTTCTTTCAAAACTACTTTCCATTATTTTTAGCAGCAATTCGTTTTTATTTAAAATTTCACTGTAATTCAAGCAGGTAGTGGATATAACTAAACATGAAAGCTCCAAATCGCTATGTTATTATTTCTAATTTTGGTCATTTATCCCACTTTACCTAGTATGTTAAAAATCAAACATTCATATGATATAGTGCTCTAGCGAGTATTATGCGCACCTTGTATCCATTTATTTTGCAGGAAAACCAATACGTACCATTTGTAATGCTCCGTTCTCTTTAAACAAAAAGCTTAGTGAAAAATCCCATTTTCATAGATATTTTCACATTTTTAAGCAACAATTTCACTATATTTCAATAGTTGTCAATAGTTCTATGATTTCTTCCCTTTGTGATACTGCAATATATTTGAGTTAATCCAATAACCAACTTCAAGCACAAAACTAGCTTATATTTAAACCAGTAGTTGTGTTTGTTCCTAGAATATTACTTGAAACAAAAATGTTGATTTAAAAAAATAGAGAAAAAAAATTAAAATTGATTGTTTAAGGAGAATGTATTGAGAATATTCTGATTGTAGACTTCTTTTATATGAATCTGGAAGAACTTTCTGTCTTACTATAATTAAAAATAAGTTTATACTTGCTCTATTTATGAAATATGCATAAAAAATATAATATATTGCAGTTATTGTTTGGTTTATATCGTGAAAATTGTAAATATTAATTTAATATTTATTCTAACTTGGAATACTCATACTCAACTGAGAAGACTCGACTTAAAACGATTCTTACTACTGTACAGACTTGTAGGGAAACACTCAAAATTGACGCTACATAACAAAGTACTGTTATACAAAACATTACTGCAACTGACCTAGACTTACGGACTTGAACTATGGGGTTGTGCAAAACTATCCAATATTAATAGAATACAAACGTTGGAATCTAGAATCCTCCGCACTATCACAAATGCTTCATATTACGTCAAAAACTACACCCTTCATAAAGACCTAAAAATTCCATTCATTTAAAACTTAGCCTCTGATCGTTATGTCATTTCACAACAACCTTTCCTCTCACCCATATCCATTTGTACAAATCCTTGCTTCCTCCTCACCTTCCCAGAACCCACCAAGACGACTCAAGAGAAAATGGCCCAGGGATCTACTATTACAATAATATACTAAAAAAAAAAAAAAAAAAACAAAGTGAGAAGTTGAACCAGTGGGTTTCATTCTTTGCTCATGTACATTGATATTATTGTGTAATTTATTACTACATATGCCTGTTACGCAGAATATGCGTAGTTGTATATTTGTAAATAAAAATGTTAAAAAAAAATATTTAGTAATATATCATTCGTGAACACAAATTCGTTATCATGATCTTTAGAAACACCAAGTTTCTCAGATTAAGGAATATTTAAAGACTGACTTGAAAAGCGATCGCAATTGTGATTTTTTTAATGATAAAGCTGCACATCATTTTTCAAATTTTTGCTGGTGATGTAACAATACTAGTTTGATCAAATTTTCGTGATCCACTATCTGTTGGTGTAAAATTTCACCACAGAATTTTTTACAATAAGAATCCCATCCTAGAACTCAGGAAAAAAGAGAGGCAGTGTACCAAAACTAATCTGTTTTCTAAAGATTATTTATGTTTCAACGTCAAGTTAATTTACTAGTGTTTTGAAAATTATAGCAACACTAATTTACCTTTATGTTAACTTGGATTTTCTTAAATTTGAATTTAAAGAAATAAAATTGATAAATTACAAATTTACATCTTCTTCTCCTTTCACTGCAGTGGTGTTCCGATACATGGACAAACCTGACATGTACAAATTGAATGAAATTATTTTGTTGATTAATCTTAGTTGTAGATGTTGTGATCTTTATGTACAAGACTATTGATTTTATGAGAGTTTTGCGATAACAAACTTTAATATAATTTTAAAATTTTAATATACTTATTGTGATATAGTACATTTTAGTACGTCATTATATATTTTTGACGAAACAAATATTACATATAATGATATTTTAGATCTCTTAATTTGAATCTATATTATTTTCTTAATGATGAATAGTAAATTGGAACCTTTATATAACCTAAAAATGTTTTTTGGTTCTTCGATATTAAAAAAATTCTCTTATTAAACTGTCACTTTGTTAACTATTACTCAGAATAGTATTACAATTCTAAGAATTTATTTACAGCTTATGACTGATCCAGTTCAGTGCATCATTTAAAGATGAGAAAAAATTCTAAGAACGTAACGAACTATCTGAGCTCTACAGCCAATCAAGGTAATTATTCCTCTCATTTAACTTCTTAAGAGGGTATGAATCACTCAGGCCTTTAAGTGGTTCAAACAAACTTACAACTTCTTTTGAAAGATGCAACTCAGTGGTTCTCAACCTTATTTTCTTGAAAACCATTTCAGAGCTATTTCATCATCTGTTCACCTTCTTGACTTAAATGCATATATATCAGCATATAAATTATAAATAAATAAATATAATATAATTATATTATATTAATTCATATATATATACATATATATTATAATTATATTATATATACAATATAAATAAATAAATATATAAAGAAAATGAATAATATAACTATAAAATACCTCCACCAAATATACTTCACGAAGTCGGAATCCTTTTTAAAACAACAGCAATCATTTCCTTTATTATATTTAAAATTATATGAAAATAAATTCTAAGAAACCTACATTATATAATAAATGTAAATAAAAGGTAGAAAGAGTGATATAACATTTCAAAATATTTAAACATGTTATCACACTGATAGGGATATTGTGGCAGATGCTTTTTAAAGCTATATTTGAATATTATAAAGGCCATTTTGCTACGATATTGGTATAATTTAGGATATACTATACCAATATGTACAGATAAACTTATCAACCGTAACAAGCGGTCTTCGTCAGAGTCAAAACCCAACTGAGTTGGATATTTGATTTCAGTTGAGTTTTTGACTATGACGAAGACTCTGACTTTTTCTTTTTCTCCTTATTGCAGATAGAAAAATAGCCGAAATGATCGAAAATGTTAAGTGTTAGTCCTCTTTTTTTGTGTTCTCTAGTTGTAACTTTAATTATTTATATATATATATATATATATATATATATATATATATATATAAAGATTTCACATAAACACGTGAAATAACAATCAATGATCAAACCACAATAAGAAATAGGAAAAAAGACTAAGATCTTTCAACCGTAGCAAGCGGTCTTTGTCAGAGTCAAAACCCAACGCATTTGGGTTTTGACTCTGAGGAAGACCCCTTGTTAAAGTTCAAAGATCTTAGTCTTTTTTCCCCATTTCTGATTGTGGTTTAAGCATTGATATATATATATATAGAAAATTGTCACAATAACACGTGATATAAATATTCAGGTAACTCACCACAAATTAGAGAAGATAGTCGCTCTAAGGCCTTTCGTTTTCACGTCGTCAGAGAGCAAGTGACTTGCTCTCTGACGACGTGAAAACGAAAGGCCTTAGAGCGACTATCTTGTCTAATTTGTGGTGAGTTACCTGAATATATATATATATATATATATATATATATATTATTTATAAAAGTAAATAAATTTAAAAAGTAAAGAAATGCAACGTACATATGAGTTGTATTAATTACAAATAAGCAGTTACAGATTTTAAGTGTGTAATAATTTATAAGGTATACATAGTTTCAGATAAACAGATGTAGTGAACGTTCACTTTCTTAATAGGTCATATCTCTTTTTCTGATGACGAAGATTTGTTTAATTATAGGAGTTAGTTAGATACTTAGTTAATATTTTCCTAAAGTTTTTCTTTGCAATATATATAGTAAACAGGAAAACGATCCAAATTTTTTTTTACAATTCTAGTCTAATAGTTCATATCAATTATTTTCAGAAATTTCAAGATATTTTAAAAGTTTTAAATTATACTGAAAATCTGGCTTTGAATATGACTTGAGTATGCAAAACTGGCTAATTACTAATATATTTTTTTCTCAATTTACTTTTCCAGCAACCTTATAAACGACTACAGCACGCACGAAGTTAAATTGGCATGACAGCAGTATGTAATATGATATTACTACAGTATGATTGCAGAGTTTACGAGTACGATGAGTTTCAGGCACTCGGTTTAATAATTTTTAATAGATCTCATATTCACGACTGTGATTTCAGTCGAATTTAAACAAATAACACATATTGATTTAAATATGATCAACAGAAAACGTCAGTTGGTGGTTAATGAGTTTGATGTTATGTTTACCTATAATACAGTTGACTGTAGGCCACTACAATTTTTTTCATGTTATATTTACGTTTATTCTATAACTTGGGGTTTAAAATTTATTTGTATAAACTTTTTAAAACGATAATAAAACTAATGTTTTTTGTTGTTTTAACAAAAAATTTCTATATTGATGTTGTAATGTATGTTGTTGTTGACTTCATGTTGTAAACGTTCCCAGCATTCTTGTATTATACTATTAAAAAATACTTTTAAATTCTCAATATTTCCTGCTTTCCTAAACCTTAAAACAAGCATGAATCTATTCCTCAGTTTCTGTTGAGTGGGATGACTAGATTTTCGTGGTTTGCTGTAATTTAGCCTCATATTAGTCTAGAGATCTAAGGAAAATTACAACCTCTGGAAACCAGTTTCTCTTCTAACCTGGACCAGTGGTACACTGGTTATTTGGATAAGGCCTTTGCCTTTACACCATGGTCTGCTATTTACTTAATCAAAGTCCTATTTGCTCAGCCTAAAGGCAGTGCCTACAACTATTCTCTAAATTTCAGTTTGTACTGCTAAGTTAACGTCTTCATCAGCTTGCTTCCATGACCACTTTGAGAAACTAATTTTCTTAATAGAACATCATAGAATTCAATTATCTTTAACATTGATTTAAAAATTTTAATTGAATAAAAAAAAACGTCTACAAATATTATATAATAGTTTTATCTCAAATAGAGTTTAAAAATCATTTTTAAACGAAAAAAATTAATTTACCAGTGTAAGTAAAGTAAAGTAATCTTGAAAAAATCGCATCTTAAAATGTTGATGGAATTACATCAAATTCATTTTTGTGGCCCACCTAAATTTGTTTTTTGACGTTTTTATCATAACGTATCAGCCCATTCGTGCATGCTGGTGTGCAACAGTCACGCTGCAGTCCACACCGTTAAATGGATCAAATTCATATTTTGCACAAAAATTCGACTTATTATGCAGATGTGTTGCGACAATAGTCAAAAACCTTACTTTTCTTGGTAAAATTTGTTTTTGATATATTATTTCTCCTAAACAACTAAGTGAACAGTAAAGAAATTTAGCTATTATTATGTTAACTAATAATAGCATTTACTAGGAAAACCTTCAACATTTTTTCAATTATTAGAAAATTAAGTAATTCTATAAAATGTACAATTTTTAATCTATGTTAAATTCTTAAAGTTTATAGGTGTGTTAAAAGTCAAACGTTTGGCAGATCATAAACCCATAAATAGCATATTTCAATGAGATAAGCTAGATATCTTTCCATTGAAATGACATAGATGAAATGGGCATTATTGTATGTTTAATGATTTCAGAAAATATCCCAGAAGACAAAAGGAAAACTATAAAAAATTAAATTTTGTCTAAAAACAACTAAAAATAAGTTATCTAAAATATATTTAAAAAATGTTCAAAACAGTAAAGGGAAAGAAAGCTATAAAAACAGATAACAAATCTTATACTTATGAATTACCTGCTGTCTTGTCGAATTTATTTTTATTGCCTTAGAATGTTTTTCTCAAAATTCAATAAAACCGAATTCTTGTTTTTATGTTCAATAAAAAAATTAAAGTAAATATGTTTCAATGTTTTTATATGATTTGTAAAAAAAATATAAGATACTTAAAATATGTATGAGCAAAGACCAAACAACTATACACTTTATGATGCTCTCTAAGGAGAAGGAAGTGTCACAAGGAAAAATGTTTCAGACTCCATGTCGTATCCTTCAACATATCTAATTATCAATCGTATATATTGTGATATATATTTGTCTGGTAAAGATATATTACTTCATTAATATTTGAGCATGAGAAAGGTACTATTTTGGAAGATTAATGGAGTGATTACCCTTCTAATAGCCTCTAGTATTCAACTCCGGCTTTCGACCTTCGCGAAGTTACCCTTTTAACCTGCTATATTCAGGGACAAACGAAAGAGGGGGTGAAGGTGATCAGGGGCTAGGCCTACCCACCTTCGTTTCACATATATTCCTTCCAACTTCCTAAATCCTCTCCTCTTATCCCAGCTCCAATCCAAGGCGTTATGTAATCCGAAAGATGCATCCGAAAGATTCCGTTTCGAAAGATGGATGATACAGTGGTTACTGTATTACGAACGGAGTCTCAAGGGCGACACTCTTGAGTAAATAGCTTTACCCAGGTATGCGGTGCTCTGAAGAAGCAGACAAAATCTCACCGATAGAGCTTCAATAATTATCCCCTGTATAAAACAAAGAAGAAAGAAGTCAGAAGACCATACTCCGGAAGTGCAGAAAGTCCAAAAGCACTAACTAGAAGGGAGATAACCTAATACAAGTGCACCTAAGGACCTGAAGAAGACTGTCTCGAAAAAGGAGAAAGGAAGTCACTTTCTCCCAAAACGTAGGGAGCCTGAATGAGCATTACTAATGATAGTTTGTGCAGATTTTGCTAAGAAGAGGAAGAAACACTGTTGAACCTGCTGGCTGACTGTCAGGAAACTTTACTGCACAGAGATAGTTGCTTCGGGACACTCAGTAAAACAATAAAAAAACACTCAGTGCTGGACCCAGCAAAAGTGCTGAGCTTCATGGAAGTGTTAGAGCTAACCCCTGGGATACTTTGGTACATTTAGTAAATTAGACCTAAATACATAAGATGATTGAGGGATATTATAGATTGGTGGCCAGTAGACCAGGAAGGAAGGAAAAGATATACCAAATGAAATAAGTTTGCGATGAAAAAACATGAAGAAGTGCTTGCAGAAGACTTAATGAAATGGACAAGACATGAAACAGCTTACTTTCAAGAATGAATGCTAAAATATAATACAAGACAAGACAGAAAATTTGATGGCTCTGCTGAGTTGTGTTTTGTACACAATAAATAGCTATTAATGTTATGTTTCATTAATAAAACTTTCTTATATGAAGACTTCCTGTATAATTCACAAGATTTATGGTATTACCTAGGTTAATTGCTTTCAAACTTGTTACTTAAATATTATATTTACTTGTATTGAAGCGCGGTTTAGCAAGACACGAGAAAAATAAGGTGTATCCGATTTTCTTCCATAAGACATGGAACACAATCAATATGTTTGTGCATCACTCTTCTTCACAGACGGGGTCATATCTTATATTGGAAAATAGCATATTCAACCAAACAAAATCCCAAATATTTAAAGAAGTTTTTAGGATACGATTTTACTGGCATCCAGAAGACGTGTGACTTTATTAATGATCGAAAAATCTGTTCATGAACTAAATACCACTTAGTATCAAATATCAATTGTTGAATTGTTGTTTTGTATATTCTTGTTAATCACTGTTATTTACTTTCAGTATGGTATGGATTTCTCTAATATCATTGTTTTGAATTTCAACAGCATATAGTATGCATATGTATGCAGAATCATGATATTTAGTTAGATACAGACAAGTGTAAAAAGACCATTTATAAAAGAAAAAATATTAAACTGAAAACCAATAAAACCATTTTAATCAAAATAAAATCAAAATATTCAAATTTAAAATTGATATTTAATTAAGTTAGGTCTGAGGATACTTCTACCACCCAGCGAGAAATAAGATCATCCTCAGTATGTTTTAAGGTGGCACGAGAATTATCTGATCTCTGTCTTAAAATATTCCTACTTCACTGACTCTCTCTCTCTCTCTCTCACTATATATATATATTGGTATAAATAGGCAGCAGATCCTCTTTTAAACAAGTATCATTACAATTAACCGCAGTCTCGGCATTCACGATCTTAAGACTGAGAGATTCGATCCTACGAACTAACCTCCTGCTAACAGGGTTCAACTGGATAAGGAGTTGGCCAAATGACATGTTAAATTAAAATCGATGACTCACGCTTAGTCATTGCTATAAATAGATTAAAAGGATAGTACAGGTTAGTATAAAGAGAAGGTCAAAGGTCAATAATGAACAAGAAACAAGCGGTTAGAATAAAAGAGTTGAAAGGTCAACGGTATAACTGGACTAATAAGTCAATACGTTTTCTTTTCTTATATTTATTATTATTATTATTCTTTTCTTTATTTTCTAACTAACTATACCTTCCCTATTAATTCTTACTCTCTTTCAACTCTTTATTTAATATATCTTTTCTAGTTTACTATTAATCTTAATTATTATTATCATTAATTATTATTAACTTTATTATTATTATTATTATTAATTTTCTTAATCTATTTATTCTCTATTAGTCCAGTTATACCGTTGACCTTTCAACTGTTTTATTCTAACCGCTTGTTTCTTGTTCATTATTGACCTTTGACCTTCTCTTTATACTAACCTGTACTATCCTTTTAATATATATATATATATGAGATGAGATTAATCGTTACTTCCTTTTAGAGAATGACATTATTATATTATAAAAGTCCGGTATAAAATAATAAATTTATATCATTATAAACAATCAGTTACATTAATAATCTATGTGTTTGGTTATAAGTTTGGATATAACAAAGTTGTATGAGAAACACATTTTTGTAATATATTGCAAGAAATTCATTAGAAAATTATTTTATTCAAATATATAATAAATGAGTGTTTAGTATATTAAAAACATATATAGTACTTTCACTATATTGAAAACATAAACTAATTTAAAAATAATCCAAGATATAGATAATTTCTAATTAAAAATACCATTTAATGTTTAACAATTTAATTATTAATCTAACTAGGTGGATAGTAGAAGACTGTTAGTGTAAAATACTTAAAATTCTGTGAGGATAAAAGTAATCTAAGGCCTGGAACAGTAAGTTCATATTCAATTTCGTTTTCATGATAATATGGCTTTTAATATTCTCATATTAAACGTGACGGTACCCACATGTGAGGAAACACCACCTTATGATATCATTTACTAATGTGTATAAGTGCTTTTCCTCAACAATCACACATGATTGTATTTCTAAAAAGATAACCGAAAATTCTTAAGCGATTTTGGCAAAGTTGCAGATGAAACTTGTATTAGCAGTGTTTCGTAAACAATTATTTGAAATCTTGAAGGCTGAAAATTATAAATACTATACAATATTACCTGGATAACATAGTGCTTAAAATATAATTAATAAAGGCCATGACTGATGATAAAGGAGTCATTAAACAGTTCTCAAGCCTAGATTCAGGCTGTAAAAGTGATTTATTTATTTAAATGTAAATATTTCACATTTAAAGTATGGTATAGTATTTAATAAAACCATTGTCCTTCCGCTTTATAAAAAATCATACATACCAATTTTTTTCTGATCGAGTGTTATCTTTTTCCTACCTGCTGTACTCTATTATAAGCTTACTATGAATGTATAATGAAGAAAAATATATTAGTAATTAGCCAGTTAAATACTCAACTCAAAGTTGAAGCCAATTCAATATAAATTAAATCTTTTGTAGTTGGGAGCTTCTAATTTTTTAAAATAATAAATATGAATTATCAGACTAGAATAGTAAAAAAAGTACATATTTCTCAACAAACATAATTTTTTCTTTTTGAGGAAAAAGTCGATTCGTCACATTTCAATAATATGGAAAGATACTGCAATATCACAAAGATAAAGCAATTATAACTGATATTCAGTTTTTCTCAAGAGTGCAATATATAGATTTATTAAAGCAATTTTATGAGACAAATTCATCATGCTATGGAAGAAAAAGGTAATTTCTTTATGTTTATTGGCCTTAATTTTTTTACATGTAAAAATATTATTCCTCTTACTTGTATAAGTCAATAAATTATTTATTTTTTTCCTTTTTTATATATCAATTTTATCTTAGTGAATTCGATCAAAAAATTTCTAAGTCAATGTAAACATTGTAAAAAAATATCAAAAATTAGACAAGTATAGTAGGTGATCCCTTAGTCCAGGATAAACAAACAATTTTTATAGCTTTATTGTTCTTTGCAGTGATTGAAATTTAATGCATATCTTTTTATAAAGTATTAATTTAGTGTTCCATTTTTGGTCAAATTTTCATGATTTTTAATGAGCCGTTTAGCGTCAAAAAAACATTTTCTAAAAACATAAATCGTACTTTAACGCCTCATTGGTGAATGTAATTTCCAACAATATATTTCATCTCATTTTCCAAATAATGGTCTATATTAAGGTATAGTTTCATTTTGATCAGTCAAACGGTATGTCTTGTATCGCTCTCACAAGCTTTGAGATTGAATTATAAGTAAACAATTTTACATTATTTGAAAAAAATATTTTTCGTTGTTTCAAAAATTCTGAAAATATTTTTCGCTTATTTCATCTGTAACTACAAAGATAATGCCAAAATTTCAAAACTCTAGAGTTAGCAGTTTATGAGAAAAAAATGTTTTCTATAAACGGGTTTTTGGAAAAATAAGTAAGTTTTCTGTCATGCATAATCCTCCCCAAACAATGGAGATCATATACACTATGGTTTCAATTTTTGTGTAAAATATCAAATTTATGCATCAGAGATTCTGGACCGTAGCGTGGTAACAAGCAATGCTAACACACTCACCCACGCACCCACCCACTTACATACTCACAGACATCATCGAAAAAACTTCATAAAACGACTTTTGGGACCTGAAAACATATAATTCCGTCAAAATCTCAAGATCGGATTTTTTCACGATCACTATACTTTACTTATAGTAAAGTAAAAATAATAAATACTTGTCAATCTGGTTGATTGAGGTCTCTAGAATTGCTGGCAACCCAGACTGTTTAATGTTTTTATAATTAAAATCGTTTAATGGAGTCTTAATCTCTTTTTATTCCATTAATCAACACTTCATCAAATTTGTAAAGTCTTAATTTATTGTTCAGTAATTTCTATTAAAATTTTTGTGATGAGTGCATTTTTCGACAATATTTCTTCTTCTTTCCGAAGACAAAAATGGTAATTCATTTGCTTTATTTGCTTTGTGGGACTCTTATAACTACTTAAAATGATATGATACAATATTTAGAATGGATGTATTTTATTATTACACTATTTCATAAGCCCACATATTATACAATTTAATAAACATTATTCATATGTCAATATATACATACTACAATCATGGTCTGGCCAGATCGATGGTGAAAAACCCTAAATGCATGCCAGCGGGTCGAGAGAAGAAAGAAAAGAGAACCTGAAGAACTGACCGAGCCCCGATAACATTTAGTTTTGTATCGACCGTAGAATAGAAACAAAACTAAATGTTATCGGGGCTCGGTCAGTTCTTCAGGTTCTCTTTTCTTTCTTCTCTCGACCCGCTGGCATGCATTTAGGGTTTTTCACCATCGATCTGGCCAGACCATGATTGTAGTATGTATATATTGACACATGAATAATGTATATATATATATTATATATATAGTATCAATGTCTAAACCACTGTAAGAAATCGTGAACTGAGACTCAGATCTTTCCCTGAGGTATCTGGTAATTGTCCCCAATCGGGTTAACAGGTACTGGCAAACCAGTTCCTCGTCTGTCTAACGAGAAACAGTAACTTAGTTGAAAGGTTTTAGTTCTATTTCTAAATTCCTGCTTGTGGTTTGGACGTTAATTCACATTAAATATAATTTTGTGCCAAGAGAATTTATAAATTTCTTGAGATCATCCTTATGATAATTGGATGTATTCTTTTTAGTTCATAAAACTTCTTTAGCGAATTTTTATATTTAAGTTCTGTGAAAAGTGTAAGTAATTTCTCTCTTCTAGAAATAAAATTTAAAACCATTGTGTCAAGTTTATTAAGCTATTTAGCAGGTTTTTCACAAAAAATATAAGGTTTGGAATGAAGTACCGTGATATCTAAATAAAATATTGTCAGTAGAACATACATTTAAGAAAACGTTTTTTTTTTTTGAAGGACATTCATTTCAAGGAAATCTGCACAAGGCCTCTAAAAGTTATTGTCAAGGGAATTTAGATGGCATTAGATTGTTACCCTTGTCAGCCGGAGATGCAGTTGAATTACCTTCTGTCACAAGAACGAGACCCTTCTGATCTTCACCTTCAAATTGGGTTAACTATTAATGTACTTCATTTTTTATAAGATTTAAAATCCTACTAAATTTCAATATTAATAAATATAAAATTTAGGTGTATCATTCTTTACGTCAGATATCTCTATAATAATCACTAAATATCAACTAATTTAACGAGATTGGGTTCCAATTTTTTTGTTGCAAATTATCCAATCAATTAATTGTGTATTTATCTCTTTCAAATCGACAATCTTTTTTTTTTTCTGTATTTTATTCCAGCATGTTCCACTGTGTATTATATGCATCATCGTCAAATTGTACGCAATACTTCTTTCATTAACACTACAAAATACTTATTTTAACTTATTTTACATTATTCATAATTCAACAATTTAATATTTTTTTTAAATGTCTATACTGTACAAAAATTTTACAAATTCTTTATAATAACCTTTTTTAATTAATGAGGAAGGCCTAATGGGCCACTCCTCTCCACAAACCAAGACCTTACGTATGAGAGCCATACGTGGTCTTTATGGTTCCCTCAAACAGTAATCGTACACCAAGTGTCTAGGAGATTTGGGTGTCTTGTCAAGGATCTACAATCCTTGTATGAACGCTACTTATGAACTGAAGAAACATCCTTTAAGCATTAACCGTTGTAAACGATATAGTATGCACGAACATTCTTATTAATTTATGTGATCAAATTCTGCTACAAACAGGTCTTTACTTTGCTTCTTACAATTGACTGCAGAACAGCTGAGTCCTCCAATCCAATGTTCAATACTGGTTGCAGCCACTACGAGCCACAACATATATTTTAAAATTTCCAATCATTACCTTAAGCTTTTCCTGGTACATTCCTTTCTAGTATAAAGTTTCCAAAAATGCTATTCCAAAAATACTTGAAGAGAGTCTCCACAGCATAACATTCTTTGCTATTTACAGCGTCCTTTAATTTAAAACTATAGACAATTTTCCGGTGCCTATATGGCCTAAACGTTCTCTAACTACAAGTATCCACACTATTCGGACTATTACGGCTACCTTAATAAAAAAATTGAAAAGAGATAGGTGACTGAATATTTAATTTACTAAAGCATTTATTCCAAACCCTTTTCTATGTGACTTCATTTAATCTTTCCAAATCTTTGAAAAAGTTAACATTACTTTTTCTTCCCTATGTAAGAGGAATTTAAAAGTATATTTATGCTAAGGGTTCCCAAATCGTGTACTGGAGAACTCTTGGGTTCATTTATGATAGCAATCAATTTTCAAAACTGGTGCAGCATAAAATAATATTTATCAGCCCTTAAAAGTCAGAGGGTTGCTAGTTTATTTTATCATTTACTTGAAGAATGTTAAATTAACCATTTCAGTTGGACAACTTACATTTGTATAAATCTACTAATATATTTTTCATATTTCACAGGGATATATAATATGTGTATGTATATGTGTGTATATATGATTGCAAATGTTAAGATTTTATAGATATTATATTGTTGTTAAGTTTCCTGAACCGCTTCAAGGAATGATTAAAACAGATGACAACCCCACTAAGCAATAAAATTATTCCATGTTATATAAATAAAGTTAATATATATATAAATATATATATATATATATATATAATTCACTGATAAAACGAAATACGATCCAAACTGGACACAATTGGATTACAATTACAATACCAATTGCTAATGGGTTACTTGCCGTTGCGTCTACAACGTCCTTGGTCTCCCATTCTCTTTTCTCCTGAAGACGGATTACCCGAAAATTTGAGTCTGTAAGTGTGTTTCCCTACTTTGTGTGTTGCTCTTTGTTAATCTCAAACTGGTATATATATATATATATATATATTAATATATATTATTTATATATATATGTATATATATCAGTTCAAAAACGAAGGAAACCAACACACAGAGAAAGAAACACACTTACAAACTCAAATTTTTGGATGATCCGTCATCAGGAGAAAATTTGAGTTTGTGTGTCTCTTTCTCTGTGTGTTGCTTTTCTTCGTATTTGAACTGATTTGCGACCAGTTTGGATCGTTTTTTCGAATTTAAATGAGATATATATATATATATATACTTCTTTTATGAATATACGATGCGAAACTAATGTCATTATTATATGTCATAATGTCAGTATTATGACTTATAGTGTCAATGTAGATAAAAAACAGAGAAATTAAAAACACACGCTTTAATTTTCTAATTTTTTGATTGGATAGTTTTCAGAAGAGATAAGAAAGAGAAACCAGCGCACTGGTACAGAGACGGTTGGAAATAAACAATATTGTATCATGCGCGCCCGGTCATATATATATATATATATATATAATATATATATATATATATATAAAGATTTCACATAAACACGTGAAATAACAATCAATGATCAAACCACAATAAGAAATGGGAAAACAAGACTAAGATCTTTCAACCGTAACCGTAACTCTTCGTCAGAGTTAAAAAACCAACTAGCTGGGTTTTTGACTCCGACGAAGACCGCTTGTTACGGTCGAAAGATCTTAGTCTTGTTTTCCCATTTGTTATTGTGGTTTTATCATTGATATATATATATATATATATATATGACCAATTTTTGTATTATTATTTTTTAAACTTAAGCTTAATTTGAAAACTTTTTACGAATTGCTATCATTGCCTTCAAACATTTCGGCATTTCTACAGTTCTACATAAAGACAGAAGACGATTTGTATCTGCTTATCTATACAAATACAGCAGCATGTATTCAGAAATATGAATTTTCTGTCATTCTTAATTTCTGTTTTTTTACTCTTTGAGAATTAATTTTATTCTCAATTTAATTTATATTTCTAATAATTGTTTTACAATTTTATAAGCAAAACGATGGATAATAAATTTGCAATTATTTAGCATCATTACTGAGTAAAATAATTTTTTTCTTTATCAAATTTGAAATTGCATAACCATTTAATAATGAATATAAACAAGAGATAAACAATTTTGTTTTTGAGAGGAATAACATTAAGCTTTTCGAAAGTTATAAAGAATCGTGCAGCTTTCATGGAATTATCATGCCAGATTGCATGCCTCTGAATCCGATTTAACGTCCTCTGCTGTTAAACAAACCTTGAAATGTTCATATTTTCACAATTCGCTATCTATTTGTTACATCCTTCCCTAAGAAATGTTATCAATTTGGTTTAAATTTAAAAATACGTGATATACGTTTTATCAGACTATACAATAAAATTATTGAAAATTTGAAAAAGTATTAGAAATAAGCAATTTTATTAAAAAAATAACAACTTTCAAAAAAGTTTTTTTTTCATTAAAAATCTTTTTTAGCATATATGTAAACTTTGTCAAATGTTAGTGGAAAGCCAGGGTAGTCCATTGGCTTGCATGCTCGTCTTTGGACTGCTAGACCCAAGGTTGCAAAAGTAGACAAGAGGTAGCAAACTCTAATAATGAGTAAATACCAGGAATTTTTTTTTATATTTATTTATTAATACATATATATCATATATCTCTGTAAAATATGAAAAAATGTTATTATATTTATACAAATGTAAGTTGGCCTACTGAAATGGTTAATTTAACATTCTTCATGTAAATGATAAAATAAACTAGCAACCCTCCTGACTTTTAAGGGCTGATAAATATAATTTTATGTTGCACCAGTTTTGAAAATTGATTGCTATCATAAATGAACCTAACAGTTCTCCAGCACACACAATTTAGGAATCATTAGCATAAATATACTTTTAAATCCCTCTTACATAGGGAAGAAAAAGTAATGTTAACTTTTTCAAAGATTTGGAAAGATTAAATGAAGTCACATAAAAAATGTTAGGAATAAATGCTGTAGTAAATTAAATATTCAATCAACTACTTTCAAATTTTTTTATCAAGGTAATCTTTTGTAACGGAATGGTCTCAACATTTGCAGGTAGAGGATAAGTAGGCCATATAGTCACCGGAAAATATGTCTATGGTTTTAAATTATAATACTCTGTAAATAACAAACAATGTTAGACTGTCGAGACTCTCTTCAAGTATTTTTGAAATAGCTAAACTTTAAACTATGAAGGAAATTACTTAAGGAAATGATTGGAAATGGTCGCCTTCTGCATGCCTTGGTCACGCTGTTGTGGAGCTGCAAAGCTACATAGATAGTCTGACTGAGTGGTATGCTGACTGGCCGCTGCAGGTCAACCCGGATAAAAGCCAATATATCAGATTTAGCAAAGGTTCTACACGTTACCCTCCCCCTGTCTTCATTGGTGGAATTAGGATCACATTTACAAGAGAAGTCCGCTATCTGGGAGTTATTCTGGATAGCAGACTAACTTTCAAATCCCATCTAGCAACCAAGCACACGGGGTACAGCGTTGCTGTGTCATTTATACCCCATCCTTAAATCAAGGGATACTCCTCATGCAGTGAAGGAGGTTGTCTACAAGGCGGTTATAAGAACTATCATGACCTATGGATGTTCTGTCTGGTACAACTCTGGATAACTAACAAAAACCGACTCCAGATTGTCCAGAACAAGTGTGCTCGACTTGTAGCCAATGCTCCTTTTTATGCGAGAAATGTCGATATCCAGCGTGATCTAAGGATGGAATCAATAGAAACTTACATTAGGCGTCTGACTATCAATGAAGACAGAAAACTTCCCTTACACTCTAACCTGCTAGTAAGAACACTTTTACTTCAAATTCTCTGAAACTAATCCCCCTCCGACTAATCAGGTCACCAAATTAACGATTACTGACGACTTTAGACTCAAAGACCATACGACCACGAAACATACTCACCATAGATAGGACAGAAACTGACATACCGACCTACCCGATAGACCTGAACAATTAAAGTAGAACAAACAGATAAGAAGGTGAAAACCTCTGGCTTGGAACTGCCTGACCCCAACGTGCATCAATGCACGGAAAATCTGGTTGGGGGTCGCCTCATGTTGATTTTAAAATATGAATTGTGGCCAGTAGCGGCTGCAGTCAGCATTGAACATTGGACTGGAGGAATCAGCTTTTCCGCACTACTAGACATATAAATAATATAATTTTAAAACTGAGTGCACATTATTATTCATGTTCTGTAATCATTAGTAATTAAATAGTTGTTTGGAATTATACAAACAATATTGGCACAATCAGCTTTCTTTCATGCTGAAGAGACGTAACTGGTGGAAACAGATGGTCAAAGTAGGCTACTCGTAAACTTATGATTGTAAAACCTTCCCATGTGTCAGTCAAAGGGTGTTAAAAACCTAATGACATTTGTTTTAACCGATCAGGTTAATACTAATAATCATTCTTTGAAAAAAAAAATCTACAGAGAAGGCTCAATAATTTCTTAAACGCTAAACAAAAGCTCTTCACTCTAGTGACCAAGGGGTGAAACAGGAGTCAGCGAAATTGCTTGTATAGATAAAACTTCTGTAGAGTCAAAATATTGTTTTAGATTCATCTTTTTCATCTTTAGATATTAGCTATTTTATTTTGAAAATTAAAAAAAGTGTTAGAACAATGTTAGAAAAAATCTAAACACGTGCCTGGTAGTTTGTAACACGATCTCCAAGTGCTCATTCCCACAAGCCTAATGAAAAATGTTCTCATCCCTTATGCAATATAGGTATTTACTTGACTTTACTAAACAAATATCCAAAATAAATTGAATAAAAATCCATAATAAAATAAAATAAATTCATATAAGAACTTTTAGTTATGAATAATTTACTCTAAGTATTACCGGAGTACTAAAAAAAATTATTGTTTTTATGAATATTTATTGAATTTATATTTAACCACGGATATAATCAAGTTGAATACACCTGTTTTCTTTAGAACACCAAAGTTAAGCAATATTAGGTGAAATTACTACTTAAACAGGTGACCCAACGTCCAGTTGGCAAATCCGTTCAGGTTACTTACCTTTGGTTAATTGGTGCCCTATCAAAAACGAGCCAGGATATTCTTCCTTGAATAGCACAAACGAAGTAAAGCTTCAAAGGTAGTGCACTCAGTTACTATGCAGTATTTAATCGCGTGATTTTTGAAACGATTTGTTCATATTA
Organism: Hermatobates lingyangjiaoensis; assembly: GCA_026182355.1. NCBI lineage: Eukaryota > Metazoa > Arthropoda > Insecta > Hemiptera > Hermatobatidae > Hermatobates > Hermatobates lingyangjiaoensis. Next base: position 977,601 of record JAPFBL010000175.1, on the reverse strand, counting down.
TTAAACTTGTCTAGGTAGAGAGTATTTCATTAACATTTTTACCTTATAACATGTAAAACTTATGAATTCTAATGTAGTGCAATCAGTTATTATGTGGTATTTATTATCAGTTATTTTTTACCCTAAAACATATAAATGTGAGTTTGGTTATATTATGAATTATTAACAACTTTTCATAATATTTATAATTATATAACTATATCAACTAATTTTATATTTTATTCACTGCAATTTTCTCATGTAATATAAAATAATATAGAATATAAAATAATTTCCTTTCAAATTTTAAGAGGTAAATAAAATTAAATGTAATAAGAACTGTTGTCGTAGTATTTTCTTAAAAAAACCGAAGTAGGGGAAGATATTTACTGGTGGTATCATGAAATTAGGACTGGCTTTATGTATACATGGAGCTTTTTCAGTGCATTGAAAGATTGACTCTACTACCTATAACACATTAAACTTACATAACTCCTTTAAGAGATGCTCCTATCGCATTACAATTTCCTTTCTTTCAGTTTGAAGTATCGTAAAATAAAATTTAATACTTGCCAACGAATTAAGTTCTCTTCTTTCCATGGCTTATATGCCAATATATTGGTAGGACGTAAAAGAAAATGGATGAATAAACTTTAGGCAAAATAGCTCCATCAAAAAGCAGGAATAACATTATTTTCTTTTTTAAGTATTTAATAACATTTATAAATTACACTCTTATTGTGGCTGTATTTTTTTCAATTTAAATTACAAGAACATTAATGAATCAATATTAATGCGTTAACGCATAATATTAATTAATATAATTAATTAATTAATTAATATTAACGCATAATATTATCAATATTAACGCATTAATGAATCAATATTAATGCGTTAACGCATTAACGAATTAATGATTATTAATGAATCGCCCAAATGATATAACTCATACTAGTGGCACCCATATTGTTCAACTGGTTCCAACAATAGTGCCATTTACTCCGGGTCTGTTTCTCTGTCAACTTTTCTTGACTTTGTTTACTATCCACCTCCCTGGTATTCATAAACTGAATATCAACATCACGTCCTCTGCTCTCAAAACGTCCAGCATCACCCCTAAGCCCTCTGCTTTTCTTTCAAGCGCCCACCTTGCCTCCGCAATTTCCTATTCCATAGAAGTTTGGTGTCTCCAAGCAATTAACTTTTACTGAGGGAGTAAAATTGTGTGGTTACCCAGGTTGCTTAACCTGCTCTGTTTTAACCAAACTATACTTCACTCTTCCTTCCATAATAGCACGCATATCAAGTTCAAACAACTGATTAAACCTCCAAAAACTGCGTTCATTGTTTAGATAATACTAAATGAGATTCATTTTACGTATGCTTAGAACAGACATATAGTAATCATGTCTGATAGTCAAGCAGCAATTAAAGCATTGAGCTCAAAGCTTATTAGCTCAAAGATGGTCCTGAATTGCAAAAATAAACTCAATCTCCTGGGTATGAGGAACAGGATCTCTCTCTGCTGGGTGCCAGGACATGCAGAAGTAGAGGGAAATGAACGAGCAGATGAACTTGCAAGAGAAGCTGCTCAGAAACCGCAAAAGGTCCTGAACCATACTGTGGTATAGGACAACACAGTACTCCTTAGGAAAGAGGATAAACAAAACAGGAAGGAATACTGGGATTCTCTTCAAGGACACAGACAATCAAAGATTAGTTGAACCTAATATTTGTGACCACTAGTGTAAGTGATTCTTTCTTTTGTTTTAACAATATTGGACTATATATAAAATACTTTATTCGTTCTCGAGAGTTATGTCAAAATATTAACAAATAATTACCAGCCGACGTTTCACCGAAAATTTTTATCATTAACAGGGCTAAAAAATATTTATTAAAAATGAATAATACTATAAATAACCATATAAATAATAATAATAACAATTTTTTTATATTAATAATAGTACAAATAACTGAGACCTCTCACAGAAAAACAAAAACCACAGAAAACATAAACACTATATGTGAAAGCAAAATGAAATTTAAATTTATTAAAGGTTTAATATGAAATATAAGAATGATAAAGTTACATAAATCTGTAAAAGCAACCACCAAACTACCATATATTTTATGATGTTTTCCAGGATGATGGATGGTTGTCTACAGAAAGTGTTGTAATCAATCTACATGTACAGACTTTATCAAATTTAAGTCATATAGTTCACGGTGTATTTAGAACCTCATTTACTTGAGTATTATACAAACATGAGAGAGATACTTTTTTGTTCTTTAAAAAAAAAAATGTTACTACTCTTAAGCCACACTTCCGGTGATTCAATCAACTTACAATTTCTTTATTTACTTATTTACTTACATTTACTTATTTTATTAATACGAATATTCCTTGAGCTTAAAACATTACTAAAGCATTTCTGAACTAAAAATGCGAGAACTATCGCATTTTAATCTGAAATATCATGTGAAGTTTTTGGGAAATAAAAATTTTCACAACAGACAATATACCCATTAGAAAGGCAAATTAAGAGAATCAGTTCCAAAAATTTTTGAACAAAAAAATAGAAAAGTCTCCAAAATTCTATGAACTGCTTCTTGGATGTAGAAGGATCATTTGATGAAACTCTTTGTTGCAAGATAGTTGAAACAGAGAGTTCTGGATATACAAACAACTAAAACAGTCCTTATACTTTTTTCAAAAAGAACGAAAAAGTAGGACTCAAAAGACTTTTATGTCCACATTCTATGTTAATATTAGTTATGTTCACCTTTAAAACGTTAATGCTTTTCGGAAAATCATACTAAAAACCATTGAAAGTGAGATATCTCTCTAAAAAAAAAAATTAAAAAATTAATAAAATAAGCATAAAATCTAAGGAGCAATAAGACGGATATGACTCCAACACGCACTAGTCTAATGACTCAGTTTCTAAGTTTAATAATAATAGTAACACTTTTGATTGTTCTAGCTCAATTATTTTAAGTTTATTCTAACTAATGAAATGGATACAAGATGGTAAAACCATATATTATTTGGTAAATCTTTACCAGTTCTATATTACGTCTACACTATACACACGCTAAAATGAAGCTAAAGCCAGTTGATCGTCAATGAGTTAGATACTATGTCTACTTATACCTAGGTTGTGTTGTTGACTTACTTCACAGTTCTTTTTAGCTTTACTAATTTTTAATTTTATTTGCAATAGTTTATTTAACTTTTTCTTACTTAGCTTATTTTATTTTTGGTATGAATTGTATTCGTTTATTCATTATCTTACATGATTCATTACTATATTTGTTCTTCCTACGCCTTCCTTTACATGTTGCTAACACTTATTACTGCTGCTCGGTCGTAGCAATGCATTTTCTTTTAGAGTGTTCACACCTCTTCTTTTGATGTTGATGATTCGTAAAAAAATATTAATATTATTATTGTATATATATCTATATATATATATATATATATTATACTGTTAGCTTCAGCAACTCAAAGAGACTACTTCTGCCCGATGACGACGTGAGTTGTGAGTCTTTTGTGTGTGTCTTTATTTGTTTTTCTCTTTCCTGTGTGAACTATATATATATATATATATATATATATATATATATATATATATATATATATATAGAAGCACTAAAAACACAAAAATACAGTAACGAAAATAAAACACTATGACTCACATTGAATATTTAAAACTGTTAATAATCCTTTTTCTCAGAGGAAGTAGCGCCGTAAAAATACGAAGTCAACTGAAATGTTTCACTTCTGCTAAGTGATTTATTTGTACCCAAATTTATACCTATACAGGTTGACAACAAGGAAAATAAAAAAAATAGAAATAGATTGAGAAGTAGAAAAAAATAACTAAATAAACATAAAGTAAAATAAATAATACAGTTTAAATAAATGGAAACAAAAAATGAATATAAAATAATGAATAATTAAGAAAATAAACAAATAACATTTAAATGTAAAAAGAAATTTATAAATAATGACCAAAAAATTGGGATAAAATAAATTATCATTTCAGTTTAATACTACGGTGTATACATTGTCTTAGGAGCCAAATGTGGACTTCTTCAAAAGCTCATCATGTGACAAGTTTAGTGTAATGAAGAACCTTTTTTAAAAATACTAACCTTTTTATAGCTTGATAAAATGTAATAAAAATGTATAAAATATGCCGATGAAATTAATAACATTACTTCTATTTCTCATTCATTAAGATATTTCGCTTCTGATGTGCACAAAATTTTAAATCTTGACATTAAAACGTTCTCTAGTGCTGTTAAAGAAACTCATTGAACGTCAAAAGTCATAGTTTTACATGTTTTATTATAACATGAGTTTTTAGACCTACATTCTAGGTTTGATTGTAATCCTCACTTTAATAATTAATAGTTTTTCCTACATTTAAAATAGTGGTAGCATCTTAATTAAAATTCTTTTAGAGAATTGAAGTATACTGTTATTCATGAAACTCCGTGTGAATGTTATAAAATATACATACATCAGACTGGTAAATTATTGAAATTGCATGTCAAACAACACTAACACTCCTTGACACAAAGTAGTGCCTTCTTCTTGCATATAAGTAAAGAAAATCTTGATTAATAATCAAACAACAGATAAAATTACAAAGCACGATATATTGTTGATGTTAGGAAATATTATCAAGTCTTATTAAATTTAAAACAGCAAATACTGTAAACATTAGTAACGGCTGATTAAACTCAGATTCGGGGTTTCGCAAGCTATAACCTGGCTATTAGGGTTGTCACCCTTATACTAACTCCTTTCTCACCCTCACTTGCCCTACCCAACCCTTTTTTCACATTTCTTTAAAATACCTCCCATGTGTCATTTCCTTTTCAATACCACATTACATGCTCTATATGACTCATTTCAGTCACAAGTCACTATTTGTTTCATTGAAAGAATTTAGTTTTATTTCTGAACTACTTATAGTCATTTAGATATACATATTTCTCAAAAAAAAATTTTATTTTTATTTTACATTGTCACAACAGCGTAAGTGTAACATTACCAGTGACAATGATGAAAGACGTATATATACTTTCTCAAATAAAGAAACAGGTATTCTTTAATACATATTTTATTATAATCTATGCCATATCCAGTCAAAGTTCTTCCTTTAAACCTTTTTCGTATTCACAGGACTTTTTTTTTACACTACGGTCTTCAATGCTGTGTAACACTCAGTTGAAGAGATCACTCAGAAATGAAACAGAAACTCACTACTATATTTCGATGTCCTCGTCATCAGGAAGATAGAAACGAGTCGCTCCGAAGGCAGACAACGACTCATATATATATATATATATATATATATATATATATAGACAAAGAAACATAGAGAAATCAAAAGAACACACTTACAGTCTCTAATTTTTGGTTTGAACCGTCTTCAGGAGAGATAAGAGAGGGAAACCAAGCGCACTGGTTCAGAGACGGTTGGGTCTAGTGCGCTTCGTTTCCCTCTCTTATCTCTCCTGAAGACGGTTCAAACCGAAAATTAGAGACTTTAAGTGTGTTCTTTTGATTTCTTTATGATTCATTGTCTATATTGAACTATATTTGTCAGTTTTGGTTCGTATTTCCAACGAAAAAGTATATATATATATATAATATATATAACAAATTCAATAATATATCGACCGTTTGATAGAATAGATGTATTCTCTAATCGGGGTTCGGGCAATTTTCCAGGATAAAAAATCATAAATATAAGAAGAGTATATGGAGAAGATGCCTATGAAAAAGGTTTTAAATAAAACCGAAACGTTGGCAACGAGAGTTTGATTTTTTATCCTGGAAAATTGACCGAACCCCGATTAGAGAAGACACCTATATATATATATATATATATATATATATATATATATAATATATATATATATACACTTTAACACATAGAAAAGAACACAGAAAGACACTACAGAACTCACTTCGATATTTCGACATCCGTCGTCATCGGGAAGAAGTGCGAAGTACTCGCGTTGAGAAGCAAACTGCTACTCAATATATGCTATATATATATATAAAAGATTGTAAACAACGTGATTTTATTTTAAGAACAAAAATTAAATTACTCGTTCACACTCCGAATTGAGAACAATTAATAACTGCTAATAATAATCTAAACAGAAATAAATAATAAGTCCATTTATATAAAATATATTTTATATAATTTATATAAAAATGTAAATAAACATTAGAAAGCATATTTTGGAAGGTTACACTCATATCAGCTGACATCAGGATTTTTAGCATAAATATTATATATGTGTATATATAAACTATAAACTATATATAAAATGTTTTTAACTATATAATACTATATAAAACAATATATAATAGGTTCATTTGCTTTTTTTTTAATGGTTTAAAGTTCATTGATTGCACCACATGTTTATGTGTTAAAGTTTTTCTTAATAATATATATATGCCAGAGAGGAATAATATTGAAAGAAATTACAAACTTCTTTCCTATGTTTCGATATTTAGACACTCATCATCAGGTTAAGCAGAAATACCAGTTATATTTCATTTTCGTGTAATATTTTTATACAAAATATGTATTTAATGTTATGTTTTCAGTAATAATGTTGATAACGTGTTACAATGTATATAATGATGTTCTGAATTTTGTATACTGTGTAAATATTTCACTTTATGTAAGATTTGTTTCATGTGTTTTAAATACTTTCAAATATTTAGAAAATATAAATAATAAAGAAATTTTGAGTGAACCAGAAACTGGTTTAGCATGGTCCTCCTACATAAATTTAAAAGAATTCTGTATATTCTATAATGTAAATCATAATAAAATATTAAAAGCACTGCTTATGTTGTAATGAAGAGAGGATAAATCTCTCAAGAGAGTAAGATGGAGTTTTTAATTAAACTAATGATAAAAACATTTTCAATTAGATGAAGGAATTGCAAAGGGCTCCTAAGAGCAGTGGTAGAGGGGGTGTGTTTGTGTAAATGTTAAAGGGTTAAAACAGTTTTGAAAAACACGCCTCTGTTGACATTTTTTTTTTTTCTAAAAATGATTTGGTTTCTTAATGCAAAACTCATTTAATGTTCTAACTTTAATACATTTGAGTAATACACGCTTAATAGAAAAATTTTGGAACACATTATGTAAATAATGAAACACCATATTATTCTATTATTGATTTAGTTTTCTAGGTTTTAATTGAATTAGGTGATTATGAAGAAAAAGCTTAGAAATGACATATTCTATTAAAAGAGGTATTTTGAATTAAATATCTTAATTTTTAGAATTTTAATCTTAGCTTCATTAATGCTTGGACATAATTACAGACTTACAGATTTACATACACCAAGCACTCGCACATCACACACACACACACACAAAGAATGACAGTCATTAAAGTTAGAAATACTTAAAAAACTATTCTTGTAAACTTTGATAATTGAAAACTTTCTTGCCCAAAATATATATAACTATAAACATTATATTAGGTTAGGCTAGGTTGCAGTGGCAGTCTCACAAGGGAACACACGTAGGCCAAGCATTGGCCCTTTGTGATACCACACAATGAAGATTGATCCTACAGTGGGAGTCCTAAATTTTGCCTAACTCAAGTGTATTTAGAGTAGGGATCTTTAACGAGTACCTGACATCGTACAGGCTCGGGACCGACGGTTTTAACGTCCTTCTCCGAGGGACGACGTGCTCAGATTTATTCACCTCCCGCGTGAATAAATCGGGTGCCCAGTGAGGATCGAACCCCGGTTCTATCAGTTTAGAGGCGAGCACGTAACCACTGAGCTAACCTGACCCCCCTAAACATTATATTACCATAAACTATTTATGGAAAATATAATTATCCATAATAACTTGTAGTAGTACCGAGAGAACAATACATAATTGTTGGTAAATATAACGATATTGTCAATTCATAATATAAATGAAAATAGGCCTATACTGATTTTAAAAGTTCATTAAAAGATATATAAAAGTATATAAGGTAAATAAAAGTATTTAAAAGTATATAAAATATTTATAAAGTATACAAAAGGTATTTTAAAAGTTAGAATAAAAATAATTAAAGTTATTTAATAATTTAAATAATTAAAGAGGGGTAACGCCTACTTTGGGAAATACTGTTGTAGATGAATATGAATTTTTAGTAAATAAAATCATCCATTAATGCAATAGAGATTTATTTATCTATTTATTAGCCAACGCCCTCCTTAGCTGTTGGATTATTTGGTGAGTAATACAATAAAGAGGAAATAGATAAATTTCAATATGTAAATTTAAAGTTTTTGCTATATTGACATATTTTGTTTCTATTACAAATTTACGAAAATTTCAACAAAATTGTACTGTAAATTATGTAGATCCCCATCTCAGAGGTTCATCTTACTAATCAAATGAAGTTTTAAATTGCTTAATTCCCTTGCAAATGTCTCTCTCCTCTCAAACGATTAAATGAGTGTGACATTCTTTCCTTGCGGGACAAAGAATTTTCTGGCTAAATTTCATTGTTTTTGAGTAGCTCTCGAAAGAATTACTTTTCGGATTTTAACTGAACTTTGCATAATGAGTTATATTTTAACTGAACCTAGTATAATTAGAAATATTTTAACTGTACATAGTATAATAAGTAATATTTTAACTGAACCTTCTATAATGAGTAATAAAAAGATTTCACATAAACACGTGAAATAACAATCAATGATCAAACCACAATAAGAAATGGGAAAACAAGACTAAGATCTTTCAACCATAACAAGCAGTCTTCGTCAGAGTCAAAAACCCAACTGATCTTAGTCTTGTCTGATCCAAAAAGTCTGATCTTAGATCTTAGTCTTGTTTACCCATTTCTTATTGTGGTTTGATCATTGATAATGAGTAATATTTTAACTAAACCTTCTATAATGAGTAATATTTTAACTAAACCTTGCATTATGAGTAATATTTTAACTAAACCTTGCATTATGAGTAATATTTTAACTAAACCTTATATAATAAATAATATTTTAACCATTGATATTATTAGCATAATGAGTAATATTTTAACTAAACCTTGCATTATGAGTAATATTTTAACTAAAGCTTGCATTATGAGTAATATTTTAACTAAACCTTGCATTATGAGTAATATTTTAACTAAACCTTCTATAATGAGTAATATTTTAACTTAACCTAGCATAATCAGTAATATTTTAACTAAACCTTGAATGACTTAAAATAATTTAACCTATTAAATTATTTAAAATAATTTAAATAATAACTTAATAATTTAAGTTAAAAGTAATATTTTAACCTAACCCAGCATTATGAATTATATTTTAACCAAACATAGCATAATGAGCAATATTTTGACTGAACCCTATGTAACGACTAACATTTTAACCGTGTTTAACATTTTAAATAAATCTAACACAATAAATAGTGTATTAACAGTACTTATAGAAATACATATTTTAAATAAACGTAATAGTATAGCTATTGTTTAACTGTACTAGCTAGAATGATTCATCGTTTTTTTCTAAATTTAAATTGAATCAGTAATGTAGGTTAGGTTAGGTTAGGTTACAGTGGCCGTCCCGAAGAGAACACACATAGGCCGCAAGCCGGCCCCTTGTGATACCACAAAGAGAAATTGAGGCTATTCTTCCCCGTCACTGGTCCACTCGAACCATTTCGAGAGAACAATAAATCTAGACAGATCCCTGATACCAGTGGATGCTAAGTTCTCAAGATTGTCAAAGAAGTACTCTCCCAGTGCCTCTTTCCTTCTTTGAGCCAGACCAGGGCATTGACAGAGAAAGTGAGAAATCGTCTCTTCCTCTTCCTCATCCTGGCACGCCCTGCAAAAATCCCTCGCCTCCAATCCTAATCTGGTGGCGTGTCTACCTACGAGCCAGTGTCCCGTGGAAACAGCGATCACATTGGCTACATCTCTTCTATTCTTGGAAAGAAGATCCTTCGTTCTTCTGGAATTACAAGAAGGCCATAACTGCCTTGAAATAAGACACGTGTCCTCATCAGACCACCTTTGCCTGATGCGTTCATCAATTCTTTGTCTTATCCAAAGCTTACATGTAGAAATTGGGGTCCCTAAATTGTATAGGATATCCTGAGTGGGAAGAGTGGTGCCAAAGCGGGCAAGCTCATCAGCCTTACAGTTGCCTTCAATGTTCCAGTGACCTGGTACCCATATAAGTTCAACTTTAGCCCTCAATGACAATTCATTTAGGAGTTTCTTGCAGTCCTCGACTGCCTTTGATGTGCTATAGATCCCCTTTTGGGATTTAATAGCAGCTTGACTATCTGAAAAAATCTTGATGCCATCGCTGCCCAAAGAGGTCAGGGCTAACAAGCGCCTGACCGCCTCCCTAATAGCAGTAACTTCTGCCTGGAATACACTGCAGTGGTCAGGGAGCCTGAAAGCTATATTCCATTCCAGTGCCTCTGAAAAGATACCTCCACCAACCCTGCCCCCCAGCTTAGATCCATCAGTAAAGATCCATATGGATCGGCTGTTCGAGAACAAGTCCCCCCTCCAGTCCTCCCTGCGGGGTATGACTGTGGAGAACCCGCTCCCAAAAGAGGGCTTAGTGATGATGTAGTCAATATCTGTAAGCAAGCTTCTGTATTCCTGAAGCACAGTTGAATGTCCAATATGAGTCTCCCTCCAGGGGTTGATCGTGTGTAATCTTATAGCCGAATTAACAGCCAGCTGCTCCCCATAAAGGTCCAGTGGTGTCAAATTCAGAATAATATCTAATGCCTTTGTTGGGGTGGTTCTAAGACAGCCAGTAATATATACTTCTGCAAGTCTTTGCACCCTACCCAATTCTTTGAGGCGTATGCCCACTCGTAAGGCTTTCCACCATACCATTACACCATAAAACAAAATAGGTCTAACGACCGCCTTATACATCCAGTAAAAATCAGTAATGTAACAAACTTCAAGAAAATTATTAATGGTGTCAACTGAATTAAATTGAACAAGGTGTTTTACAAGTAACTTTTAAATAACACTAAATGTTCACTGAAGAAAGAAATAAAAGTTTTAAATGTCACGTAATAAATAACCTTGATTATAAAATATTATCCTAATATAAAAAAGTAGATGTAGACTCAAAAAATATAATTTTCATATCTTAGTATAAAATACATTCTATTGGTGTATTTCTCCGATTTTTTCACATTTAGCTATACAAAATATAAACTTGTATAGGATAATTAAATAAAACATTTTGTATATTAATTATTTTTTATAATATATTAATTATTAATAAAATGTCTATAAATATATTAATTAATTAATGGATTTTTTTTAAGTAACTAAAAGAAGTTAACTACTTAAAGTGGAGCCTAAGAAGTCATCTTTTCATTGAAGAGATATTTCTGAATCACTCCATTCAAAGGATTTCTTAGCATTTCAATCTCGCTTCAAATCCTCTCAAACTTTTTTCTACTTACCAAAGTTCCCAATTTAAATCAATTTTATTTATCTATGTTTATTCATTTGAATATTTCTTATCCTGTATTTTTCAACAGTTTTTAAGAGTTTTTATATTCATTTTTCAATAATCTTTGCATTATTATTTAAAATGCAGTAAGTGCGAAGATAGACTAAAATCAAATACTATGCAACAACTAAATCAAGTTTGATGGGTAATTTGTAATGATGTATACCCATGAAATTCTATTCTTCTTATCTTATCTTATTTCATTTATCATAGTCTATCATAGTCATATATGAAATAAATAAAAACAAACTATTGCGTTTGCAAACATATTTAAATCGTATTTTCAACGAACGTCCAATAAATTAAGTTTTGCAAACACTGTTGTTGTGCTTATAGGCAAGGGATATCTGAAAGGCAAAAAGACCTACATTTACTACAATCCATATTTATGTTTCTGCCATTTCTGAGATAGAACAAGTTTCACATCAAAATAGTTCTTCTGAAGGACCGGCTTCGAACTGGTTTGAGTTCCGTCTAGCGCTTTCAATGCGATCTGATTATCTGATCAGATTCGTATACATCTATTATTTAAGCCTTCTTCCTTGCACTTATAAACACAGGCAAGGATTGAAAGTATCTCTGTTTGGAAGAACTTAGATGATATTCTAAGCGAAATTGATAAAGTACATCTAGGAACTTCTGAAAGCATCCGGCGACACTATGTCCCTCCATAACCAAGCCACTTGGTTATATCAGTATACCTGTAAAATATACATAATAATGTTCGATCTAAATTGATTAAACTGGGAGAGAGAGAGAGAGAGAGAGAGAGAGAGAGAGAGAGAGAGAGAGAGAGAGAGAGAGAGAAAGAGACAGAGAAGCGACATTTGTTTGGAAAATAGAAAGCAGCAAAGTAAGTATCAACATACTAATGTGATACATCTAACGCTACTCTAAGTAATCACGACAGTCTGTAAGTAGTTGAATAAAAGTTCTGTCCGTTGGTATAGGGTATGGAGTTCATGAAATAAATGAGTAGGAAATTTGAATATGAGTACACTCGAGAGTAACAGACCTTTTCCAACTTCACCTAGATTAGGTTGCAGTAGCAGTCTCAGGAGAGAACACACAGAATCAAAGATTGGCCCTTTCTGATAGAATACAATAAACATGAACATTGGGAGTATTAGATTTTTTCTACCTTAAGTGTATTTAAAATAGGGATCTTTAACGAGTACTTGACATAATAACGAGTACGGGGACCGGCGGTTTAACGTCCTCTTCAACGACCACTTGGCTCAGATTTGTTCACCTCCCGTATGAATAAATCGAGGACCAAAGTGAGTATCGAATCCCTTATCTAACAGTATCAATAAGCGGCAAGCCACTGTGCTACTCTAGACCTAGACCTAACTTCATCTCTCTCTCAAGCAGATTATGTGAAAGATTGAACACTTTTAAGAATAAATGTACGGTTTGCCACAAATTGAAGCCGTTAGTTTTATCCACCACTAAAGTTCTCTAAATTCAATTACTGATGAACGTAAGAAATTATTGAAAATTTTAAAAATAATTTTGAAATCACAACTGCATGCGTGTTTAATATATTGTAATTGCTTCTTTTTTTTAATTTTTATTTACTTAATTCCCAGTAATAAGCATGTAAATGTCCCTGTGAAGAAGCAAATTTTTGCAATCATATGATTTTTTACTGCTGAAATTTATTTTTTTTTCTTTTTATCATTTCCTAAGCATTGTTGAAAATGAAAGCCTCTCCAGTCCAGCTAATCACAGAATTCAATAAACCCATTTACACTCCAGTGAACTTCTGGTATCACAACTAACTGGCATCAAATTACTCATCCCAAATAACTACTAATTTAAACTCAAACAGTTTCTGATTTGAAGTGAGTCTATCGAAATAACTCACAAATCTAAGAAATTCCAACCAAATTTCCTTTGCAGCAATATTTTAAACTGGTTGAGTTTTCTTCGATACAAATCAAATTTTACTAACCGATTTTCGTAGTCCCGTTTGTGGCAGAGTTGATTTGTCTAGTGCTCAAAACAAATCCCTACTTTTCCAGTTATGCAGTCTTGCTTATATGTTCTCAATTTTACAACCTTTCTAAGTTTTTTTTTCATTTTCGTATCTATTGTTGGTGACAAATTATACAATGATTGGCATGATATAATAAGAAAACTGTTAAAATTTGTTTAATTTATGTATATTCAGGAGGAGATTTAACTGTTTACAATTTTAAATTTATCTGTTATAGGGAATTATGAATTCATTAGCAGCTCTCTCTGTCTTTGTATGAATGAACAAATAACATAATCACTTTTGTAGTGGTTTATTTTGCTTAAAATAGGTTAATTTATCTTGTCATTTCTGCATTACTTGGAATGCAGTACCTAAGAATAATTGAAATAGAGTTTTCAATTTCTCCAATCAAAAGAAATCCAAAACGAATAAAATGTTAACAGTTCTTAAAGTGGCAAAAAATAATATACAGCCGTTGGTTTGAGCACCTTCATGATTGACACGTAAATGCTAAAATGTAGACAAATTTTTAAAGCCAATTTTACAATTGACTTTAAAATCTTAAAGATGTAACAGTAGAAAATGTTACAAATAACAGTAGTAAATAATCACATTTTTATTTGACACCATAATTTTAAGTCTCATATAAATGTAACGTCCAAACCATAGTAAGAAATCAGAAAAAAAAACAAAGCTCTTTTAACAGTAACAATAGGACTTTGTCAGAGTTCAATCTCAACGTTTAAAGACCAAAGTCTTTTTTCTGATTTCTTACTGTGGTTACGACGTTAATTTTTATTTCACTAATTTATTGTAAATCTTGTTATAAACATTTTAAAATATTTAATATAAATATATGTAAGATTGAAAACAAACGCGATTTATTCTATAAACAAAAATTAAAGTACACCTTAACACTCCGAATTAAGAATAATTAACAATGGATAATAATAATTACAGAAAAACTAAACGACAAGTGAATATAAAAGTAAACAAACAGGTAACTTCAATATAAGCTGACAGCCATGTTGCCAGCTTACATATACGAGTATTAATATCAACTTCTATATTTTATCATTGTCACTTTTACAGATTTAGATGTACCGGGGACTAAAACATTTTCAAATAATGTTTGTCAATATATAATTAATGATGGCTATTTTATGTATTAGTGGGAGTATGATTATTTGCTGTCATTATGCTCTGTAAACGTATAATATATAAATGAAGTATACAATAAAAGTAGCTTGAATTATGTTGGTTCAAAATATATGTAGTTGCGAAGTAAACCCTAGGAGGATTTTGATAACGTACCATTAGAAAGGCTTGCAGATTTAATATGTTAGATAATAACACTTAATGTTATTATGTTATTAATATGTTTATGATAAGTATGTTATTGAAACTACTGGTTTGTGTGCAAAACATATGTCAGTATGTCAATTTTGTTGTCTTAAACATATGTTCTTTTTCTCATGAAAGTTTCCATTATTCAATAATAATACAGTAAGTCTGTATGGAGAAATTAATTTTGAAAATATTTATTTATTCAATAAAAACAGTGCTATTTTATAGAAGGTTCGTTTATTAGAAAGTCGATGAAGATAAGGAAGGATTTGGGTTTAGAAGGAAAGTGGATTAAAATATAGGTCTTGTGGTAAGAAGGTGTGTTCACTCCTCACTGGATTAAAGAATACACTCGGCTTCATCTCTGCAACCTTTTCCAAAATTATTCTGTCACCAAAACTAATACATCATACATCTTCCAATCCCTGCTTTTCATCCAAAATCACCCTCAAACTCCCACTTACCTACTTTATTGCCTACATCTATCAAGAAACCAATTCCAATTTTCTAGATACATTCTTTTCAATTTCAACCTCCATGTTAATTCCATATAGGACATCAAAAGAAAAATTAAAATATATATATTTTGGATAAAATAACTAAAATGAAAACTAAATAACTCTTTATATCTGATAAAGATATTTATATCTTAAGAATATGAATTGAATGAAAGTATTTCAAAAAAAAAGGAAAACCGAAGAAACTTTAATTTATTTATTTAAAAATATAATATATTTTGAATATTTTCAAATACTATTTTAAAATCCCACATGACCCTAATTTCATAAAATAATGTAAAACGATGGTCACGTGGTGCTATTACATCATAGAAAAGTTGCATTACACTCTCCTTTGCAAATACTGAACATATTTTTTTCGTTAATCTACTAACTATAAAAGATTAAACTTATGCAGAGAGCATTAATCTAAAATTAATGAGTGATTAGTTTATGATTTCAAGTTATAAATATTTTAAAACCCAAATATATATTATATTATATATTACAGTAATATTACACATGTATAATGTTTTCTTGTTTCGATCACATATATTCAAATATATGTGATCATATAATTTATGTATTATATGATATGTATAATAATAATATTTAAAATGTTATTTTATATATATATATATAATACTTTCTAGCTATCACACGGTGCAAACCCTCTTTTATCGAGGTTTCATCTAGCGTTAAACAGTAAAACACCTTTAAACGAACGTTTCGTCTAATTTACAGAATCGGAAAAAAGTCTGAGAGTACAGTTAGATAGAAGAAAGTTTTACAACGTCTTCACTAAGGCCACCAACCCTGGACTATGTCTTAATGGTCATAGTGAATGCCCTGAGAGGTATAAGCGCTCTACCAACTCTGCTAACGTTGGAAGAGCCATAACGCATTGTAGGGAATGGAAAGCAGTCCACGAAGAACTAGAAAGAACTATGCAAGTATTAATAAGTAATGACTAAACAAATAAAAAATACAGAAGACTATCAAATATTTGTTAGAGAAATGGTACGTGAAAAATGTTGATGCCAATGTTCCAAACGAATAAACATCAAACTGTACTACCAGGCTTACATTAACACAAAGTACAGGAAGGATGAAAAGGCTATACAAAAGATTGTTCATACTCATATAAGACCTACCAGTGAAAACAGTCTAATAAGGCGGAGAAAATCGCCCGGAATATCTAGGCCACCAGTGCAAAAATCGTGTGATCAGAAGCTACTGCTCCTTTTAACAATATATATGATCAAACCACAATATGAAATGGAAAAACAAGACTAAGATCTTTCAACCGTAACAAGCAGAGTCAAAAATCTAACTTTTTTTTACTGTTTTTTTTTTTTTTTGACTTTGATGAAGAGCGCTTGCTACGGTTGAAATATCTTAGTCTTGTTTTCTCATTTTATATTGTGGTTTGATAATTGATTGTTATTTTACGTGTTGATGTGAAATCTTTATATATATAACAGATTCAATAATATATCGACCGTTAGATAGAATAGGTGTGTTCTCTAATCGGGGTTCGGTCAATTTTCCAGGATAAAAAATCAAACTCTCGTTGACAACGTTTCGGTTTTATTTAAAACCTTTTTAATAGGCAGAAGTGAGAATTTTTTAACTAAGAAAATAAAATTTACATTATTTAAAGGAACAACAATGTTAACCGGACAAAACCTTCGACTAGACTGAAGTCTGAAGTCTAGACTGAAGTCTAGTCGAAGGTTTTGTCCGGTTAACATTGTTGTTCCTTTAAATAATGTAAATTTCATTTTCTTAGTTAAAAAATTCTTACTTCTGCCTATGAAAAAAGTTTTAAATAAAACCGAAACGTTGGCAACGATAGTTTGATTTTTTATCCTGGAATATTGACCGAACCCCGATTAGAGAACACACCTATATATATATGTAATAAGAGTAAAACAGTTCGTACAATGTAATACTATTAGTTGGTATCATAGTATATTCAATATATTTAGAATAGAATAGCTACAATAATATAGTTTGTACCATATATAACTGGCGTAGCTATCACAATCTGTTTTTGTTCGTATTATAATCCTTACTGTTAATCACACTATGTTTCAGTTTCTTGTTATGAGGTCTATCAGAGCCAAACACTAATATATATATATATATATATATATATATATATATATATATATATAACCATAAATTAGTCCAATTTAAACAATAAAAGTTGAAGAGAGTCAAAGTTCAGAAACTGGTGAAACAAACTTGATAGCTTACATAATATGTGTTTCCTTAATTTTAATTCTCAATACCTTTTAGAAATTAGCAACTTATCCTTCAAGGTTTTTTTTTTTTGTTTTGAATGTAATTCATATGGTTTTGTTAGCAGAGAGAAGCACAGCTTTTCTTGAAAAGATAAGTAAAAAAGTTTGTAATGAAACCTAGAACAGTTCGATTAGAAGATTATTACAAATACCCTCTGACTTTCTAAGATAAAAGGCTGTAAAATGAAAAAAGTTTCTCTCCACATGAGTTTTATTCCATTTGCGATATTGCTCTTTATTAATCTCGAGTCATAAAATACTTTACGATACTGGGAAGCAGGGAGACTTTCATACTCGTACTTATTCATGAACTACTGCCAAAGGCTCCTGAATTAGGAGTTTCCAATTAATACATTTTATATTAACCATTCCCCTCTTTCTGTTCAAACTTTTTATCTATGAAGTTTTATTTGACTTAGAGCTTATTTATAAAGCTAATTCTGCTATGTAAGTTTAGTTAACAGAGTTTTCTACTTAGCTAAAAATACTTTAAGTTTCTATTAAATAAGTAAAATATTCTTATTTTTAGTTGTTTCCATTGAAATATTAAAATTTTTAAAATGATGTCAAACAAAACTTAGTATTTTCACACTGTACATATTAGTACTTTCATATATATTGGCAAAAAATAATAAAACAAGATTAAAATCGTTAACAAAGTTATATAAATGCTACACTACATCCATATACTATTAAGACTATATAATACCATAGTATACATATGTAATTTCCTTTTTAAGCTTATTTCTTCATTTAGTAGATTGACACAAGACAATTGCTAAAACATCAGATTTAATTGAAAGATAGTATACATTATAAATCATAACAAACAGTCCAACAGATAGAAATAATCCACTTACCTAAAACATCAGAATTGAATCTGTGTCAAGATGTCCATGAATTAAATACTTTAAGTCTTCTGCGCAGTAGTACCAACTTCATAGATAAAACAAAACTAATGAATACGTCATTGTGTTTTACATATATATTAAACATAACAATAAACATTGGAAACAAAAATCAAAGCTTACTCCAGAGTATGAATTTAGGAATGGAATCATACTACAATGATAATGTACATTATTGATATATATTTTCTCCTGGAGAGGTTAAAGGGTCTTTATTGGAGCGAACTTTAGAAGGGACTTCAGGGCTGCTCTTGGCTTATCAATTTTTGGTTGACAATTTACAGAGTATACTTCTTCTAAAATACATACTTGTCCTGGGACGTTTTTAAATAAATATTTAACATCAGGTGTAGTATCTCCTGCCGGTTGAACGGCATACTTTCAAAAGATCAAGGAAGTCGGTTGCTGATGTAATGCAGTAATTTTTATGGATGAATCAATTGAGGCTGGCTCTGAGATTTTAAAATGGCAAAAATATCTGAAATTGTTACTCTGAAAGTTTGATTTCAACCAGAATTATCTGATTTCTAAATTATTAAAGTAGTAGTAGTATATAATGAAAGAAAATATAGACAGTTATTTTAAATATTCACAAAATGACGAAATGTTATATATTGAGAGCGTAATGGTATACTACAGGTCTACAATGGTTGATGAGTGCACTTCAAAACTTTTGAGAAAATTAATAAACAGGGGGAATATAACTAATAATATAATTAAACGGCGAGAAAACATTAAAAACAACTGAAACTCAGGCCGAAATATTGAAATTCATCATCATCCGGATAACAAACAGACAGATTTAAGAGCTAAACTTACATTTCATCTTTTAATAAACACAGGGTGGCAAAATATCACGTTCAATTTCTAGTTTACATTAAATAGAATAATTTAATGAAATAAGACATATTTTTAATTAATGACTAAGAACTAAGTTTTAGGTATTTATATGAACAGAAGTAATGACAAATGTGTAACAAACTAAACTAAGGAAAAAATTGTAAAGATGAAATAAATTATTGCATAAATAGATTTATTTAGTCAAGTGATTTGACCGCATCTTTGTTGTTTTCAATTTTTTGTATATATTATAACATGTTAAAGGTTTGAAAATGATTTAAAAATCACTCACTATATGTTTAAAGTAGAAAAAAATTAAAAGATAACTGATTTTTAAATATGGCAAGGCACTAGATAACCCTGATGCAGTGTTAGGACATGAGCTTTATAGCGGTGCTGCACAGTGTAAATATCCATTCCACTCCATCCCGACTTCCTTATATACATGGTCATATATTATTCAACATTTGTATACCTGGAACCTTTTCGCAAAATCATAAAAAAAAAACTATCTAAATAGACATCTTCTTATATGATAACTTCTTTTTATAAAATATTTTGTAAATTATCATTATTAAGGCATTTATTATTAATTTTTAAAGAATTATTGTTAATTTATTTTCAGCAATAAAAAGAAACAAATGAAATCTTGTAAAACATAAATAAAGCATACAATTAAAAGTAGCCTGTTTCATGTAGGTACAGAATATATAAGTTAACGAGGTCTATTTCTAAAATCTTAGATGTGGTCGATAACAAACAATCTTTTAACTTTGCTATATTAGATATACCCTTAACTGAATATTGGATTATTTTAAAAAATAAATTAAATAATTAAAAAAATTAATTATTAAATAATGAATAATTTCTATCTTATAAATTCAAACTAAAATTGTGAATGAAAATATAATATTACAATGTACTATGAAATACTAATACCATACTAATACTAATACCAATACTATAATAATAATTTTAAAAATATATAAATTTTAATCAGATGAATAAAATAATACGGTATTGGTATGGTAGGGTAAAAAGTTGATAAAATATCTCCACATATATATGTTTAATAATCTAAACAAAGCATTCGAACATGTAGTATTCTTCTTCAAGCGTAAAACTAAAAAATAAATATAAGAGAGTTATCGGTAGTGTAAAATAAATGGTACAAAATAAAATTAAGAAACAGAAATGTGCATACTCAAGCTTAAGTCTGTGGTGCAAGATAGAAGTAGGTTAGGTTAGGTTGCAGTGGCAGTCCCACAAGGGAACACACTTAGGCCAAGCATTGGCCCTTTGTGATACCACACAATGAAGATTGATTCTACAGTGGGAGTCCTAAATTTTGCCTAACTCAAGTGTATTTAGAGTAGGGATCTTTAACGAGTACCTGACATCGTACAGGCTCGGGACCGACAGTTTAACGTCCTTCTCCGAGGGACGACATGCTCAGATTTATTCACCTCCCGCGTGAATAAATCGAGGGCCAGGTGAGGATCGAACCCCGGTCCTATCAGTTCAGAGGCGAGCACGTAACCACTGAGCTAGCCTGACCCCTCAAGATAGAAGTAATGTGGGTGGGAGTATTGAGTGTACATATGTTTGATATTGCAAAATATGTACATTTCTTTGTTATTTTTTTTCTAAAGGCAAAGGCCTTTACATTCACTCTAAGACTAAGTACAGAAAACCCAAAATTGTGAATTACAATATTATACTACTATGTCCTATGAAATCATAATACCATGCTATAATACAGTTTTAAACATAGTTTTATTACAGAAAATTATAACGAAATACAAAAAAAAAATTATACAAATAAAGAGAAAATATAACTTTTTTTTTCTTTGTTATATGAATAATTTAAAGAAAAAAAAATAACAAAGAATTTTTTTTGCTTTTCAATATGAAGTTGCTGTACACTCCATAACCCCCTCCCAGTCACTTCATTCTATTTCCTGTTAGTTATACCACAGACTTATTTAAGGTTGTAGATATGGACTTATTTAAGGAAACTCTGTTTCCTTATTTTATTTTGTACCATTTATTTTATACTATAGATAATTCTCTGTTGTTATATTTTTTAAATTTTGTGCCTGAACAAGAATACTGTGTGTTCGAAACGCGTTGTTTAGATTATTAAACTTGTATAAGTGGGGACTATTTTATCAACTTTTTACCCTACAATGAGTAAACAAACTCAATAACTGATCCCACTACCAATATGTTAAATAGCGTTCACTAAATAAATTGTAATAGATATAGTCAGGTTTTATAAGAAAAAAATCCTTCCTAAATTTTCATTTGAAACTCTGGTGAAAAGAAAGATCCACTATCTCTTAATTTCGTAGCATATTATTTACCAATAAAGTCAAAAACTGATTTATTTCTATAAATTTCAGTGATTTGGATAAAACAGTATTTATTACAGATACAGTTTGTTTGCCTTTTTTTTTTTGAATCTCTATTAGAGTAGCATTTTTTTTAACTTTTGACATTGACGGATAGTTTCTGGATGGATTACACCCTATGCATATTAAATGCCCAGTAAATATCCAGAACCATTGTGATTTCAATCAAATCATATAGACGAATTCGGTGAAATCGAGCAAAACAATATTTCTTTTTTAGCTAAAAACCACTGAAAATGTATTATTTATATTATCCATCTCAGTTTTAACAGAAATTTAAATATGAAAAAATGAACAACTATTACATTCAATTGGGTGACTGAAAAGTTATATAGTTTTTTTAATGGATTGAAAGATAATCATGAAAAAATAAATACATGCATATTGTTAATACCACTCAGGTTAGTATGATTTATATTAGAAATAGGTAAAACCGTCAGATGATTATGGAGTTGGAGTGCTTTCGGATGTTGTCCAAACAAACAAGGTTTGTTGCCATCGAAGATGGACAGGGCCGAAAGGGCTCCAACTCCATGATCATCTTACGAGGCATGACGGTTTTACCTATTTCTAATATAAATGAAAAAATAAACTTTAAATAATATTAAGTTTCATTGTATAGAGCTCTTTCCAAGGAGAAATAAACATAATGGGATGAACTTTAGAAAACTATTAGAAAAAAACATGCAATTTAATTGATCCTTTTTTAACAAAAAAATTTGGCCCGAATTAATTGTTTTTTATAATATAAGGGTTTAATAGTATTTGAAAACAGCGTTTTTAAAAAAATTGAGTTTTTTTTCATCGAATCCTATCATTCCTTACCGAATACTGCGACAGCTAGTATGGTTATAGATATTGTTAGATTTCATACCCACCTTCATCCCATGCACCAATATCTGAAATGAATTCAGGAACCTCAAGACATAAGTCTGTCAAAATATTGAAATCAATCAAAGAATGAAAATAAATTACTTTTCTAGTGAAGTAATAAAAATATATTAAATTTGTAAAAAATTTAAATTTTTTTTTACTGATTGATATTTTTTTATGGCATTTTTTTAATTTCAAGATTTGTTTAAATGAAGAAATCGACTCAAAAATCAAATTAGTTCAGAAAATTAAAGCAAATAATATTGAGAAAGAAAATTCATTAGTTTAATTTAGAAGGAGTGGAACAGAAGGTAGGTAATGAAATTTTGTTTAGAGGCTCTGATAGGTTGCAAGCGAGACAGATGTTTCACTCTAACAAGTTTGTTTAATCAAGTCAGTCGGTTATTTAAACATTACTAGATTCTAGCTAATTTAACTCAACTAATCAATTTAATAAAAATTACATCAGGAAAGTGAAATTGTCTTAATTATGGTTTGTAGGAGTTTTATAATTGTATTTAACAATAAACTGATCTTTGAAACTCAAAGGTGAATAATAATTTAATAAGTTTACATAAAATCATAGCATTTTCCTTTCCATTTCTGAAGGTTATCTTGATTTTTTCATTTATCTTTTGTTCATCATTTTTTTATTTTTTTTTCATAACACAGTATCGCAGTGAACTTGTTTATTCAAACTAGACAGTGCTGTTGAAATTCAGAGACTATTTTTCTTTGTTAAAATAATTTGTAATGTAATACTTAGTTTTTCTGTTTCAAAATTTATATTTCTGCCTATGAAAAAGTTTTTAACTAAAAACCGAAACTTTGGCAATGAGGGTTTAATTTGAACTCGAAGAACTGACTGAGTCCCGATAAACTTTAGTTTTGTTTGTATTTATCGGGCGATACTTTTATCAATATATATATATATCGTATTTGTATCGGTCAGTGGACGCATCTACGTCTTCGTTCCTTCATTCCTTCTCCTTTTTATTTTCTTCTTCTCTCTTGAAGACGGCAAGACGCCGAAATGATCAAGATTCGTGACTGTTAGTCCTCTTTCTTGTGTTCTCTAGCTGTAACTTTAATTATATATATATATATATATATATAAGTTCTGTTGAAACCTATTCCTATTTCCAGTTTAACACGTTTTCGAATTAATTTTTCCAATTTTCTGACCTCTGACTTTCATAAGTTCAGGACAAGATACATCAGTTCTCCAAAATTTTTATTCCTGTACTCCAACATAGGTTTCAATAGAACTTGTATAAATGAGGCCTGCTCCCCAAATAGACGAATATAAATATATATATATATATATATATAATTTAACATTCAGATTCACTCTTCAAGTTCATATTAAACTCTCAATAAAACATTTCAGTTTTTATTTAAAACTTTTTCATATCCAGAAGTCTGCAATTTTGAAATAGAAAAACTAAGTATTGCATTAAAAATTATTTTACAAAGAAAAATAGCCTGTAAATTTCAACAACTGTCTAGTTTGAATGAACACGTGACACTTCAATGAACGAGTGTTCATCAGTGTTCTAATATATATATATCAATATTTTTCTTCTCCAACCGTCTCTGTGCCAGTGCGCTTGATTTTCCTCTCTTATATCTCCTGAAGATCGTTCACACCGAAAATTAGTCTGTGTGTAGTTTTTTTTAAATTGCTTTACGTTTGTTTATTTATATTGAACTTTATATACGAGTATATATATTATATATATATATATATATATATATATATATATATGTGGCTCTGTATGTGCGTGATTGTGTGTGTGTGTGTGTGTGTGTGTGTGTGTGTGTGTGTGTGTGTGTGTGCTAGACAGAGAGAGCAGAGTGTGAAAGAGAGAAATGACTAAAAGTTATATGCTGACCTTTATCTGTCGGATATATTATTCTAAGTCACTATAAAAATGCTATTCACTCTTTAAATACTTCAGTATTTCCGGCAACATAACTCAGGTTGAAAAGTGAATAATATATTTAATAGTGTCATAAAAAACTGGGTTGCAATATTACTTTCTTGACATGTAATATTTAAAAATAAATCTTACTTGAAATTTAACGTATATATATATATATATATGTTCTTTAAACGGGATTCGGACAATTTTCTAGGATAAAAAAATCAAACTCTCGTTGCCGATGTTTCAGTTTTATTTAAACCGTTTACATAGGCAGAAGTAAGAATTGTTTAACTGAGAAAATTCTTACTTCTGCCTATGAAAAATTTTTTAACTAAAACCGGAACGTCGGCAACGAGAGTTTGATTTTTTTGTCCTAGAAATTTGACCAAATCCCGATTAAAGACACACCTATTCTATCAAGTGGTCGATATATTATTGAATCTGTATATATATATACGTTTCACGGTGAATCACAAACACAGAACTAAGGAAGAAACACACTTACTGTCTCTGATTTTCGGTTAAACCGTAAATTAGATAGGGACACTAAGAGAGTTGAGATAGGGACACCAAGAGCGCACTTGTGAAACGATGGTTGGATATTATATATATATATAATATATATATGGCTCTGTATGTGCGTGTTTGTGAGAGAGAGTGTGTGTGTGTGTGTGTGTGTGTGGGGGGGGGGGGGGGGTTTCCAACCGTCGCTTCACAAGTGTGCTTGGTGTCCCTATCTCAACTCTCCTGATGACGGTTCAACCAAAAATTAGAGACAGTAAGTGTGATTGTTTCTTTGTTCTGTGTCTGTGGTTTACTGTGAAACGTTTGTTATCCTTTTGGATTGTTTTGCTGTTTACAATATGTATATAATACAAAACTTAAGTTTATCAGGACTCGATCAGTTCTTTTAGGTTCAAATTAAAATCTCATTGCCAACGTTTGGGTCTTTATTTAAAACCTTTTCATAGGCAGAAGTATAAATTTTAAATCAGAAAAACTCAGTATTACGTTACAAATTATTTTAAAAAGAAAAATAGTATGTGGATTTTAACAACAACTGTAGTCTGTTTATGCTAGCTTCTCTGTTTTTACTTTGTTTGCTCTCTGAGGCCTTTCAATTTATGTCATTAGAGAGCAAAAAAAGTAAAAACTGGAAAGGTAACATAAAAGTATTGGAGAAGGAAGCTATTGTTACATTCCTTTATATATATATATATATATAAAGTATATATGAGTGTGATATATAATAATTTATACATTATAAGGTAGATCATATGATATATAAATTATTCTTGCAAAATTATACGTTTTTCTTGAATGTAAATATAAAATAATTGATATAAATAAATATTAAAATATAAATCTGTTCGGCTTACATGAAATTTCATTAATTTAAGAATAAGTAAGTAAATCTAAATTACACATTTTCGGGTAAAACTTTACTTTTAAAAGCATCATTTCTTAAAAGTAAAAAAAGGTTGAATTTCATAAAATACAGAAGCTCATCCGAATATCAGATAGCATCCTATTTTCTCTTTTTCCTTTTTCATTTCCTCTTGTAAAGTATTTTCAAAAGGAAATTAAATTAATGAAAAAAAAATATAATCAGGGTAAAATTTGCCTAAGGATAATTATCACCAGCTGTTAAGAAAAGTTGATAGAAAACTTCCATAAACTTTTTTTTTTTTGTAATCTGAGTAATATTTTAAGTTAAGTTTTCAATACATAAGGCATAGAAAGTGTTATTATTTCTGAAAATACAGGAAAAATTTAATGCCTTGAATATCAAATTTATTATAAATTTATTAATTATTGAAATTAAATTTTTAAAAAATAAATGTTAGCTAGTGATTGCACTGTATACTCAATAAGGAATTAACTATTTATGATTTATTAATTAACAATGGCATGTTGCAATAATGGGTTGGCCTTCAAAATTAAATCTGGTTCTCTATTATATTATTAACCAGTTCATTATTCAGAAAGGTCACATCCTTCTAAAGCAAGTGTGAGTACAAGCTATTTTTCAGATTGTGAATTTGGTACTGATGCTGTGCAATGGTTGTGATATGTGCTGTGATTTAGTTTGCTGTGGAAATATATAAAGCTTATATAAAGGAAAAGATAAAATATTTGAAGATAAGTTCGAGCTTGCAGGCTATTGTTCAAATAATCAAGCAGAATTAATGGCTGTATGGAAAGCTTTGTAATGGTTGCAGAATAATAGTTTATTTTATATATTACTAACAAGAGATTTATAATTCACACGAACAGCAGGACTTCCATAGATATGATCAACAATAGCAAGGTACATTATCATCTAGTTGAGTTAAGAGGAATATATTAATAAAAATGTCGGATATAGGTGAGTGGATCTTCTCAATCCGATGGGTCAAAGCACATGCTGACATTGAAGGGAACGACAGAGCAGATGTGCTAGCAAAAAGACTCCAAGAGAGGAATCTTTACAGATTTCCTACAACAGTTTCCAAAGTCATATGCAGAAAAGTTGGCAGAAATAGGATCTTTATGGGTGTGGGAAGAGGAATGGATGGCAACTCTAAAAGCATCTCACACCAAGCAATATTTTCCTACAGTACTCAGCAGATTATCAAATAAACACATTGATTTGAACAACTACCGATTAACTCTGTTTCTAACTGAACATGGCAAATTTAAAAGTTACTTCAATCGTTTTAAAATTGATGAATCAACCTTAAGCAACTGTGATAATCTCAGTGTCCAAACCCCGGATTACCTTCTCTTCCATTGTGCTCTCCTTAATAACGACAGACACCATCTTCAGAAAACTACAATGCTACAAGAGTTAAACTGGCCACCAAGCAAAATTGAACTGATAAATTTATTTCATGGTTTTTACAAATTCTTAAATAACATAGAGTTTTATATAACATAGTGTAACAATATTATACAGATGAATATAAAAAATGGAGCATGTGAAAATATTACAATAAACCCCCTCCAAGTAGGGGTACTATTTTGGAGGGAAAAAAGCACTCGTATGTTCTGAATTCAAACTGAGTACTGATTATTTATGATTAAATATTTGTTAGGTTTGATGATTTACGTATAATGATGTTCAGTTCAGAGTAAAACTCGCCTTCTAGCCTTCTGCTTTAGTTACAAGTCAAAATCTGTTGTCTTAGCTGAGGGGTGATTGATTTACACCTCGCAACTTTTGGTTTGGTTGTGTTATCAAGACGTAGTACTCCGATGAGAGATGGTGAACATTAGTGTGATAATAAATAACTTTAACTACCTCCTACTCACTCTCTCACTCACTCCTCTCTCACTTTCTCTCCCTTTAATACATATCATATTAGCATATATTCATGTATGTATATCTTTAACAAGATCTCATAATAGCATGTGAAATAAAAAGCAACGTTTAAATTACCGTAAGAAATTCAGAACTGAGACTCAGATTTCATTAAAAATTGAATTAATTTCTGAATTTGTTACTGTCGTTTAAAGGTTATATATATATATATATATATATATATATATATATATATATATATATATATAATCAACCACAATAAAAAAATGGGAAAACAAGACTAAGATCTTTCAACCGCAACAATCGGTCTTCGTCAGAGTCAAAAACCCGGACACCGCTTGTTGTGGTTGAAAGATCTTAGTCTTGTTTTCCCATTTTCTTATTGTGGTTGATCATTGATTGTTATTTCACGTGTTATATTAAATCTTTATATATATATATATATATAACATAAAAATATATATCTGCTTATATTTACATAAAAAATTATATACTATATACAAATATATTATTTATAAAAATGAAACCATTACAAATTGTTCTTTCCCAGCTTTTTATTTTACTATAACTGTTTTAACCATGAAAAAAATTGATCTCCAAATGTTGAAGGACTTACATGTTCATAAGGTCCATGAAGTCCATTTTCTGACATCTTTTTTCGATGATTTCTGTGTATATGTGTAAGGGAGGTTGAATATCTAAAACGTTGTGAACACTCTACAGGTCACACTGTTTGATGGATCAAGTTCATATTTTATGTGAAGATATATCTTATGGAGTAGATGTGTAGTATTATTTTGAATCAATTTGGCATTAAGAAAAAATTATTATTTTTGCCAAAATGAGTTTATTGATATTCTTTTTCCTGATGTACTTAATCTATAGTAATGACATTTTTGAATTATCAAAAAACTAACAATGTTATTAACTGAAAAGAACGTAAAACTTTTAAATAACAGAAAGGTCAGTATTAAAATACAATGTATAATTTTTTACTTGTGACTTATTTTGTATATTTGTGGGTGCAATTAGTGCACACAGTTTGAAGAATGATTATAATATAATAACCAAAAATAGTTTGTTTTGAGTAGATGAACTGAATTCCTTACCAAAATTAGATAAAATTAAATGCTATCAAAATAATATGTATGATCCATTTTACAAAAAATATGCTTCACTTTACGTTAAAAAAAACCTTCAAACAATGAAATTTAGAATGAAATATAAAGCCCCTATACATTTTAATAAAATAATTGCTGAAAATGCATGACTAATCAAATTTCAAATTTTAAAAGGGTGTTGAAGTCATTTTTTGATGTATATAAATGTCTAAAACGAATATTTCAAATTTAAATCGATGCTATATCTGACGATCAAAGTTTATCAGGAATTGAATAATAATATTGAATATATTAGAAACTATCATCTCGAAATTTCAGAACAATTTTCTTAAATCAAGAAACGGAACAAAAATGTTTGAAGACTGTTTGAAAATTTTTAGTTGCAGAAACTAGAAATATCTAGAAAATATATTTTCAATATTTGCCAAGTCTTCTGGAGAAGATGAATTACCCAGAAATTTTGAATGGTATTTATTTTATTCGAAGTATATATATATTTATAACAGATTCAATAATATATTTACCGTTTGATGGAATAGGTGTGTAATCTAATCGGGATTTGGCAAAATTTTCTAGGTTCAAAAATCAAACTCTCATTGCCGACGTTTCGGTTTTAAAACCTTTTTAATAGGCAAAAATAAGAATTTTTTAACTAAGAAAATGAAATATAGATTGTTTAAAGGAACAACAATTTTAACCGTACAAAACCTTTGACTAGACTGTCAGTCTAATGTAGCTTGTCTATGGTTAATGGCTGCTAAATGATTAAACGAGCCAGGCTTTTCCCTTCAAGTATAAATTCTGTCAGAACAACCTCTATGAATTAACTAGTAAGAAGAATGGATATAAAATTTTATTTTGTAGTTAATTACTCTTGCTAATAAGCTGTAACTAAACTAAAGGCATCTATAACAAAATACTACGTTATTATACAAGTTAAAAATATACGTTATTATTATAGTTATTTTGTAAGATAAAATAACAAAACACTAACTAGCAGAAAATATAAGCTAATCAAAACTTCAGCACTCAAAACACACTATGTTCCTAAGTTTGTAACGAATCGTAAACTAACTTTCATTAGACTTTTGCAATAACAAAGCTACATCCATAAATACTGACCTTTTCTGTACAACTAAAGGGTTATGTTTCAAGATTTTTATACTTACCTTTGCGTTTTGCTGTAACAAGTCTTTCTTTTACCAGCTTTAAAATAGATTGTTAAAGTGTACAAAAATGTGGAAGATGAATATTTTAAGCCCGTTGTATTTTGTTTTATTTGAAGATAACTAAACATTTATAATATTACTCTATATATATAACTTTGTGTCGGTCGGTGGACACTTCCACGTCTTCGCTCCTGTATTCCTTTTCCTACGTTTCCTGAGGACGGTCTGTTAGCTGAAATGATCGATAATAGTAAGTGTCAGTCTCTTTTTTGTTTTCTTACGTTAACTTTAAATATATATATATATATATGTGTGTGTGTTTCAGAGTGAACTATAGATACACAGTAAATAGAAAAACAGACTGACAGCTTCTACTTTTTGGTTGAATCGTCATCAGGAGAAAAGAGATAGGGAAATCAAAAGCACTTGAAAAGTAACGGTTGGAGTCTTCCAAACCTTACCTCACCTAACCAATAAGGTTGGAGAAGTCGTTACTGATAATTAGTTATTACCAATTTATCATGAATTCAAGATTTATTCAATTAAAGTATTTCCTCCTTTATAAATATGTTGTTTTAAATTTCTCCATATATTGCATTTAAACGTAAAGTGACGGCAATTATGAATATATTACATTTTCAACTTCCAAATCTTCAAAAGCTGATCCTGGAATTTCTACGGGTCCCGCCAGAATAAATAAGTACAGTTAACACTGACATTTGATGACTCAGACATAAAAAGTATACAATACATAACAATTATAACCTAGAATCAAAATGATAAACATTTTTTTGAATAATTCGATCGGTAAGATTTTAAAATTAACGATTGTCCATCAAATCTCAAAAATTGATTTTTTTAATTGGTTTTAATAAGCCTTTTGTAGGTATTAATTTTGGCTATTGAATCATCATATTTACTAGTGATTTAATTCAATATCAATTGCTTCTCTAATAATGATATAAATTATTTTAGTTTGTAGGAGAGTAATTGATTTTGAAAAAAGCATACTCATTTTAACTTTAGTGCAGATATCCAACAATACAAAAATTATAAAGAGCTATAATTTTTTCTATTTAAACAACAAATTGGCTGAAATAAGAGAGAGGAGTTTGGGTTTGGTTTTAAGTCCTAACAAGGGTTTGACAACCAAAACTTGTCTGCAAAAAAAAAAACTACTTTCGGTTTAAAGTAGGCTACTTCTCAAGTGAGTTTTCTAAAAGTAATTAAACAAAATATAAAAGCACATTTTTTCCTTGTCTATTTTCTTTAGCAAATCATATGTCAAATAAACAATTTTTTTATTAATTATTGGAACAACAAATTATATAAGACTTATGCAAAAGTGATTGACAGACTTTGTTTAGAAAGGTTACGGTTATTATTAAGTATTCTTATCTTTTGTTTCCGTTTATGAAACATGTTAGTACAATAATGAAGGTTATAAGATAAACTTTCCGTAGACCATCCTGGTCTGTGGATTGCATATAAGTGTATATGTAACTTCCCCAATCCAAGGCGTTATGCGATCCGTACCGAAGGATGGATGATACACAGGTTACTGCATTACGAACGGAGCCTCAAGCATACCAGCAGACCCCCTTGAGTAAATAGCCTTACTCTAGTATGCGGCGTTCTACCTGAGCGGACAAAATACACCGATAGAGCTTCAGGGATTATCTCCCACAAGTGCACCTAACGACCCGAAGAAGACTGTTCCGAAGATGGAGAAAGGAAGATACTTTCTCCCGAAACGTAGGGAACCTGAATGGGCATTATCAATGATCGTTTGTGCAGATTCTCCAAAGGTGATGAGGAAACACCATTGCACCTGGTGACTGACTGCCAGGCAACTTTGCTGCACAGAGGTAGGTGCTTTGGGACACTCAAGAAAACCATAGAAAACTTTTTACTGCTGGACCAAAAAAATGTGCTGAGCTTCTTGGAGGTGTTGAAACTAACTGCTGGCGTACTTTAGTACAAAAGAGGGGAAGTACAATAGTTTTTAAGACGCAGTGCTATAGTCACTATCAAATAATAATAATAATAATATGTAACTTCTTTTTAGAGATGCAATTTCTGAAGAACTAACTTGTTCACAGTGGTCTAAAAGACATCTACAGATACAGCATGGTAGATTTGGGAAATATACTGGAAATAATCAAAAGCTGATAAAATATAGAAAGTTCAAAAATTATCAAAACAGAATAATATAAAACAGCTCTGTATCAAATTATAGTGCTGTTTGACAACCACCAGTAAAACCATACGCCTGTTACGGTCAGAAAATAAATATATCTTAACAGTAAATGAAAAAAAGAAAAAAATATAAATAAATAAAGTATAGAATGGAAAAATATTACGAATTTATAAAAAGGTAAAGGGTATATATAAGAGTAGAACTCTAACTAATAATAGGAGTAAAAATGAGCAAGTATAAAAACATTATTAAATACAGTTATAAAACCTAAAATTTTAAATTAAAAAATTTAATTGAGAAAGAAAAGTATTTTATTTTTATGGGTAAAGATGGATTCACTATGCATTGTAAGCAGCCAAATGATTGATTTTTCCATGGTCCGCAGATAACAGTGTTTTCATCAGGAGAAATCTGCGATAGAATCTGTTGTCATTAACAATCATTAATGGATTGAAATGAGAGTTGGTGTGCAATCGGGCTAGAATAGCCCTGTGGATTATGTGCTCATCTCTTGGTAGGTAGATCCTGGGTCTAGTACTCACAATAGATCTCGATTTTTTCATGCTGAAGAAAAAAAAAGTTTGAAAACATTAAGTGAAGCCGTCTGTCCCAAGCCTTGATGATGTAAGGTACTTGATAAAGACCACTACTCTGAATACATTTGAGATAGGCAAAATTATAGGATCCCCAATGTAGAATCTTCATTGTGTGATATCACAAGAGGTTAATCTTAGACCTACATGTGTTCTCTTGCGGGCCTGCCTTGCAAACTAGTCTAATCTAGTGTGGATGATAACAAGTATGTTAAATTTGTTATTAACTAATCTGTGTGACTATTCCTACGGAGACTGTACTTGAAGAAAGAAAGCTAGACTTTAAAATAAAAATATTTTTTTTTCTAGTAACTGCAAATGGTAAATTAGAGTTTTGGAGGTATAACAATATTGTTATTAACTAGATTATGTTACTTTCAGGAAATTATTTTTGAAATTTAAAGTTCAGGATTAAAAAGTTCTACTCATACTAAGGGAAAAATTTAATCTCCCACGCTGTCTAAGTCAAGGGTCATCATCCAAGACGTGGTGAGGGCCACTTGAATCACTGATACTAAAACTATGGTCTTTGCCTAAAATAAATCCTACTGAATATTACTTAAACAACGGCCATCCTAGAAATCTCTGCCATCTGGTACCATACTTGTCAGCATAACACGCCTTGAGTGATGTCCCGGTTCTTCTTTCCTTACCCATAATTTGACATGCAGTTCAGATGCAACGTCAGTACCTATATCGAGTTCAGCGGTTGCCCAGAAGATGGTAACGAATGGAGAATAAGGGAAGTCACTGTAAACATTCCATAGACTGACTTAGAAGCTCCTTTGCATTCCTCCATTGCCAACAGGAGAGTCTTTTACATTGCCCTCCATATCCACAGCTCAATGCTGTTCTTGTCTGTCCGGAGAAAAGCTTTGTGCTGGTCAATGGAAGGAAGAGTCATTTTTTCCGGGTCATATTTTCATCCTAGCTGGCATATTTTGGGTGATATTTGCCGAATTCAATTCGCAGAGCATGCAATCTGTATATGAATTGGCAGATGATGCTCAGATAGCAGCTCCGGAGTCGATCAAGTTAAGCAAAGCATGCCTAGAGATAGATGTCTTAATAAGGGAATGGTGACAAATCTTGAAATACTAATATTGCCAGGAGTCGAATCGTTTTTAGTGTTCTAAAGATGAAAGGGTATTATTGATGAAATAAAAGAAATATCCTTAAGAATAAAGACAATGGTTGAGTAAAAAAATAAATGAAAGAAATTCTACTTTCAAGAGCAGTTTTTTAATGATTTAAAATTTTGGATAAAAATGTCAAGTTCAGAACCAACGTAAAGTCAAATGAAAGAAATAAATTCAGTTATTTATATTCTGATGGTTACAATAAAAAAATACAACAAACGTAAAGCAGAATGATCGCTTCTTTGTAATGAAACTATTTTTTTTTATTTTGAAACATCTCTAATATTCAACAATAAGCCATCTAAATTTTTTTATACAAACTGCTTTGATCTAGATTTCATTTTAGAGTTTAACAAAAATACTTTCGATTACTATCTTTTTATTAAAATGTAGCTAATAAATATTTACCAAAAATAATTTCCGTTTCCCTGTGGAAAAACCGTAGAAAAAAATGTTAACACTTTAGAGATTTTTTTTGCTATTACTTTTTGTTTATATATCTTATATAAAACCACAATTTTCTTCCACTTTATTTTTAAAAAAGTTTTTCATAACGTATATATAATTCATTATAGATGTTCTTTATATATATATATATATATATATATATATATATTATATATATATATATATGTTCATTAGCACATTTGTCTAAACTGATTTGTTTGAAAACACTTTAATCAAAATCCACTTTGATTGAACTGCATAATAATATAATAAATCAAAAACAATATATATCAAACATTTTCATTATATTTTTGTCATAATAAACAACAAAATGGTGCTGAACATACATTTTTTGGAATAACAATTAGAAAATAGTTGAGAATTTCAAGTAGAATGATACAAAGACACTTTAAAAAAAATTACAAAGTGGTTTAAACTACAGAAAATAGTCAAATTTTAAAAAGTGAGTTTGGGAAACGTGCATAACTTGTGATATATTTTATTGTTGTTTTTTTTGTTTATAATTTTTTTCAAAGGCTTGAGTTTATATTAAATTGAAATATTTTCGTTTCGATGATTTTCTATTAGATTGGGAAGGTTGAATTTATTTTCATGAGCTCTGATTAGCATACGCAATGTCCTATGCAATACTTTAACAGAATTTATTATACGGGATTTGTTTTTAGTTGTTAAGTCGTAAAAGCGCCATTAAAGTACTAAAAATAATTCTATAGAACATCTATATTTTTTTTCTTAGTAATCCATTTACAAAATTGTTTCTTGTATATCCAACAAATACGCTGTTATTTTAAGGTTTATCAATATATGCATTTTAGTATGTTTTTGGTTGTTATCTCAAGCTGTATTTACTTCGTAATTTTTCTTTAAAATTAGACAGCTAAAAAGCTTCTGCTACTTGAGTTAAGTTGCTTTTTAAGCAGGTGATACCATGAAGCTAAAGTAAAAATCGAACACGGGATCCACCAGTCTATAAACAGTACGCAAGCCATAACAGTTACTCGTAATGTTTAAAACATTTTCAATTTTTACATATGGAATTAAGTTCTCTAATTACAGGAACTTTTTCAAAGTATATTTAATCTTCTAGGCTCGATTCTTTAAACATTTAAACCTTCAAGTTAATGCAGACAAATCCATTAAAAGGACTTAAATCCTTCACAAAGTTCACATTTTAAGATCATTATTTTACTTCTCCCAAAAAAAAACAAATGTCTTAAGATTTATATTTACTGTCAATTGTAGAATATAATGTTTGATTGACTCTATAAAGAAAATGTTTTTTGTTCCTTTTCCACTTGTTTGAAAAAAATTTAGTTCACTGAATAAAAAAAATTTGCTATTATGCTTTGTCAAAATCAAGAAACCCAGTCAAATGGTGCGGCTTGTAGCATGGAAATAAATATTTTAATCTTTATCTATATAAACAGACAAACATACACAAAAAACTTCTAAAAAACTTCAAAATGAACTCAAGAAATATCAAAACTTTTAAACCAATAAACAATATGGAATGATGGTTTCGAATATTCATATTAATATTTATTAAATATAATATACCTGGTGGTTGTAAAGGTTTTAGTTCCACTGAAGTTATCTTATAAGTAGAAATGTAGTTAACCAGGAAATTACTTCAAAATTATGTAATACTCCTGTCTCTTGTTTCCCTGCTGGAAATAGAAATCTGACTAATTACAAAAGTTTTGAGTGATTGGGATTTCCAAGAATGGAAAATAGGAGACTGTTTTATTATTTCTTAGAGTTAAAATAGAAAATGTAGAAGGAAAACCACTTCATATAATCATAATTAGATAACACAGTTTTATTTATTTTTATATATAAACATTTGTTAGATAATATGCAACTGAATGTCAAATTGAAAAAACAGACAAAAACTTGACAAAATAGGAAAAATTAAAAAAATGTTCCAAGAAAAGATATAAATTTATCTTTTTAAATAATCAAACGTAATAATTAGCTAAAAGTGAGAAAATGGTAAATCAGAGTTCCCGTATTGGTTCTAAAAAATTGGATTCAAAACGCATTTGTTTCAAGCATTACATGATCAAAACAAAATTTGTATTTTCAACTCGTTACGGTAAATATGTTTATATAATCAACATTTTGAGAAATAGAAGTTCCAATGACATTATGAAAACTAAATCACGTTCATAAAAGAATTTAAAAAACTGTAACTGAGTCAAAATTAGCGATTAAGTATATTTAAAGAATATGTATATACATATGTGTTACATAAGATGTATTTCATTTTTTATTGTTTAAACCGATCACCTAGTGGGTGATAACGTTAGCCGTTTACCGGCTTTACCTAAGTGAACTCTAGTGCATTTCGAGTAGGGATCTTTAACGAGTATCTGACATCGTACAGGCTCAGGACTGACGGCTTAAAGTCCTCTTTGAGGGACAACGTACTCAGATTATTCACCTCCCACGTGAATAAATCGAGGTTCAGATGGGGATCAAACCCCGGACTACCAGTCCACATAAGGTGTAAACCTGTGAAATATATTGATTAAATTGATTTATGAATTCATTAATAAACTTAAACTTATTAATATTCTTTTACTAAATTAAAATGTTTGATATGACAACTGATGAAATTTATTAAGGACCATTTTAGATTGTGTTAAAAGATTGGATAACTGAATTGGAAAATTGAATTATGAGTCATATAATTGCATAACATATAGGCGCAAAATTCAGTTAAAAAAAAATGGCATTATTGAGATAAGATAATCGCAAAAATGATCTTGATAAGATTATTAAGAAGCTGTTTTGTAAATGTATTATCTATTTAATTTGTTCTTTATGGACATGGATAGCGTTTCCATATGGCTTGGTGAGTTAACAAACATATAACTAACACCATGCATGACGTGATGTCATTAACTCAGAGCCTATCTGATCAACAACCTGCTAGCTATCTTAATGCTGTCACGTTACTCTGCATGTTCCTATCAAAGCCATTATCAGGCCAACGCATACTTTCATTACATCTGGTGGTAAACAAAGATTATCAATTATTCTAGAAGACCTTTGGAAAAAAAATTTTATTTCAGTTTAGTCTTAATAAGCGTAGTATAATCAACAATGCTACATTAATATCGTATAAAAATATTGATATGGAGTTTTCAACGGAAATACAAATTTTGAGGTCACCTGAGTTCAATAAAAAAAGTTTGATTTCACGAATGAGTCTTGTGAGTACGTGTGTATATTAATTTATTCCTCTGTATGTGTGTGTGTGTGTGTGTGTGTGTGTTTTTCCTGGTGAAAGTACACCCTAACACCAGGGAATTTATTGATACATGCTCCATTATCATATTACATGTATATCTTATACAGATTCTCTTATAAACTCAATATAGCTATATAATATATTTAAAACTTTAGAATAAGAGATAAAAGACAAAAGAAAACATACAGGGTAATCAAAAGAAAACAGAATTATGAGAGAAATAAAGATATAAATGATTATTAGATTTATAGGATTATGTTTAAAGTTCATTAAAGTCAATATTGCGTAAAAACTTTTCAAAGATATTGTTTAAGGGGTTATTGACTAGTAAAGGGAGATCTCTTACAGGCCATGACATTCCTTGGATAATACAGTTTTTGACTAATGTTGATCGTTGTCGGTCAAGAAGGGGGCACCTCAATATTATGTGTTCCCAGCTCTGTTCTTCCATAAGTTCACAGCTGCAGTATGGATCTGTTAACACCTTGAAGCGATGCAGGTAAGCTCTGTTCTTCCCGTGCCCGCTCAATGCTTGTGTTACATAAAATTTCATTTCTTGTATATTACAGGTTCTTCTTGCAGTGAGATTAGGGAAAAACTTCTTCGTGTGCTGGCCTTTTGAAGTTGTAGCCCAGGAAGTTTCCCATGATTGCATACTTTCTTTATTTAGAATCGCTTTGATGTAAGATCTAGGTACCTTAGTGTAAGACTCTTCCAAATTTAGGTCCTGTGATGCCGATTTGGCGAGTAAGTCAGCTGCCTCATTTTCTTGTAGCCCCACGTGTGCTCGTACCCAACTGAAGTAAACCTCTATATTTTTCTCTATATAGAGAGTAAACCTCTCTATATTTTCTGTGTGTGTGTGTGTGTGTGTGTGTGGTGTGTGTGCGTTAGTGTGCATTTCATCCGAAAAGATCCTTGCATATTAGAAACCCATCCCCACAATTCATTTAATTAATATCTCTATTATTTCGACTTGTTAGTTATAATTTAATATGTACAGGATTCGCGTATAAAGTCCTTCAGATTCAAAAGTTTTAATAATCGTCAGTAATTGAGATAAACCAGATTTAACCAGGCTTCTATTCGGTTTTACAGATATTAACAAAAAATAGTAAAATGTATATATAAAAATAATGAAATATGAAACTTTATATGAATAGTGTAACCCCTATGTATTAAATACGATAATAAATTAATTTAATAACAATGTTAATAAAAGAAAATTACTTGTAGTTTAAGTTTCTAAGTTATGATAATAAAAAATCTGGAGTAGCCTACATTCAACTTTACTATATGTAAACATGATATCAAACTTCTTGTTATATAATATATATTGTCCCATTTAGACATGATATAAATGTCTAAATGGGAGATGTTTATTAGTCTTTAATTCCTGGAGGCAGTACAGATAATGATATATAAGTTATTAATTCACACCCTTATTTTTGTATATCACACCACTGGTGCATACAATATCATTAGTATAACTACAGCAATAATAACATTTTTGAAAATCGAAAGCGTAGATTACGTGTTACTAAATAATCTCTTACAAGAGAACATGGCTTTTGTTGCAATAGCCATTGGATCACTTACACAGTTTACCTGACCTCCAGCTACATTGAAAATTTAGGACAAACTTTCCCATTTAAAACATGAAAATATTTTGGCTAAAAAATGTCAAAAACACATAAGCAAAAATGTTTTAAGATAATTTTTAATTTAAGAGGTAAGATCATTTAATTTATTGTTTTTCAAAGAATGTTTTCAATTTTGAATTATGTTTTTACATTTTTGGACATTTATAATATTATTATTCTGAGAATTTTAATTTGAAACCCATGCTAGTCTTTTTTAAAAAAACATTTTTCTTTCCCCTAGTGAAAAATCATAAAAATCCAATTTTCTCTGACCCAGTGTTATTTTTTTCCTGTGTCCTGTACTCTATTGTAAGGTTACTTTAAATGAATATTGATAAAAAATATATTATTAATTAGCCAGTTTTGCATACTCAAAGTAATTCAAAACCGGCACTTCATTATAATTTAAAACATATATAGCTGAAAGCTTGAAATTTATGAAAATAATAGATATGAACTATTAGACTAGAGTCAGGGGTCAGGTTAGCTCATTGGTTAACGTACTCGTCTCTGCACTGGTAGTGCAGGGTTTGATCCCCACATGGCCCTCGATTTATTCAAGCGGGAGGTGAACACATCTGAGTACGTCGTCCCTCGGAGAGGACGTTAAGCCGTCAGTCCCGAACATGTACGATGTCAGGTATTCGTTAAAGATCCCTACTCTAAATGCCCCTGGATACATTAATATCTTATAAAATTTAGGTCTCCTAATGTAGAATCTGTAGAATCACCGATCAAACGAAAAGCCGGTAAACGGCTGACGTTATCACCCGCTAGGGGATCCGTTTAAACAATAGACTAGAGTCCATTCTTCACACTTCAATATTACCCAAAGTTAATATAATGCATAAAGAAAAAAAATGTTACTCGATATTAAGTTTTATTCGAAGGTGCAACATATAGATTGATTAAAGCATTTTCTCAAACAAATCCATCTATCATATCATCATACCATGGAATGGGTCAGAAATCATATCTTTGATTCGTGTTGATCTTTAAGCGTAAGAATTTTATATTACGTTATTAAATTATTTAAACAATTTTCATTAAACCTCCACACATCGATTTTATTTCAGAGAATTCACTCAAAAAAATCTAAGACAATGTAAACTATGTAAATAAATTTAAACAAATACGACAAGTATAGCAAGTAAACCATTAGTCCAAGATCAATATTCAGTTTTTATAGCTTTATTACTGTTGGTCGTAATTGAAATTTCAGTATTTTGTTTATGAATTGCTAATCTTTTGCTTAATGTTTAAGCTAAAAGTGCTTCATGGCTTTTTAAGGAGCCATTTAGTGTCTAAAAAAAATTTTCTGAAAACAGCAAATATACTGTATCGCTCCTTTGGTGAATTTTGAAAAATTGTTATCTCAACTCACCCTATACAAAATTTTGTATTTTTGGTATAGTTTCATTTTGATCCGTTAACAGCATGGCTTTTATAGCCCTCAATAACTTTCAGATTGAATTTTAAGTAAAAATTTTTACATTTTATTGAAAAAAAAT
The DNA here is from genome assembly GCA_026182355.1 of Hermatobates lingyangjiaoensis. NCBI lineage: Eukaryota > Metazoa > Arthropoda > Insecta > Hemiptera > Hermatobatidae > Hermatobates > Hermatobates lingyangjiaoensis. Next base: position 936,549 of record JAPFBL010000175.1, on the reverse strand, counting down.
ACTTTCTGTTGTTTTAAAAATCTTAGGTTATTTTTCATTACAATTGTAACTTCAAAGAGAATACTAAAATTTCAGGCTTCTAGAATTAGTAGTTTAGGAGAAAAAAAATGTAGTCTAAAAACAGGTTTCTGGCAAAAAATGTGACTTTCTCATCAAGCATTGCTCCCAAACAATACGGCTCACCTATACTCTGAGTACTGTGAGGTATTGAGATGTTATTGGTTCAGTATCTGCATATTGAGAAGCACTTGAAATTAACTGTGTAACTTGTTCTCTACACAACAGTTTCGTACTCGTATTTAAAAGATTCAGTTATATCGGGCAACTGGATAATAGGATTCTGTAACGACTGTAATGTAATTTTACTGCCAGTTATGATTTTGAATGATTTTAAATTCAAAAATCCCTCAACCCAGATCAGTGCTTGCAATATGGACAATTCAACTTGATTGTTTGAGCACATTGAAGCCAGTTAGGATCCTGTGTTCATAAATCACCCTGACTCTAGTACCACAAACGCACAACCTACCTTCCATCCATATGTCTGCCTTCAATGTTAATTTCGAACATAAACATAAACACCTCTCTTTTGACACATTGCCTTCATATAAAAGAAAAATAAAATTTTAAACTTTAATTATCCTTCACAACTCCGATATTGTTCAGCCTATCTCCGATAACTAATAATATTAAATTCTGATCTCGAAATAATAAACATGAAATATTTCAAAAATGAAATTAAAATAATAAGTTTAAACTAAATGTTAAGTGAAAAGAACATCTGGCATATTTTGAATATGCAAATAATTTGTTTATAGCTGAGAATCTCAGCTTGTTAGAGTAGCACTTTACTCTACTACACCAGTACAGAAAACAACTAAAATTAACAAAAGTCAGAGATCAAAATATCTTCAGTTCAGTTATTTAGACTTTTGAAAATGAAATGGCATGTAAAGAATTCAAAGTTTAAAGCTTTATTGGAAATAAAGTGAAAGAGAAAACTAGATATTTAACTTCATATATTTTAACCTATTATTTAAAATTATTCTCGTTTTTTTAAAGATTAAAGTTGTGTTGTCTGTAATTCCAAACTTAAGTTATATTTTCTTCAATAAGGCAAATTCTCAGTTTATTATTTAATAGTTCATTCTTAAAAAATATTGCTCCCATAAAATTGAGGAGTCAAAGGTAAAAATACCATGAATTATAATTTTTATTTTCCTCGCAAATATATTTGCAAATAAGTATTATTGCTGATAAATAAAATCATCAGTTTTTCTTTTCCTGAATCTTGTGAGTAAAATGATTTGTTGACAGGTTTTTAAACATTCGATATTGGAAGAGTTAACAGTTCTGGTTTGTTGACCAAGTTCAGCACTGTTGATACAGTTAGCCAAAGTAGCCCAGTGGCTTTCGTGCCCACTTTTTGATTGGCAGATTATGTGTTCCATTCTGACTCTTACGCCGATTTTATCACCAGAGAGGTGAAAAAATATAAGCACATCGTCCCTGATTAGCGGAGAGAACGCTAATCCACCCGGAACATATACAATGCGAGGTACTTGTTAAAATCCCTACTCTAAATACTGTTGTGTTAGGCAAAATAATACCAATGTAGAATCAACCGGATAATGTGGCTCGTCCATTAATAAAATGGGTCAAAATAATATATGATTAGCACTTTTCGACCCCTATAACATAACTAAAGGGTGAAATTCTATAAGTGTTTGTATGGAAAGACAAACGAAATTTTTATTATGATAATGTTCTTCCTATATTTATAAAATTTTATCAATGGCTCAAAGAAAGTTGGATTTTCAGCCTATCAAATTCTTTAGAACAATTTAAATACCTTCCAATGTGATGGTAGAGACCTTTGTTTACTAATTATAGAAACATTTGAAAAATTTATAGCTAAAGATTACATTTTCATAATAATCACTAAAATGCTTTTAGGCACATTAGAATACATCAATTAGTTAAACTGATTATCAGTGAGTCTGTTGATACAATGTATATTATGTTAGAAAAGAATGAACTCGTTGTTGGGTCCGAATAACTAAGTGAACATGGTTCGGTAATTAAAGGCATGCATAAAACAAGCAACACCTCTGAAACACAGACAATTCAAAGCCTGCACATTCACCTTTTAGTAACTACCGCTTTCTTTAAGGTAAAATTTCTAAAATTAACAACGACTATCTACAAATAATGGAAGATCTGAAGGTAAGCATTCGTCAAAAAGTGCCCACAATTAACCTCCATAAGCGTAATAATGTGTTTTTTTTTATTTTTTTTCTTATTAAAAGAGAATAGAAGTATAAAAATAATGAAATAATAGTATACATGAAATTGACAGAATTGGAAAAATGATCTGTGTTATTTTTAAAACAAGGTTGCCAATATATTCGCATTTAAAAAACTTGGATTTTTTTTATCCAAAAAATTGGATTTTTCTACACTAAATTTTTACAATAAGCTAACGTATTACCAAATCGACTAACAATAAATTTAAATATCTGACAAATTTTAATTTGATTAGAAATTTTACGTTAAATATAAAAAAAATGTAATTATTATTATAACAGAATCTAAAGTCAACATATGTGAATTATAGTCAACTTCAGTGTAATATTGCCTGTTTCAATATTTTAAATTAGATATCATTAGTAAGCAATAATCCTATAATGACAACCCATGAAACGAAATTTAACGTATCAGTAATGATTTGAAGAGTAGATTAAACTTAGGAATACTGTACCGTTTTAATAATTTTGTATGAATTCACACATATTAATTATCTAGAATTAGCATTTCACAACAAAATAATGGGATCTCAATTTACACAGTTGGCTATACAATCAATTTGATCAAAGCAATTCTGTAGATCTGTATATACACAATTACAATTTTTGCCTATTTATCTTCGTAATATTTTGTCAGATATAATATCTCGATATGCATTTTCTATTAACAAAAGTCTGCCACCTAAATATATAAATATATATTCATATATTGTAAATATAATATATATTTTTTATATATATTTCTATAATATTTATATATTATATATTTATAAGACTCGAATCTGCACAGTTCATCTGGAACGATCGTACCTTTTTTTCCTCTCTTCTAGTCTCTTCCTGACGATGAACTACTGTTCAAAATATTAATTACAGTAAGAGTCTCGTTCATTTATGTGTTACTACAATTTCAACTGTTACTAATTTGTACGGTTTGGACCGTTTCTATATCACGTGTTTTATATGTATATATATATATATATATATATATATATATTATTAAAATAAGCAGCAGCTTCTGCATTGACCAGTTTCTTGTTGACACTCTCTAGTTTTCGTATCACTCTGCGGTGAGACTCTGGTAGCTTCCAAAGAAGGTTAGCAAAAGACATTAACACACACATTAAACATAGGTCAAACACGAAAAACTAAATTTAATCACTCTTTTAATCACTAAATTAACAAACTAAATAAAATTACGTACAAGCTTTCGGCTCTCATTCGCCATCTTCAGGTATAAACTAAAATTAATTAAGTCTAATAAACTATAGTTAAAATAAAATAAAATAAAATACTTGAACAATGTCTACAAAATTACTGTACTTTAGGAAGTGAATCTAAGGTGGGAGTGAGGGGAGGGGGAGGTATGCATGGCGACAGGGTCGGCCAAAAACTACCTGCGGTCCGTTCACCTCGCCGTCTCCCTTACAAGCTTGAAAGTATTGTCAAAATTCTTTAGACTAGGTACAGAGTTGAAATCATTGCTTTGGATATTTAGACTAGGGTTGCAATCCTTAATATATAGAGCTTCCAGTATATGTAATCTGCTAGCAGATTGGGTGCACCCACCCACCCTCCCACCCACCCACCCACCCACCCACACACACACAGACATCATCGTAAAAACTTCATAAAACGACTTCTGGGACCTCAAAACATGTAATTCCGTCAAAATCTCGAGATCGAATTTTTTCACGATCACTATACTTTACTTATAGTAAAGTAAAAAAGAGTATTTTACTGTTTCAAATTTGAAAATTTTACATTAATATTCAATGTAGAAGGATGTCAAGTAAACGATGTAAGAAATCTACTGGCTATTTGAACAATAGCCATGTTCTCTTGTAGGATACTATTTCGTTTCAAGAAATGTTCACTTTGGTTTTTCAAAAATGTTATTACTGCTGTAGTTATACTAATGCAATTATTTGCAAATAATAAATTATCTGTGATGTACAAAAATAAGCTTATAAAATGATATGTCCTTCAATCACTATCAGTACTACCTCAGGAATGAAAGGCTAATAATTATATCCCATTTAGATGTTTACGTTATGCTTAAATGAGACGTTATGTTTTATATACTCAAGAAATTTGACAGTAAGTTACTTATAGTAAAGTAGAGTGTAGGCCACTCCAGATTTTTTTTATTTATTTTTATTCCTATTTCTTAAATTGCTTTAATTATTTATTTATTTTATTTTATATTATTACATTTATTTTTAATTGATCTTATCCTTGTATTTTCATTTGTTTCTCATCGCCTTACCAACTCTGTTATCTTCCTTTTTCATGCTTTTAGGTATTTTTCACGGTATTCCTTTTTATACTTCATTTATCTTCCTGCTGTTTATTTTACCTTCAATCAACCAGAACTGCTTTTCTTAATTCTTAATTTTAATTTTAATATTAATTTTCTTCTGACCGTCTCTACTTCATTACTTCCTGAACCGGGCGCACGTGGCAGCAGGGTCGGTTGCCGGGACGGTTTCCTCCCGTTGTGTTTCCGGCGTGCTTGGTCGCCCATTCTCTCTTTTCTCCTGAAGATGGATCATCCGAAAATTTGAGTTTGTAAGTGTGTCTCTTTCTCTGTGTGTTGCTTTTCTTCGTTTGTGAACTGATTTGCGTCCAGTTTGGATCGTTTTTTCGAATTTTAAGTGGATATATATATATAAAGATTTAACATAAACACGTGAAATAACAATCAATGATCAAACCACACTATGAAAACGGAAAGCAACACTAAGATCTTTCAACCGTAACAAGCGCTCTTCGTCAGAGTCAAAAAACCAAATGAGATGGATATTGGCCCCCGTTATATATATATTATTATATATATATATATATATATATAAATGTGTGTGTGTGTGTGTGTGTGTGTGTGTGTGTGTGTGTGTGTGTGTGTGTGTGTGTGTGTGTGTGTGTGTGTGGGTGTGTGTGTGTTGAAAAAGGTAGAGTGTGTATAAGAGTGAGTGGTCGTGAGAATTTAATGAGAGAGAATATTTGAAATAAAAACTCCAAAATTGGAACACGAACACACGTAAATCTGTTAAAATTTTTACATCCATTTTTTTCATGATACGCTTGACCAATAAAAGAAGGACAAAATAGTGTACCATGACATGGTAATATTTCTTTGACCATGTATGAATTATGTAGTATTTAAAGCTTAAAACCTTTTAATTAACATATCTATTCTCCACGCTCCTTTCTTTTGCTCCATATTTTAAACTTACTGACCAAATTATGAACATATTTTGTGTTTGACTACATAAAAGATAAATACAAGTTTGTTTTGTTTTTCACTTCTTCAAAGCCGTCTTAACTTATGCTCTTGATAACAGTCATTCTTTCAAAGCTTTAATTTTAGTTAAAAGATATCTCAGATTTTCAATATAAATGTTAGATTGTACTAATAAAGTAAAAATCACTAAATTCTTTGAAATGAAAATTTTATGTTGTTTGTAATCCACTTCACTGTTGCGACTATTTGTCAAATAATTTTAATTAGATTTATGTGATGTTATTAACTTAATGCTATAAAAAAAAGAAGTCCTTGAACTTAGAAGTTTTCAAAATGAGTTAACTTTTATTGGGAAAGAAGCTCTTTGTAACTGAGGCGTGTAATACGTAATTTATATTGTGCATAAACCAGGAACATTCTTAATATGAATACATACAACATTAGAAAAGAAGTATGATTAATGATTCCTTTAATTTAAAAAAATATGTGTTACAGGATCTGTGTGAATAACATCTTGATGTAATAGCATTTTTAAATCTCTTTCGTAATTTATGAATGAAAATAAATTATTATCAACTTGGTGTATCAGTCTGAGGTAAAATGGATAAACAAACAAAAGTCTTCACACAAATGAAGTTTTATTCAACAACAACAACGCGTTTCGAACACTTTGTGTTCATCAACTCAGAGTTGTTTTCACTGGAACAACCCTTCAGCACCACATCCTTGGTGTCTTCCTAAATGGTGAACACAAAGTGTTGAATGTTGAATAAAACTTCATTTGTCTGGAGACTTTTGTTTGTTTATCCATTTTACCTCAGAATGAGTGAATACCACAATTGCGGATTGCAAAACTAATGATTGGTGTCTCAGATAAATTTTCATTATATTGAAAAAACATATCCATATTATTGCAAACAAATAATAGAGATAATGTGAAGAACTAATATTGGAAATATATTGATCTCAATACACATTCTCATCAACTATTTTGAAAGTGGATATCAAAAATTCATGTTGTATAAGAAATTAAAAACCATGGAAATAAAGTAATTAAATTTACGTTGCATTCCTCAAATAATACAAGTGTATAATTATGTATATGATTCGTATACAATTTTATATTTATATCTTTTCTTGAAAGGTGGAGCAATCAGTTATTATGTAGTATTTACATATTGAAATGTAAAAAGCTAATAAAATAGTGTCCACATACATATATTAAATGAGAAATCACGCATTTGGAACACATAGTGTTCTATTCAAATATATGGAAGTCATGGTTACAACTGTTTTTGTGTTTTATCAGAGGCTTCCCCGTATGGATTATATAGACCTGAAAAAGAAAACTACGTGTTTTAAACGCGTTCTTTAACTCATTAAAAATTCGTATGTTGACTTTATTGTATTAGTTTTTTATCCTACAATTCCTATGTATGTATTACAAAAACTTATTGTTTTTACAAACCATGAATATAACGATCAAATTGTATTTAATTTAAAAAAATCATTCATTCATGGTTACTTTTGCACTAAAAGGACAATATTAACCAAATTTTGTAGAGTTTCAATCTAACAAATATAGGAACTGTCATATATATTTTATATATATATATATATATATATATATATGATCAAACCACAATAAGAAAATGGGAAAACAAGAGTAAACCAACAAATCTGGAGTTGGGTTGGTTTAGCAGTTGGGTTTTTGACTCTGACGAAGACCGCTTGTTACGGTTGAAATATGTTAGTTTTGTTTTCCCATTTCTTATTGTGGTTTGATCATTGATTGTTATTTCACGTGTTTATGTGAAATCATTTTATATATATATATATAACAAGTTTTCAAACTTTGCAAACTTAGTAAATAAAAGAGAATAACTATACTATCATTATATTGATAATATAAATCAGTTTAAGAAAACTGAAAATTACAAGTTTTGCTAACTCAGCAACTTGTATTTAATCTTGGAATTATAATGGTGTGAGGAGGGGGTTATTTTATAAAATTATATAAAAAATTTTACATATTTTTTTAAATAAATTATGTAAAAGACTGAAATCTTCAGTATTTCATACAAGAAATAATTTTTATAATAATTTTTAGAAAATATTTTTGTTTAAAAGAAACTTAATTTCAGTTTTTTGAAACTGAAAATATAAAATATAAAGAAACTTTTAAATATAAATCCTATCAAAAATCGACATAAAATATTAACTAGAAGGTGTATGTTTTAAGTTTCAACAGTTTAATGAAAAAATAGCTTCATGCTCTCTCTCTCTCTCTCTCTCTCTCTCTCTCTCTCTCTCTCTCTCTCTCTCTCTCTCTCTCCATCCTTACATGTAACTATTGATTTTGCTTTTCCAAAACTATAATAACTCTTTTCAACAAGGAATGAAGTTATCAAATTTTGTTTTCAAATTTCACCCAACTGACTTTTTAGTCTCTAAAATGTGCATCATAATAAATATTTCATTCTTTAAAACTAAGATATTTTTTTAAACTAAAAATATTGCAATCAAAACAAAAGAGGCAGTTTTCTCAGTAGGCTTCTTTTTTTTTCGATTGAAATATATATTTTTTTCCCAATGAACTTTTTTATTTAGTCACACAGTAAACAAGATTTTAAAATCACATATTGATCTATTTACCTAGATTTTTTCTCCTTGCGACATTGATGTTGAACTAATTAAAGGTAAAATTTCTACATCAGTTCACTTTAGACAACCAGTAAACCAGTAAACCTTCCCATATCTAGCTGTCATTCGAAAACACATTCCATTCATCCTATCAGTTGTAGATATGAACACACATTTGCACATGTCATGTTTTGTCTGAAAGTGAATTACCATAAGAAATTAAAAATGTTAAAGATATATCACTTAATTTGTAAAATTCGTTAAATTTATTTAATATTTTCACTTTAATTTAATAAACTAAAAATAAAATAATGAAAAACAAACTTAATATGATGGTGGGTAGACTTCTCAAATCTGAATTTCTTTTGTGTATTCATGTAAGAAAGAGTAAAAATAATGGTACAGAAGGTTATTCACAAATATATAACGGTAATTTAGTCTCCTACTAACCCTCTCAAACTCCTACAAAAAACCACAGTATCACTTTTTTCTTTAAGTATTTAAGTGAATATGTGGATCTGCTTTACCTACTTTCAAGTGACTATGTGTAAATCCTAAAAATTAAACATTGTTAAAACGTAATGCAAACGTTTATGTTTACAAACGTAATGCAATGTTTTTACATTGGCATGACTGTGCGCTCCTTTGAGAAAAGAACCTGGGAACATTTTAATGAATACTTGCAAAGGAAAAATGACAATAAGAATAATAAAGAATTTTTTTCACATTTTGCGAAACACCTTGTCACAAAATCACAGCTTTGATCCAAACTTGAACCTTACCATCCTACATGTGAATAGAAAGTTTAAAGAAATTTGTAATTTGGAAGCTTTTCAAATAAACAAGGCCGTCATTAATAATCCTTCTGCCTCTCTATGCCTTAATGATCAAATTCCAGGGTGTCCAAAATTGCTTAAGCTGTTCCTAGAATCAGAAAGAATAAATTAAACAATAAATTTAAAAAAAAAAAAAGGTTTCTTTCCTCTAAATTATTGGTTCTGGCCTTCTCTATTTCAGTTAACGGTTTTCAAGCATACCCGAAACCTTTGTCACCTTATCTCCTATATGCCTGCCTATCCCCATTCTTTCGCAGCGGATCAGTTTCCTACTAGTTGTTTTCACTTGACCAACCCGTCAGTACCACATCCTTGGGTATTTCTTGAATTCTCTTAATTGAATTTTTATTATTTCACTCTAATTTTTGTTACTGATTAGATATAATTTGTATTATAGTGTCTTCCTGATGATGAACACAAAGTGTTCGAAACGCGTTAAATAAAACTTCATTTGTGTGGAGACTTTTGTTGGTTTATCCATTTTACCTCAGAATGAGTAAATACCACACAATTACGGATTGCACAACTAGTAATGCAAACAATGTGTTTGCTGGGTATCTCTTAGCTACTCAAAAACAGTAGCATTGATTCAAGAAATTTTTGATTTTACATCTGCCAAGTATAAAGAATAAAATATTGTGGATGCTTTAATGCAGTGTTTCCCAAACTTTTTCCAGCGACCTCCACCTTGGGTCCGTAAACCTATACTCAACACTCCTCAATAATCAGAATCTTAGACTAAATAACCAAATGAGTAACATTTTAATAATAATAAAATTAATATAATGACTAATCGAATATTTATTTATAATCCAATATATGCCTTGTTTCATAGCATATTTATGCAAAAGAATTAAAACACAATAAAAGAAACTTAGATGAGAATATACTTTTAACATAAAAATAAACTATCAAAACAAATAATTTTAAGAAACCTTTTCCTAGAAGTTTACATGTGGTTTTTCACTTAAATTTAAAAATTATATTGCATGAACATTTTTAATTTATGGAAATAGAATCCCCAAATCCTTTTTGCATTAGCGCCCCCCGATATCAAAGCACCGCCCACTTTGGGAAACACTGCTTTAAGGAGTGGAAATTTATCCAACTTTATTAGAAAGAGGTACCTTAAGAATAAAAAGTTTACCTTTTAATGAGCATTACACCTGTTTTGGTATAATAGTGCGTACTTATTTGACACACACGTGTTGACAAACCAGGTCGATGCCTTTTTACGTTGAAGCTCTGTCGCAGCAACTCAGAAGCAACTATTCCTGGCCAAGGGTATCGGTAATTAAGCTTGTGGAATTAATTAGAGGTGGATACTCCCATCAAGGAGGCGAACTTCTACAACTACACATCGCACAAAGCCTCACAGGCACGTTAACATAAAATGCCAAGCTAAAGTTTTCATTAATAAAAAGATTTTTACTCCAATTTTTAAAACATCACAAACTGTTTTCACACATCTCTTAATAATCTCATAATGTTCAGAACATGGCTTTTATTAAAATAGGTGTCATTCTGATACTACCCATTATACTGAAGAGGTGTAACCATGATAAAAATGCTGGTATCCAGTGACTTGACTGAAGACTGTAGTAAAGATAGACCATATTAATGGTGTTCCTTTTTTAAATCCCTTTTTTCGAGAACACAGATATCAGAAAAAAAGCACAAGTTCATATTTCAAGTACTCCACCAACTCCTTGTTGCGCAGTTTTATATTATGCAAATACACTGACAGAGTGTAAGTGGATCGATCTCAACTCTCTTGTTGGAAAACTTTCATAGCAACTTGTTCTGAAACTACAGCGACAACTTTTTCCTTACATATAAATCCTTCTTTTATAAAGTGGCTATTAACCATCATTCAAATCCAACTTGTCAGATTAACTGTATTGATTAGTAACATGTATGTGTGTTTTTATTTGTTGTTTATTTTAATTATTGGAACACGCTTAAACAATTTTATGAAATTGATAATATAAGCATATTAAAAAAAGTACTGAATTTGCACTTGCAAAAAATTGAATTGTCTACATACAACTTTACAATATCCAAACAAATAGTTTTACTGAATAGTTAATTAAACTGTTTATTTTAACATGGCTGTTTCTATTTTGCCAATTACTGATCTATACATTAATATTTTTAACTCTTAAAATAACTGAAATTTGCAAATGGAAGTTTCCACATCAAAAATCTGATCCGTTAAAGTATATAGATATGATATATATATATATATATATATATATATATATATATATATATATATATATATATATGTTTGTAAAATTTGGAAGCAGTCCTTCATTTAAGCATATTTCATTGAACAGCTGACCGTATTTCGCTGATGTCATTTTCTTCACTAGTTTTTCAAGGTATTCAGAAACCTTGAAAAACTAGTGAAGAAAATGACATCAGCGAAATACGGTCAGCTGTTCAACGAAATATATATATATATATATATATATTATATATATACACTAATAAATTCTCGGCCGTGTGGCAGATATACAACTAAAAAATCATAGATCGGGATGCAGTCAGTTTCTTCCACTTTCAGAAAATGAGAGTTTGAATTGAAAGTGGAAGAAACTGACCGCATCCCGATCTATCATTTTTTAGTTATATATATATATATATATATATATATATATAAATACTATAACATTATAGTATCCGTTGATATATATGATAATGAAAAAAAACTGTTCAAATTCTTTTAAAATCGGAAGATTAAAAATGTTTCTCGAGATCAATTCACATCTATTCATGCTTTGTTTTCTTTGTCGTTCAGACTTTTTTTATAAATGTAAAGCTTTACTAGTCAGTTTACATTAAATCTCTTAGTACCTTTACCTTAAACTAGAAAGCATATTTTAGCTTTGATACATTCAAATGTAACTCTCAATTTTTAATTAAAACACTTTCTAATTTAGTATCCTATGAGTTAGACCTCTTGTTATAAAAGATTATTATGAAATATTTTCTAACAGGCTACTATGGTTTAGATCTGTGTCCTGTTAAGAAGAAATATTTCTCTTTCAAGATCTTACAGATTAAGTCTGGCTTTCTATGTATTGATGTTTCCAGTCGATGAGTAACACCATTCCTCACAAGTTTGTATTCAACATCTATTTTTACTTTAGTAGAAGTAAAATATATTGATAATGAAAAAAATCCATCTCACGATTTTGACGGATTTACATGTTTTGAGATCCCTCAAGTCCTTTTATTATGTTTTTTCGTGATGTATGTATGTATGTGTGTGTGTTTGTGTGTGTGTGTGTGTGTGTGTGTGTGTGTGTGTGTGTGTGTGTGTGTTTGTGTGTTTGTGTGTGTGTGTGTGTGTGTGTGTGTGTGTGTGTGCGCGTGGGTGTGAATCCAAAAGTTTATGAGATCACTATGGTAATCATATGCTACTTTTAATACAGTATATTAAAAAAAACGGATACTAATTTTTAAGCTAATTCTTCAAGTTGTCAAGAAGTTTGATATTATGTTTACTTTTAGTGAAGTTGAGTGTTGGCCACTCCACATATTTTTTTTACTGAAATGAAAGATTATGTAGCAGTATGCTGATTAAAATACCATGGAATATTTATTAAAATTAATTTATTTTTCTCATTTTTATGAGTAATAATGAATCAAATCATAAATTTTCATTCATTGCTGACGAAATGTCCATCAATGGCAGACTCGCTATAAGGTATTAAAGATATCTTCACGTTCAGTGCCATTAATTCAAAAGGCTTGTCTTATGAGTTCAATTTGATCTTGAAATCCCAGAATCAAGTTAACGTCTATAAGCAGACAGGTGTCTTATTGACATTGATTTTCCTATATCGAATCATCATTAGATTAAAATTTAACTCGTTTTTAGTTCACTATATATCAATTATAGTAATCATTAAACAGAAATATTGTACACATCTTACAAGTTAGCCCAGAAATCTCCATCATACAATTCAAAATATCTCAAAAAGCCTATTTTGATTTATAACCATGTACCAAGACATTTCAGTTATTTCATGAGTAAAACAACACAGACCGATTTTTGTACTTGGTGTCCTTTAGCCACATCTAAAGATCCAATGTTTCTTTACAATGCGATCCAATGCGAAATACATTTCGCATCTCTCCTCGAGGAGTGGAAGAGGTGACAGCGCCACCGATTGAGCAAATTGTGCTCAAAGTGACCAACGACCAACGAATATATCCGCGCACTATAGTGCACGTCGTAACTAGCAGTTTCAGACCAGAGGCCTTCTACTGCTTGCTTACTGTGCTACTATAACTTGTAATGTCAGTAATTCATGTCAGATATAAGTTCGTCTGTGCAGTAAAGATGTCGTATTCGCGGTCATGTGGTCTTGTTGAGGTCATGGTTTTCAAAGTTTTTAGTCATCAGTTGGAAAAGTAGTCAGATAGTCAGTGGATGAAGTTATTGTATTCAAAGTGGATAAAGCGTATAGTAAATATACTATTTATTTCTTAGTAATATTAAAGAATAAAACGGCACATTATCGTACATTATGTTAAAACAGGTACTAATTAAAACCTTTTTCTCTGTTTATTCTTAAAAATTAAAATCTCGTATTAAGTATTATCTTAATAAGAAATTTATAATAAAAAAACGAATATCTTTAAAAACAGAGGAGGAAATATTACTCTAAATAGACCATTATTAAATTATATCTGCAGGCACTTGTCCGACTATACTATAACAATAATTACATTTTGCGATAATTACTCTTCAGATAACTACTTCAAAATTATCATAAAATAAAATGATTATCAATGGATTTAATAATGCGTTTTTTTTATAAAATTTTAAGAGTAAACCATTTCCAATTTTTTTATAATTTTTTATGGTACATTATATTTATTAATAACCATATTTTCATTATAAAACATAGCTGAATAATAAATAATAATGATGTTTTTTTTTAATTCCAATTAGATCAAATTAATTTGTTGTCAGCAAAAAAAAACCAAAGAATCCATTTTACTAAGGAAATATATTATCTCATTAAATTTAAAATACCAATTACAGTTAGATAAATAAGCCTCCTGCTGGCTTTCAATACTAGACTATCTGGAATGGTTTTAGTGACCCCATTTGTGTCTCGGTAAAACCTTTATATCTAACATTCAACCCAAGTAAACCACCTTTGTATTCAAACTTATTTATCTGTTTCTTATTGATTCCTTTTTTACATTGTATTGTATAATCACGATTTTAGATTGAAATAGATTTTAAAAATGTTCTTTTCATTGAATAATATTAAAAATAAATATTAAGAAACATATGGTAGTTAAAAACACACACCTTAGTCTCCAATTTTTGCCCCATGTCTAACGATCGTTACATTGACAGGAGCAAGTCACGAAGTTCTTGAGATTATGCAAACGAAGTAGTTGAAAAAATGCAGTAGGCAGAACGTAGGTCTTTAAAGCTGCATGTGCGTAGAAGGTAGGACTTTTTTCTGGAGAAGAGGGGAGGTGTAGAAGTGTAGAAAAACACCACACTAATGCACAGTGCCGTATAAAACACCACACTAATGCACAGTGCCGTATAAAACACCACACTAATGCCCCGTGCCGTATAAAACACCACACTAATGCACCACACACGTACCGTATACACGATAAACGATGTCCAATAAGTAAATAAATGTTATTGTACAGTAATGAGAAAGATATTTACCTTATTGGTGTGAAAACTTTGTTAATATTGGGTTATTTCTGCAGGCAACTTAATGGGTACTCACTCAACTAACAGCCTCGTACTACTAAACCGACAATTTTGAACTCGTATATCGGACTACCTCATGTATCGCAGACATTCCCAACTAAGAACGTTGTCTGTTAAATTGCAAAGTCTGTAAATGCGAGATCCGTTAATGGAAGAGTTTACTGTACCTATATTGCGATTATATAGATAAAAAATTAATTTTAAAATTATTTCATTGAATACATTACAAATTTTCTTATAACAATATAATTATTACGTTAAAATATTGTATTTGATTAATTAAGGAATAATTATGTAGGTATTAATAGAAATTTTTGTCAATATGATAAAGGTTAATAAAATTTGCCAAGAAATGGCAAATAAATTAGAAAGAATCAGCTCTCAGTTTAAGTGATTACTTCATACACGAAAACTTTGACTAAAAGTTTAAGAAAACAAAGTCAAACGCGTTGGATTACTGAGGAAGGCATGTTAATTAAACTTGTAGGGAATTAAGACTAAGCAAGAAGGTGGGGGGGAGTGAACTCTCAAAGTTTAGCGAGTGCAAATAAATCTTTAGCCACTCTGACCTACACAGGACAGAGTTTCCTGTTAAAAACCTAGTTAAGAAAAGTTAATACTCCTCAATGCAGAAAGTGATTAAAAAAAGGTTTTATGATTCATGGTCTTCAAAATAGTATATGTACTCCCTGCTACTTTTATTCTGAAAGGTATAATTACTACTTAAAATACTAATTTTCATGCATCGAAAATGCATATTGCTAGTACCACAGAGGTTACTATAGGTCAAATTAAAAATAGATTACACTGTCTTATACAAACCATGCTCTTGGTGACGCTGCAACAGTTTCAAACATTATCAATCTTCAATAATACCTAAACTAAATCTTTGAACTATAGGTATATATAACCTACACTTGTACAAACACCTAAGTTTTATTTACTCAACTTTACTCAACTTAACGCACTCTACTTTCCCTTCTACTTATTTATAGTTTTCTTAACTTGATTTGTTTCACTCTATTCTTTGTTAATGCAAAGTTCGTCGAGTCGTGTTTCCATTTTTATTGTGGCTTCAATAAAATATTCCTTTAATAGTCGATGTCTTCATTTAATACACAATTTGTATTTTCATATTTATATATTACAGTTCTTCTGTTATATTTGGTCCATGTTTTTTTCTTGGTCTTTAATTAAAGTTTTGAATTTTCTTATTATCTGGTTCACATCTACATTTAGATAAGAATTATGTTATTTGATTTATTTGAATTATTTAGGCCATTCTTAAGGTGTTCTTTTAATATTTGGTTTAGGACACTTTTTGTTTGTCTTAGATATAAATGTCATCACTCTGTACATATAAACTTATGTAGTCAACTTTTATCATATTTTATTAATTTTATATCTTTTTTTTTGTGAAAAAAATATTTTTCGTTAGTTGAGAAATCTGAGAATTGTTCATTATTTGCTTTTCTAATTGCCATAATAATGTCAATATATCAACACTTTAGAGTTAGTTCTTTAGGACAAAAAATAATTCAAAATCACATTTTGACTAAAAAAGTAATTTTTTATCATGTTCACAGTGCAGATCTACAGTGTAAGGCTCATTTTGGTGTAAAATATGAATTTATTTCATCAAATATTGTAGTCTGAAGCGTGGTAACAACATTTGGATAAACATCTACTCACATAGGCACAGACATAGTCAAAAACACATCAGAAAGGAACTTTAGTTACCTAAAACATACTAATAGGTTTTTAAGATCAATTTTTTATGACCACTATATTTTAGTTATAGCAAACTAAAAGTTATGTGATACTTATCAAGAACTGCTATAGCAATGCTTCAGGTATTTAATATTTTAACTGTGGCAGACTGTGTGAATAGGAATCTGATTCATTCAGTCTTTTAACATTCGTATTGATAAGGTGCACAGGACCGAATATTCACATTTATTACCAATAATAAATTACTTAACCTCTATTTTTAATACTTCAATACTTTTATCTCAATTAACGGGAGAATAATGTACAAATACTTCAGAATTTTTTTATTCAATCATTTAAACTGTAATTCATTTACTGTTTCTTTAAAAAAAAATGTCCCTTTATTCTTTTGCTAATTGATTTTAAAATCCATTTTTAGTTATTAGTGAGTTGAAAACTTACAGAAAAGAGTTAATTTTTGAAATAATATAATTACCACGCTTTATTAATTGTATTGCTCTATTATTCTGTTCTGGAAGTGATACTAATGTGAATCCTTATAATAATTACGGGTCCAGGTTAGCTCAGTGGTTGACGTACTCGCCTCTGGACTGGTACGCCCAGGGTACGTTACCCACTTGGTCCTCCATTTATTCACACGGGAAGTGAATATATCTGAGTAAGTCTTCTCACAGAGAGAACGTTAAGCCATCGGTCCCAAGCCAGTACAATACCAGGTATTCGTTGAAAAATTCCTGCTCTAAATGCACTTGAATTACGGAAAATTTATGAATCCCATTGTAGAATCACCTATCAAACAAAAAAACCGTAAAGAACTCAGGATTTTAACCCGCTAGGGGATCGGTTTAAGCAATAAAAAAAATGAATAAACAATATAATAATTATCACAAACCAGTCATTGAACACTAAAACTGATCTGTAGATATAGACTCCAAATAAGTTAAAAGTTATATTATCATACGTATGGAGGTTTATCATTTCAAAACATTTAAAAGATAGTTAAGTTTTGTATCATTCAAAAAATGCATTTTCTAACTATTACATTTGTTGCTTGAGAATACAATTACAACTTAATTTCTATAATTTCTATTATTTAATGCAATTCTTCAACCCTATTGCTGAATATTACAAATATTAATATTTTTACAAATGAAAAACTTTTTAATAATAGTCTTATTTAACTTGTAGAACTCTATAACTCTGTTGTAATAAATAACAACGATAAAAAAAACAAACACATAACATCTTGAAAAAAAATATGCCATTTGTGAAATAGGTGAATCTGCTGAGTTGTTTTGGTTATTCAGAAGGAAGATCCTCCCTTCATGCATAGACCAATGGATTGCTACAGCTTCATGACTATTTAACCTCCGCCCTGTTTTTCCCTTTCTCATCACTAACATATCTTCTTTCCTAGTTCTATCTTCATAACCTTTCTGCATTCTATGTTTTTCAAATAACAATCCTCTAAGTAGCTTTTAATTAATTTTTTTTTGCTTATTTAGATATTTACTAGCAAATGTACCCGTCTTTGACGGAATCAAAAATTCTATTATACTTGGTATTCCAAAATATCAATTATAGTATATTACTAATACTATAATTAGAAATTATAGAATAGTAGAAAACACCATTATTAGTATAGTGTTAAACAAATGCCTCTGTATACACTACATTAGCTGTCTGTCCTTCAGGTTCATGGAAGAACAATCAGTTGAAACCTCTGACTATTGAGCAAGTAAACTACAGTTGACCATGTGAGAAAAACTTGGTTTCGCTAACTTGAATTCCTGCGTTAGATAAAGTCTCCCTTTGGACTTAGTTAACGTCATTGCGAAATAGACTCTGACAGGACTTTGCAATCATTTCAACTTAAACAGACAGTGGCTCGGAATCAATGATATGTGTGGTATACACACAGACTTCCCAATACCACATCCAGTCATTATGTCCGCCTCTATAGCATATCTGTGTAGAGCACGAACTCAGAGTCGTGTTCCGTTGCACAGTTTTGGGGCACTCATGTTTCGTAACATGAAATTTGTTACTGCTATAAATTGCAGCATCATTGGTACTCCTACTTCAAGTTTTTACTCATGAGCAGGCAGTCCAGGAGAAATAAATTCAGAGTCAAGAAATTCAATTAGATAATGAACTGCTTCTTCATCACTAATCCAATCTCTTTACTGACTTGTAAGTTCTTTCCTCGGCTTCATATAGCGTAAGAACTTGTTTGTTGATTTCTCCTGCCTGTTTATATTAAGGGCTGAGAATTGCACGTTTACAAAATATTTATTCTCAATAGATAGTACATCCTCAACTCTGTGAAACACTATTTCAATGATGTCAAATACGCAATATATTCATATGCTCAATTGAAATTAAAATCAACTAACAATACCTACTTGCCACACCTGTGTATTTTCAAAACAAACTTGTCTGCGAAGTTAGGAAAATACAACTAAAAGCCCCATAACTTCGCTTCTGTACTGAATTATCAATCTATTTAGAGCCCATATTTTAAGTTAGGTATACACAAATCGAGTGTCAATGTTTCAGCTCTCTATGTCTTATTTTGGCTGAGTTTACTTGTGACAAACATTTTTGCGTTAAACGTCCATAACTTCACTTCTACGTTGAATTTCCAATCAATTTAGAGCCTATATTTTAAGTTAGACCTACACAAATCTACTGTAAAAGTTTCAGCTTTATATGTCTTATGGTAGCTGAGTTTACTTGTGACAAAGTTTTGCGGACAAACAGACAAACCGACAGAAATTTTTCTAAGGGTGGATTCGGTTTCTCCAATGTATGAAACGTAAAGAAAACTTGAAATGAGTCAGTTCTAAGCAATGTACAGACAAAATCATTATTTTATTTATAAAGATTTAGCTATATTTCTTGACTCAGTGGATACATATATAGTAATATATTTTCAATAAAATAAATTCAAAGCGAAGGAAACGCACATAAAGACACAGACATAACTCACATCGATATTTCGACCATAGTCCTCATCAGGAGGTGTGAAGAGCGAAGAGTCCCGCAGGAAGGCAGGGTGGTGACTCAAACGCAACTCAAACTTAAAAAAGCCCGCTGGACCGTTTCTTTAAATTGTATTACCTTTTCATATATATTAACAAATTATAGGTTCCAAGTGATCATTGGTTGTGCGGGAGTTTAATTTACATAGAAAGAATTGGTAAATCGCAAGTTCTATATTTGCTGATAAAAAATATGATGTGAAAAACGTTTTTAAATACTAAATATGTACACTATAACAATTATATTGACAAACAAAATGACTAAATGCATTCCAGACAAAAATAACCTGTGTAAAGGAAAAAATATTTTAAATAAAACTAACAAATTCGAGCTTAATGGATGCGAAAAAATTCTTTGAGGTAAAATTTTGAAAAGGAAGTAATCTTTCCAACAAGTAAATTTTTTTTTCGCTACAAATATCTACCATAAATCTAATTCAGTGACTTGTATAGGTGAAATAATTTGATCTTATAACTTATACGCAAAATCATTTTTAAAAATTGAAATCATATTTACAAGCAATAAATATATTCAAATACATACTGATAAATATCATAGCACAAAACCCTGGAGTTACCAATAAATCAATTCTAAAAATAACTAGTGAGTATTATAACATGCAAACAGTAAAAAATTAAATAATTTCGGAAAAATAAAGTTCACCAAAAACTAACCATTAAGATGATATAAAAACAATGAATAATCAAATCAAACATTACAATTTAACGTACAGTGAACAATAGCTAAAAATTTATGAAATTTGATATTTATTTTATGAGAGAATTTATAATTTGAACTAGTTGTTGATGTCATACAACTGGCATTAAAAAAATAAATTAGAAGCTTACCTTTTAAAAAGTTTAAAATTGTCCGGTTTTCTACGTCTTCTGTGATAGTTTGATGCAAAGAGCTTAGATCATTTATTATATTGTTTTTTTTATTTTTTGGACAAGGTTGGCTAAAAATAATTTAAATGATAAGTTCTTTTTGCAATTTACGTTTTTACTTAATACATTTTATGAAGGTACAGTATTGCTAAGATACTCGTACTAACTATCTAATAGAATACAACTTTGATGCATTCTTCCATTTCGTTGTTCTTTTCGGTAAGTCGTACTGTGGAAGATATTTTTCTCAAGGGGATTTTTTCCAGGGAACTTTTTTCTATCGGATGAATTTTTCTTGAGCTGAATTTTATTGCAGCATACTGTTTTCAGCACACATGAAAAATAATGCTGATATTTACTATGCATAAGATTTTAACCCATTAAATGTGGGTAGATAACATTAATGTGATCAATCTGAACAAAAAGTTAATGGTACCTCAGTTATAATATACACATATTTACAAAGAAACATAAATATGAAATTCTACTAATCGTAAACTCTTAATTACTGATACCCTAAAATTTCTATAAATTATATTTACTGTACCATTATTGTAATATATTATTAAAATATAAACCGTTCCCACATTAAACCGTGTTAGCTATATAGAACGAACCAAATACAGAATACTTATTTCAAGTACCTATAATAAAATGAAATGACATGACTTTAAAAGCCGTTATAAAATGTCCTGCAAGTACTTCAGTCTCAAGGAAATTTACCGTTTCGCATTTAACTACTGACTGGCAACACTTTATTAAAACCAGAGAACATGGAAGAAATTTGCTGGCCCGAAATTAAATATCTCACGTATAAAACCCGTTCGTTCTTTTATTTATGCAGGTACACTCGAATTTGTAAGTAATGAATAATGCACTTATAAATTTTATTGCGCAAATATGTTGCATTAACACATTGATAAAAAAAAAGGCTCTAATTTCTTCTTAATTATGACTAATTCAACAAATTTAAATTATTACTATTATTGCTAATTTATTATTATTATTAATATTAACTTAATATTTTTACTTAGTACGTTTTCCTGACATTCATAAAGTTTTGAAACTCCTCTGTTGTAAATAGGAAACGTCGTATAGTATTATATAACACCGATAATTTTCTTTTTCTCCATTGTTCAGTTTCTATTCCTCTTAATCCAACCAATATCATCAATGAATTTCTTAATTTAATTTAATTAGTATTTTTTAAATGATACTCACCCTGGTCTTAATTTTTTTTATGCAGGAGATGAAAAAATATGAGGACATCATTCCTCGAAGAACGTTAAGCCGTCAGACCTAAGCATGCACAATGTCAAAAGTATTTTTTCACAACAATATTTCTTTATCTAAATTGTTATTCTAGTATTTTGACAGCATTCCAAATTCTAACTGCAGAATAGATTACTACTTTCGACAATTACAGTCAAAATCATAAACTATACTATAAGAACCAGTATATTGTTTTAGATCTCAAAAGTCTTTTTTTGATATTTACCAATGTATCAATGATCAAACCACAATATGAAATGGGAAAACAAGACAACTGAGTTGGGTTTTTGACTCTGACGAAGACCGCTTGTTACGGTTCAAAGATCTTAGTCTAGTTTTCCCATTTCATTTTGTGGTTTGATCATTGATTTGTATTTCACGTGTTTATGTGAAATCTTTTTACCTATGATGCATGTGGATAGAGGAGTAAGCATCCAAATTTTCTACAAGCCACACCGTGTGATGGATAAGTTTTATATTTCACTCAAAAAAAGACCTTATACTTTAAATATAGGTATACTCTTCCTCTATTTTTGTTTGTATTGCTTAATAAGAAAGTTACATCATTGGGCAAACTATGATTTTAAACATTTTTTTTCCTAAACTACTAGTGTCTTGAAACTTTAGTACTACCATTGAACAAACAAATGGAATAACTGGAAAAAAACAACAGCTTTTTGAAAAAACCAAAAAGCTATTTTCTTTTAAATAAAATATAAAAGTTTTAACTTCTGATTAACATGAATGCTACTGAGCAAAAGCAATCTACACAGTTTGAAGTATAAGAAATTATACCTAAAAAATAAAATTTTATTATTATAACATAATATAATATTATCATGCTATTTATAGTAAATTTGATATTTCAAAAATATTTTAACTGATGAGTCAATTATTTTTTTGATATCAGAATTTATTTTAAATTGATGTTCCTTTGAACTTTATTAAAAGTGAAATAATTTAATCAATTAAAAAATATTAGTATAAAATAATTACGATTCTAAAGTTATTTATTTAAATTTAAAACAAACTTCTGTAAAATATTTCGTAATTTAAATAAACACATTTTTATTGGGTTTTTGTTGAAAAATTTGTTTTTCTGTTTCTGTGTTTTTTTAAAAAAAAAACGTAATTTTATTTGATGTTAGAAGGCAAAAACTTTTGAACAATTGATCTTATTATAGGCAAAGATATAGAAGAGTAAAAGTGGACTCAGTTGTTGATTCTTCGCGAGAGAGTTACAAACATCTGTGCACTAGTTTCCACCATCTTTTCTAAAAGAAAAAAATTTGACACAGTCGGCAACAAATATACTTTTTCATGGTTTACATGACTGTATAACTTATTGAAATAATAACTGGTAATATTTTTCAGCTCCACTGTTTTAGACTTTGATTATTTCTGTAGCAATGTTGGTCTATTTTGAAATCACGAATGCAGTTATGAAATATATATAGTGAAAAAAACTCACTGTACTTTGAATGTTTGGTTAAAAGCAGATATAAACATTTGTTTTGAGTTTTAGGTAATAAATATAAGAACAAAACATAGTAAATATCTTGCAGTAAACTGCAATATGAATGTAAACCTATTATTGGAAACAATGAGCAATCAGTTTAATTAATTGGATCATTTAAATGTGGATAATATATTGACGAATTTTTATGAAAATATTGTGACTAGAGCTGCTTAGCCGGTTACGTGCTTGCCTCTAGGGATTGGTTGATCCAGGGTTCGATACGCACTCTGGAACTCGATTTATTTACGTATTAGGTGAAAAAAGTAGAGAACATCGTCTCTTGGAGAGGATGTCAATCCGTCATCTTGATTCTGTACGATGTCAGGTACTCGTTAAAGATCTCTACTCTAAACACACTTGAATTAGTCGAAATTTAGACTCCTAATGTTGAATGTTTATGTCATAAAGAGATAATCTTTGGTCTATGTGTGTTCTACAGTGAGACACCACTGCAATTTAGCCTAAACATTATGAAAAATGCAATTCAGATTACTTAGAACAGTGGGTTTCAAACAGTGAGTCCTGACTCTCGGTCAAAATTGTTCATTTTTATTCCAAACTGTCCATTTTTAAATTTATTATAAACGAGTAAATCAAAAAAATAATGTATTAAAATTATATCGTGAAGGGTGTCTACAATAAATTTTGTCAAACAGATATATAATTAGATCTATGGTACTTCCACTTGTAAGTCTTTTCATGACGTGCGAATTTATAACTAGAGGTGCTTTTTCTCTAACCCCTCAACCTCGCTCATTGAGATTTAATTTTTTTTAGCTAATTTGGAAATGTATTAGTTACCCAAGAAATAGCTCGTGTGAGATGTATTCCTGTGTGGATAACGTCATCAATCAAGTTGAGCTTTAAATTTGATACAATCAAACAACTTGTAAGTTTATTTCAGAAATGCATGTTAACCAGTTTCACTGGGTTCGAAATCCATTTGGAGTTGAAATAGTGTCAAAACAGAATACCAATATTGTCCTAACTAGCCATGGTTCCCTTCCTGCCCTTTACTCCCACTTAATTGTGCTAAAAAGCTTTTTCGACATTATCTTTTATTAAATCAATTAAAACATCGATCAAAACTGAAAAATATTGAATTGGTGTTGAGACTTGCCATCACTAAAATAGAACCGAGATTTGATCTTTTATGCCAAAATATGCAGGCACCGCTATCTCATTAACGTTACTGTTGATTAAATCTGTTTTAACACCCCCAGTCTTATTAGGGGTTAATTTTATTTTGGTTCCCACTAAGGGGCATAAATAACTTTTAGCGTCGCAGTAAGAAAGGTTGAAGAACGGTGGTTTAAAACAATTGATGGATATGTGGATTATTCAATTTAATAGTGAAGCGATGGAGAAGATATACGAGTAAGCATTAATTTAATCTTAAGATGCATCAAATCTATTTGTTATTTAAAATCAGACAAAAAAAAGTTTAAGAAGTAAGTTTAAATCAATCAAATTTGAATTTGAACCAATGAAAGCAACAGCCAACTCAAATAGTCAAGTCAATCCGATGTGAACTTTCCCCAAGTTCTCATAAACCTCAAAAGATGGATATGTGGATTATTCAATTTAGTAGTAAAACGATGGAGGAGACATAAGCATTAATTTAAATCTTAAGATGCATCAAACCTCTCCAAAACATTAATCCTCCCAATATATGACTAGTACTAAAATAGATCTATTTAAACCTTTGAGACTGTAAAACCATATGACCGTGAATACGACACTTCTTCTTCACCTAGTAACCTACAATTCGACCACTTTTTCTGGCCTTTTCACGTATTGTTGTAAACTTAACTGCGTATTGTCAAACCTATCCTTCAATTTATTTCATTTTTTTTTTAATAAAACCTTATATATTTAAAGAGATGAAAAACAAAGAGTTTATTTATTTAGCATCTTCGTTGATACTGGAATGAAAATTACTTGATCATTTACTATGCTACAACAAATACATAGCCTCATTCACATATGAACTAGTCAAACTTAACATAATTTTTTCAATTTATTATTTATTGTTTTTAATTTAATAACATTTGGCTTATAAACAATTCAGGAGTAGAAAAAAACTCAGCCGGCTTAGTCCATGGAAATTTTCCTTGGTCGTTGGTCTAGTAAGTTACAAGTAGATTTTCAACACAGATTATTATTACAGATATTATTAATCAAATAACTAAATGTGATGAAGGAAATTAATGTCATCAATTGGCGTAGTTCATTTTAGATAGTTAATTACATCATGAATTATTTTGGTTATCATTTGAAAGATAATATAAACAATAACAATTTATAAGCAGCTATGGTAAATAATTGTCTTATTTAATTTTAAAATGTACGTGGTATATTTTATTTAACTGATGTGATTAATGACATTAAATATTAAAATCTAGAGGCAAACATGAAAGAAAACCATTTGTCTATCTTAAACGCTCTAATTTTTAAATAGTTTGTTGATTTTAAATAGTTTGTTAAGTGGGAATAAACTGGTTGAGGAGAACCTAGACTCAACAGTATGGCAAACCGCCCAGTATATACTATATAAAGCCAAAACTGTTAATAAATAATTCTTTTTTTCTTTTAAATCAAATTTAAAATTGTTATATCTGTTATTTAGCAAATAAGATTAATTTTGCTTTTTTTCTAAAATCTATGACGCTGTGGCTAAATATAACAAAACAAGATCTGAGATCACTGATGCTTCAATATTTCTTGATACCTGCTTTAATACTGAGCTTGTCACAATCCACCCAGAAAATGTCAAATCTTTTCTTAACTTTTTTGAAAGATATGGGTTTTCATGACAGGGATAAGTAGAGACTTTGGGTGTGATATTCCCTTGGGGAATCAGCATTTAGGGCTCTCCTGACCCTTCTAACAGCTAAACAAAAAAAATCAAAAGTAAGTACAGTGCAAAAAATAAAACTTCTGAATTTATTTGAAAGTTTTTTCAAATATTAAATAATAGTTAAATCAGTATAATTAAATGTACATTTTCAAAACAAAACTTTTCTTACTTTATTTATTTTTATTTATTATTTATCTGAACTCTTTTAATAACAAATTAAAAAAAGTTTGACTTACGTTATTTATACTGGAAGAAAATTTACTACAATCAATATATTTCAAATTTTAATAGCTAGAAGTACCAAATACTCTTATTACTTTTGTGCACCTAATAATCTTAAATTCTTCAAACAAATATTTATATTGCTCCCTTTCAATTATGTATTTAACTTGCATGCAAAAACCAAAGTACTATTTTAATAAAAATATTGGTTATTAATAAACCCAGATATCTACTACAAATTTTAGAAGATCAGACAAAATCATATTACCTTTTACTTGCTTACTTGTTTTCATTCATTTGTGCAATTCTACAAGTTTGCATGGTATTATTCTATAGCCTTCATGATTTTTTATTTATTAATGCATTATACTTTAAAATTTATTTAACATTTTACAATATGTTAACTAAAAATACTTCCCATATAATAATAAATTTTAATTCCACAACAAAGTTTACACTTTAAATGACTAAAGATATACTGAAATCTGAAGAAATGCTTTTCATCTAATGCTTTTCATATTTAAATAGTAATGAAAAAAACTTATTCATTGTAACGATGATAAACAAATGATAACTTTTAAGAAAAACATTTAAAAAGGATGATAAATGAGCTTTAATTATCGTTTCCAAGAAAACTGTAAAGAAACCAAAGATATTAAACTACTAAATAACAATATTCAAATTAAATTTTAATAACAAAGATTTTTATTATAATTTTAATATGCATATGTTATCCAAAACCATTAAATATTATATTTGGTACCAACAGTATCCTTGTAATTTTAAATACTCTGATGTACCCAACTGCTCCTTTCCTGTAATATCACCTGTTCTTTTCTAACAGTAATTCATCTTAAGTTTCAGATTACTTTATATATTGCCCTTGGTTATTTGATATTATCTGGTATCCTTGATCATTTTTCACCGAAGTGCATACCAGTTTTGTAAAGCTGGTCCCACAAAACTCTTCCACACGTAAATTATATGATCTTTTGGTATATCTTGGTGTTATGTAGGTAGGATTGATAGTATACTGAGGTTGTTTGATGTAGATCCATTACTCACTTAACACTACTACCCACATTTATTTTATGAGATGGGATTGAAGGTGTGCAAAAAAGCTGTTCCTTTGACTCTATTTCCTTAAGTAAATGTTACATATGTGTTCCTCTAATGATTCTACATTGCGAGTGTTAAGAACAACCTAACTTAAGAGTATTTAGAGTAAGGATCATGAACGAGTATCTGACAAGATAAAAGCTCAGTACTAAAGACTAAACGTCCTCTCCAAAGGGGCAATGTACTCAGAGTTTTTCATTTCCTATGTAGAAAAATTGATGGCAAGAGTGAGAATCGAACATGAAATCTATCAGTCCGGAGTCGAGCACGCGAGCAACTGAGCAACCCTAACCCCTCTCACTCGATACCCTTTAACTGATACCTCAACTAAATTAGTTTTCCAACAATAAAGTCTCTCATAAACTTTGTAAAATTAAACTCAAAAGTAAAGATGATAAAAAATATCAATCAAAAAGAAAATACATTTAAAAATGAAGATTTAAAATACTGAATGAAAAATATATTTTAAAAACTCATAATATGTAATTTCAACTGCTCTGTATAATTTAAACCTAGATTAATTTAACCCGAACGAAATCGATTTGGTTGTTTGTTTGCTAAATGTTTTCTTCAAGCCACGTGAAATTTTATGATAATAAGCTCTATTTTTCATTAAATGAAATTTCTCTCAAAATCAGCATTTTTCTGTTCAAATATTTCAACGTTTTTCTCTCCTCTTTATACCCAGTCTTTCCATTTTTACATATTTCTCATTTACAAATCTATCAATATGAATTTGAAACAGATTCTGTTTTATTTTTTTATTAAATATTTGCAATAATGATGATTCATTAATGATGTTATGTAAAATGAAGTATGTTCACTTATTCTTTGCTAGACATTTATCAGTTTTGAACTAATCCAATACATTTTAGTTCAAAAAACTAATAATTTGATTACCTTGCTGGTTTAAAATCTTAGCAATTTCAGATAAAAAATAAATTAAGAATTTATTAAATTTCAAAGGGGCCAAAGTAGTCCAACGGCTTTTCATCTACCATCGTTTTATTTACGTGAGAAGTGAAAAAATTTAAATTCGTCATCCCTTGGAAAGGACGAAGCCATTGATCCATCGATGACACATGAACTGTGTCAGACACTCGTTAATAATGAATAGCTTTATATTCAATTGAGTTAGGGAAATTTTAGAACTGACAATTAGAATATTTATTGTATGGTATCAAAAATTTCCAATCATTCATTGGCTTATATGTGTTCTCGTGGGACAAAAACTGCAACCTAGCATATTAAAATTAATTTTTTTTTATTTTTCTTGTTTTTTTTTATAATATTATATTTAAACTTTGTTATAGAAATTGTGAATACTATTGGGATTTAGAATCATTTACTTATAATGTGATATTAATATTCTATTTTAGATTCTGTTGTACGTAACAGAATCAATTTGATAATATATATATGCTCTCAAAGATTGACAAGTTATAAAATCTATCAGAAGAAAGGAGGAACTTTGTTATAAAATGATTTAGAATTCATTTGATATAAATAACACACTTTGACCCACCTTCAATAATATTACTTATAATTACTAAAGCTAACTTCTTTACAGGTTTCTGTGGAGCTTTACGGCTCATTGACGTCCGCGTTGATCGGCACACTATTAGAGGAAACAGCAGTCTCCTAGAGTGCCTGTTCGATCTTCAAGGACAACACCTCTACTCAGTAAAGTGGTACAAGGACGGCCATGAGTTCTTTCGGTACATTCCGAGGAATACTCCACCTATTCTTCTTTTCCCACTTCCTGGTGTCACTGTCAATGTAAGTAATTGTCATATCTTTAATTTCAGTTTTATTAATTAACACTGTAAAGCTTATATACTACAGTAAATGACAAAGATACATGAAAATGCCTTCTGGCTAAGAACTTTTCTTGAATGAATCTTATAATAAGGAAAAAAGATGTACGAAACAGTCAGCAAATACTGATCAAAACAAAACAACCAAAGGATTTTCTCATCATATGTAGAAAATAGTAACAACACAAACAAATCAAACTATGCACACCACTTAAACAAATTTGGACATAACCCAGACAGTATGGAAAACACAATGGACTTACTACAGACGGGACAAAAAGGACAACGAATGAACATACAGGAACAAATAGAAATATATAAACATAAAATGACAGACAATATAATCAATGAACAAACAAACCATCAAACCAACATTTTAACAAAACCACTAATAACATTTAAAAGACGACACAAGGAACTGGAAATAGATAATGAAATAAGAAATAAAAGGAAAAAACATAGCACTTAAAGAAATAGGGAAACAAAAATTAACTACACACACAACACTGATTACACAATGTAGATGCCATATATAGG
The DNA here is from genome assembly GCA_026182355.1 of Hermatobates lingyangjiaoensis. NCBI lineage: Eukaryota > Metazoa > Arthropoda > Insecta > Hemiptera > Hermatobatidae > Hermatobates > Hermatobates lingyangjiaoensis. Next base: position 906,750 of record JAPFBL010000175.1, on the reverse strand, counting down.
TAGGTTATAGGAAAACAACATTCACAGTCAGTTAGGTGCTCTTGAATATGGGATCCAGACGGACCATATGAAAGCTTTTCAGAGACTTTACGAGGTATGACGGAATGTATTATTACTAATTCTAATAAGAAAATAGTTGTTACTGGACAATTATTATAACTTTATTTTCTTTAGAAATACTGACTAGAAATTAATACTTGGTCTTTACAAATCAGTTTTAGGCTATTCTTCCTTCTTTCTAAAAAAATTCTTTATATTTTACAAACTAACACCACTAATATCAAACTATGATATTGTTTGATGAACAATATATTCAATATATTGTTCAATATATTCATTGAACATATTGAACAATTGTTCAATATATTCAATATATACAATATATTCATTGCTAATCAATGAATGAGGTGAATCAATGAATCAATCAATGAATCATTTTATTGATTCTGAATTAAAATTGTTTGTTTTAGCCACACAGACTTAACGTACTTTTAACTTTAGTGCTGTTCTAGAGATAAGAAATGTGGCTCATATCTTTTTTTTTTTTTGAATCATAATTATTAATAAACCAGTCACATTAAGAGTCAATTCCATATTAAACATCCTCAATTATGACCCACTGAAATTTTTAAATTAGGGATCTTTAAACGACTACTTGACATCGTACAGACTCGAGACTAGCACTATGAATTGAGTTTCCAACTATGAATTAGTACAGGCTTATTTAAAACTTCAGAGAATTTTTGAAATAGGTTTAAACATTTTTTTGAAAGTAGAAGACAAACGAGTAGTAATAAAACACCTGAAGAAAGATCTTTTGACTGATCTAAATTGCTGCAAATAAACGAAACAAAAACATTGTAGGGTAAAAATCTAATGAAATGGTCTCCACATATAAAACTTTTAATGATATAAACAACGCGTTTCGAACACGTAGTGTTCTTCTTCAGGCATTAACTAAAGGTGAGGGCCTCTGATTTAGAATTAGAAACAAAAACAGCTGTAAACCACTAAACACACAGATTTACTAAATAACATGGCATAAAAATATCATAACGGTTCCAATTATGGACCAAAATAATAAAAACCATGATTATTTTTTTGGTTCAAGTCATGATATATCTGCAGTGAAATGATAAAGCGATATGATGTTGACAAATTTAAACAGATTATAGATTCAAAAATTTAATCATATTGTCAGAAAAATAGAAAGTGTTGTTACCAGTACTGAGTACTTATCCTGTAGTACAAATTTTACAGTCGGGACGCATAATTCACTTAAATACGTTAAAGAACACATGATCTTTGTAGCATTATTGTTTCAAATGTAAGTTTACGTAAAATCTTTGTTATTGAACGATCTATTTTTGAAAAATTATCAATTTCACAACCTTAAGTAAAGATGATTCACATTATGACCTCAAGTAACGATTATCTATTTCAATTTCTTAAATACAATGAATTCTTTATATAAGTTTACTAAAAAAGCAACTACTAATATGATGTTTGTAGCATTATTGTTATTCACTTGTCATCTAGTTATCCTAGTAAAGGACACTTGAATAAATTTCAAAGAGGCCAAAGTAGTCCAACGGCTTTTCATCTACCATCGTTTTATTTACGTGAAAAGTGAAAAAAATTAAATACGTCATCCCTTGGAAAGGACGAAGCCATTGATCCATCGATGACACATGAACTGTGTCAGACACTCGTTAATAATGAATAACTTTTTATTCAATTGAGTTAGGAAATTTTAAAACTGACAATATAGAATATTTATTGTATGGTATATTTTTATGGTATATTGTATGGTATGGTATTTTTTAAAAAAAATACAGTTTTTTAAAGCCAGTTGTAGTAAAGTAGTTCTTATAACAGTTAACAAAACCATGGTTACTATATTTCAAATGATCTACTTTATGCACAAAAAAATAGTAAATATCAAAGTTTTTCCTTAATCTCAGTTATCTTGCGCCATATCAGCAAAGTTATTAACCAAGACTAAATATTTCTAAATATTAACCAATTCTGTCTGAATATTTTCCTCAGAAGTTTAGATGTCAGTATAGGCAGTGATACCCGAATTGTTTTATCACCGGTATACTATAACTAAAACAGCCATTCGTTTATATTGACTAATTAGTGATAAATTAAACTATTTCATCACCATTAATATCTTCTCCTTGGCTCAAGTCGATGATTCATCAAGTGTCCCGTGTAATGGCCAAGGGATGAACATCAGTTGATTACAGAAAGCTTGATTGTGCCATTGATCTCGTAAGGAGGGACATTAAGATGGAAAGCTAATTTTTTTCTGTCATTAGCTACAAATCATGTGAGACAGCCGTAAATAGCTTTCAATCGCTTTGAATGTCTACATTACTGAAGCATAATTAAGACCTAGTCATTAACTTCTAATACTTCCATTAGTGTTAATTACATAAATCAAGCAATGCTTGCCCTGATTTCATTTATATTGGATTTGTATAAAAATGATATTATATTTATTTATAGGTAGAAACAATTACCTTTTAAATATATCCTTTATAATTTTACTAATTATGGATAATCAATAATAACCTTCAAAGCTTTAAAGTTGAAATTAAAGCTTTATGAAATTAAACTTCATAAGTTCCTTCTACATTAAAGAAATTACCATATTTATATATGGTAATTACCATATTTTATAATATGATAATTCAAATTGTTTTATATAAGCTGTTATAATTTATAATTTGGTACAGGAGAGCAACTAAAATGGTTTTAAAAAGTATGAATAACAATAACAGCATAAAAGAACTCTCCTCTAACGGAAGGTAAGGGTACTAAAAAAACCAGCATTCCAATTTTTTTTTTCAATTTAAAATGTATTTTACTGGTCGTGAACATAAATTTAAAATTACCTCTTCTTGGATAATTTAGGCAATTAAGTCGTTGTTGAAGAAAAAAACACAAGACTGTGCAGTATGGTATATTCGTTTGATGGAACCAGTAATGAACATATGCAATACAATACAGTTCAAAGTACAGTAGAAAATTCAGAAATGAAAATATCACCTTTTGACAAAGTAACTATTTCTTGAGGTTTACGAATTGTCGGGGGTCATTAACCTTGTTTTCTGAGGACGGTTTCTTGGTCGAAAGGTTATATTTCCATTTCTAACACTGTGGTAAATTGTTATATTCCACTTGTTTATTGTGTTAACAATGCTATAATATAATTCTATTAACTATATATCTTATAACTATGTAAGCAAAACTTTTAACATTTGTAATAAACACAGAACTTTAACTTATGTGTTCCTCTCACCCAAATCCATTTGTACGAATCCTTGCTTCCCCCTCACATATCCAGAATCCCCCAAGACGACTCAAGAGAAAATGGCCCAGGGATCTACTATTACAATAATATACTTTAAAAAAAAAAAACAAAAAAAAACAAAGTGAGAAGTTGAACCAGTGCTTTGCTCATGTGCATCGATGTCATTGTGTAATCTATTACTACATATGCCTGTTACGCATAACATGCGTAGTTGTATATTTGCAAATAAAGATGATAAAAAAAACTTATGTGTTAAAACTAGTATACGGTTACTGTATACCTCAAAAAAAAATGAATAATCTTTTAATCTAATTGAGTGTATCAATTAAAATTTCAATAAGCAGATTATTTTCTAACACTATTAATAAGCCTGCTTTCTTAATAATAAAGACAAATATTATTTTGCTTGTAAAGTGGTAGAACATCCTAAGTAAACATATTACTCGTAATAAGTTCACAGCCTCCATGTTTGACAAAGCTGTGTAAGATAAGAAATCTGATTTCATTCTAGAGGCACCAATGAAATTAGCACGATCTGCAGAGACCATAAAAAAATATTTTGTAATAAAATAACTGATATCAAATCTGGTCATGAAACGAAATGTTCCAGAAAAAATTACCGTATGAGAAGAAAACAATTCCTCGTGGAAAGCAAAACTATTGCTAAAATTAACTATTTAGGAAGATATAAATAAGTACATGCTATTCGAAATCAACATAACGTCGAAGTGCAAACATTTCTGGAAGAATATCAAATATAGTATTCATTAATAAAGCTTAATAAAGCTGCTAACCTAAAATATAGAATTTATATCTATATAAATAAAAGAAAGGTTTTGTCTATAGATTGCTTATAATTGACTTATTTCATGCTATTTTTTCGTTTTTATACATTTAGAGAAACCTAATCCACCCTGAGTAAAATTTCTTTCACAAGCACACTCAGTCACTAAAAGTCATAGCAATCTGAAATTTTGACGGTAGATTTGTGTATGTCTATCATAAAAGTTAAGATTTGAATGGATTGGAAATTGAACGTAGAAACAAAGTTATGGACTTTTAAGCTGTGTTTGGCTAGCTACACTGGTTTATCAACTAACAATACCTACTGGCTACAGTATCAGGGACCTACAAATACCTGTATATCAATGATCAAACCACAATAAGAAATGGGAAAACAAGACTAAGATCTTTCAACCGTAACAAGCGGTCTTCGTCAGAGTGAAAAACCCAACAGTTGGGTTTTTGACTCTGACGAAGACCGCTTGTTACGGTTGAAAGATCTTAGTCTTGTTTTCCCATTTCTTATTGTGGTTTGATCATTGATTGTTATTTCACGTGTTTATGTGAAATTATTTTATACCTGTATATTTATAAAATAAAAGTACCAAAGAGGCAAACATTTTTCTAAGATTGGATTCGGTTTCTCTAATGTATAAAACATATTAATAACTTGAAATATTAATAATAATATTAATTATTAATATTAATTGTCAGTTCAAAGCAATATGCAGACAATACCTGTATATATGTGTATATAAAAAGATTTCACATAAACAAGTGAAATAACAATGATCAAACCACAATAAGAAAATGGGAAAACAAGACTAAGATCTTACAACCGTAACAAGCGGTTTTCGTCAGAGTCAAAAACCCAAAATCTTATTGTGGTTTGATCATTGATATGTATATAAATACAGGTATTTCTAGGTGTCTTATACTGTAGCAAGTAGGTATTGTTAGTTAATTTTTATTTCATTTATGTTTATCATAATTTGGTCGCTTTAAAAAAGTAAGTCCTACATACCTTCGTACTAAATAAGAAGTATATCTAGAATAAATGAAATATAAGCTGAGTATCTAAAGCTGTAAAACGTAAAAACAGCTCTAGATATAATGAAAGCTATGGAATGTACAAATAATGTTATTTTCTACTGTTCTATCAATTCTAATACAATTTTAGAAAACCACATATCATCTCAAATTTTTTGAAAAATACCCGTCAAATACGGTCGCGTTTGCTAGTTATGTCATAATTAAACTCTTATTATTTTAGTAGCATGAACCACATTAAAGTGGTATGTGGTTCATGATACTAATGTATTAACTTGACTAAAGTGCTTTTGGAACACTGTCTTCACAGACCGTCTTTGAGGTGTTACCAGAATGTTTGTATATTGCGCATACCTCATCAGTATTTCAATATTTCATTTCTCATAAATTCAATTATCATCATTATTGCTGATCCAATATTTCATTATTTACTTTGGTGTAATATTTTTTCACATTTTTAATTTATTTTTAGCTTTTTATGTTTTGTGGAAATTATATTACAAGAATAAAAATATAATGAGAAATACTCAAACATACTGTGTAATTATAATATACTGTGTAATTATTAATATTCATTAATTAATAATAATTAGTAATTATTAATATTTACATATACTGTGTAAATATAAAGCATTTTATACAATATACAATGGTTAAATCCTTCCGAAAATAATTTAATTTGAAATGAAAATTGGATAAATTGTCCTATAAATGAAATAGATAGTTTTCATTTTTTTCACGTACGTTCATTATTTTGTTCTTTATTGTTGTTTGTTGCTCTATATTGTTCATTACGCTTATTCACCGACTGTAATTTGCGGTGTGCATTATTTGAATGCTCTTTTAGTGTGCAGACAGACTGAATTCAGACAGGTCTGTTGTTTAAACAGATTATTGCGTTCGATCTTCGTCTCGTCTCTAAGCACTGGTGATTACCTGCACACATATTGCTAATGGACCTCCCCACAATGTTAGTATCATCCTCTCAGGTTACGTCAGAATCAAATGTTACTGATTATTAATTTTAAATAACTTTACCTCTTACAATATCAATGTCCCTTATGCATAATTTAACATAAAATTACACTTACAGATACATATTATAGTTCCACTTATAATAATAATAATAACATTTTATGTGTTTTCAAGTTTTTTCATAATCATAGGTTTACAAGTTTCATTTAAAACTCAGGTAACAATAAACATTGGGGGCCAGGTTAGCCCAGCGGAAGCGAGCTGGCCTCTGGACTATCAGATCCGGGGTTCAATACCCAATCTGGCTTTGGGTTTATTCAGGTAGGATGTAAATAGGTAAAACTGAGCACGCTACGTCAGAGAGAACGTTAAGCCTTTGGAACAGAGCCTCTACGGTGCCAGGTACTCGTAAAAAAATCCTACCCTAAATACAATTGAGCAAAGCAAAATTTAGAACTCCCAATATAGAATATTGATTGAGTGGCAGCATAAAGAGCCAATGTTTGGCAGAGATGTGTTCACTTTTAGAACTACCACTAGCTTCTAACTTAACTTAAGAATGAACATTAATTGAAATAAGTTTTTATACATTAATTTCTATAGATGCAATCATAGTACCCTATATTTTTCCAATGTGTTCACTTTTAGAACTACCACTAGCTCCTAACTTAACTTAAGAATGAACATTAATTGAAACAAGTTTTTTTTACATTAATTTCTATAGATGCAATCATAGTACCCTATATTTTTCCAATGTGTTCACTTTTAGAACTACCACTAGCTTCTAACTTAACTTAAGAATGAACATTAATTGAAACAAGTTTTTTTACATTAATTTCCATAGATGCAATCATAGTACCCTATATTTTTCCAATGTGTTCACTTTTAGAACTACCACTAGCTCCTAACTTAACTTAAGAATGAACATTAATTGAAACAAGTTTTTTTACATTAATTTCTATAGATGCAATCATAGTACCCTATATTTTTCCAATGTGTTCACTTTTAGAACTACCACTAGCTCCTAACTTAACTTAAGAATGAACATTAATTGAAACAAGTTTTTTTACATTAATTTCTATAGATGCAATCATAGTACCGTATATTTTTCCAAGTGCTTTGTCATAACTAACTAGACATTAGAATTTTTTTGCATTATTTGTTAACAGTAAACTAAACTTACAAATTATTAACAAAAATTGACACAGAAACAAAAAAAAAACTTTCAGATTCAGATACATGGAGTCAAATATTACTGATTATTACTGTAAATGACTTTACCTCTTACAACATCAATGTCCCGTATGCATAACTTAACATAAAATTACACTTACAGGCACTTAATAGCAAAAACCAACAAACATCGATTAAATAATCAAACACAAAAAGTTGATTTTATCTCAGGATTCTAAAATGACGTAACTTAAACATATAAGTGAAGTAACTTTTACTTATTTTTTATATCAGTTAAATTATATATTTAGTTTAACAGTAGTTTACTTCGTTGAAGATAAAAAAACATGTGTTCATGGGGTTTTTGATTTTGAAATAAAACTTTCACGTTAATTACAAAACTTTCGATGTTCTTGTAATTGCAATGTAATGTTAGCTAGAGGGTTAATCTGCTCATCATTTCATAAAACAGCTATTCAAAATGCATAAGGCAAAAATACTTACCTAATGACTATAATTAGGTAAAACAGCTTTATTACTTAGTCTGTAAGATCATTCAGTTATATCCAGTTTGACATAAGCCCTAATTTATTTTTAATGTAAGGAAACTGGGACAGCATTAATAACAGCAGGAAAATCTAATCAGTTAATGATAAATAATATATTTAATGCTAAATAAATATTTATCTGTTATAAAATAAATATATTTTGTTATTTTTTTTATATTTTTGCCCTCATATATTTTTGGAAGTTTATTCATAGCTCTCGAGACTTCACGTCAATTACAGTAACATTTTAAAGTGTTAAATATTAAATATTTCAAGAGGAGGTATGGGAATTTTTAAAATACAAAATCGGGGTATGGCAACAAAGTTATTTGAGATTCACTGATATTTATAGTTATTTGGGTCCAGCTCTAAAACCCTTCGTGGATATTTTTAGAAACACAGAGATACACGCTATCTTTATAATAATTCATTTAAACTTTTTTCTAAATTAAATTAATTTACAAAAAAATAATAATTTCATTATTATATTCACCAGAAAGAAGTATTATAATAAAAAATTTTCAATTTATAACTGATTAGGTTTTTTAAGAAGCTTTGCTCACATTGATAAACATATACTGGCATACATACAACACGCAACATTTAATAAACTAATTTATTGGTCTCAAGATTTATGAAAACGTATCTTTCCATAGAATACCCGATACCAAAATTTTGAGCTAAGCACAATACTTCATAGTTTAAATTTAACACAGAGGTTATATAAAATAAAATCCGTTTAATTATATAGACAAGAATCACCAGAAATATGAATATTACAAAAATTCTTAAGTTAAATCAAGAAGAAAAATATGTTCAAATTATTAAATATCGACAAAAAGTTGTTTAAGATAATCACAAATCTGTTGAATTTTTACTGCAACAACTAAAATATCGACAGTTTAGTGTGATCTGAAAATACTCATATATATATATTTACTAATAATTGGGGGCTTGGGTTTGGCTTCCACCAAGCTAAGCCTGCGTATGAAAAATCACAGGTCATCCGTTGGCAAACGCAGTGACCTTCCCGTTGCTACTCATGCCAGTTCTCACGGACTCGGCTTTAATGACTGTTTCCGTGTACAGGTCCTGAGGCAGATTGATCAGACTAATTCGAAAGTTACTCTGAGAGCTTTAGATGAAGCACATATTAGTCTTCTGGGCGGTAGATCGGCTCCTGGGCTTAACCTCAATCGTTGATTTTTTTTTTAAGTTGTTATTAGCTTTTAATTATATTTTAGTTAAATAAAACATTATTTTTATTTTAATAAAAATTTTTATTAAAATAAATCAATCGTTGATTTTTTTTTTATTTTTTAGTTGTTATCAGCTTTTAATTTTATTTTAGTTAAATGTTTTCATTTTTTATTCTTTATTTGGCTTTTATCTCTTTATCTTCTCTGTATACCTTTCCTCCGAAAGTTGGCTACACTGTTTGAGTGCTTCAGTTCGAACGCCAAGTCAGTCGTTATCAGCCTTTGGAGCGATTCACTTCTTTTCCTGAAGACGAGGACATCGAAATATAGTAGTGAGTTCAGTGGTTTCCTTTCTAAGTGTTCTTTTTAAATTTTAGTTTATATTTACTAATAAATATATTTATATACTTTACATATAAATACTATACTCTTATACATAGGTAGATTCTTGGTGGGCTTAATTCTGTTTCTGCATCCTCAACCAATTTTAATTGACTATTTTAATATACATCGTAAATCCTGAGAATTGAATAGTTCAAATTTTAGTGAAATCAGAGGAAACAACACTAAGTTCAAACTATCCAGATTGATACTTGCGTATCAAAGTGAATAAATATTTGTAAATTGCTTTATTAGAGATGACAAATCGCAATATTTTGGGTAAAAAATGTCTCCTTGGGCGATGTTCTTTTTAGTCTCTTCGAGTATGGAGCATCACAAATTCATCTCTAGGGAGAATATCAATTATAATTCCATAGACATATCACTAGGTTTGCTTGGAAATCTGATGAAGGAAATGGTTTATCGGCATTTCTTACTTTTACTCTTCTCAGTGTGTTTTTAATCCCTTATATGAATAACTTTCACTAAACTAATATTTTAGTTAGTAAGAGTGGTTTCCATGTCAAACAATATCTAATTTATTGAGTTTTCAACTTACCGAGTTCATTCAGGCATAAAAAAAGTTACCTGCTCTAAGTTGCAATTTCTTCTCTCTTGATAGAATTTATATCTGATTTCTTTTCAGTAGTTGTTATATTTTAAAGTTTTTAAACAACTTAGTAAGTATAAACTTTGTTAGGTCACATTAATAAATGCTAAAGAAATGTGGTAAGGAAATATTGAAACAAAATATATTAGTTATAGAATGTTTTCTTGATAAAATTACCATTCATTACTCATTTTTTCAGAAATATATTTTACATACCAGTATTGATCAATGAAATAATATAAAATATACTTAAAATCATATAAATTGACTGAACTACATAATACTTAGATTCGAGGTATGCGAGGGATTGCATAGCGTGCTTGTGGTTAGTTTGCAAAACTCTAGGCACAAATTTTGTCTTGATGCTAGATTTTTCATTCAGGAGTTTTAAAATAGAAGACGTTGTAGATCTGTAAATTTTCAGCCTATATGTTGTCAGGTACACACCAAAATCCACACTGTAATAACTATTTATCCATACTCCAAAAACTGACTATGTGACATACTCATAACTGAAATGTATGTCAATTAAGAAATGACCCACACATAACTAAAACGTGTTTAAATTAAGAAATAATCAACACATAACTAAAATGTGTGTGTATTAAGAAATGACCCACACACAACTAAAATGTGTTTCAATTAAGAATTAACTAACACTTTTCTTTTTCATACTAGCACAAAAAGGCAGAAAAAGTTGACAGTTCCTAACAAACAATAATATTTGATATAAAAATATTTATCATGAAATTAACAAAGAAAATTAAAATCCCAATCATAAAAATATAAGTTCAAATAATTTTTTTTTATATAAGTGCTATTATTAATTAATTAAATCTCAAATAATATATAGGATTTGATATAGAATTATATGACTCAAGAAAAATTGAATTCTAATAGAATCAATTTCTATTTTCAGGAAATGGAAAAATCCAAGGATATATATTATTTGCATTACTTTCTCATTTCAGGTCAAAGCTTTTACAATGTTGAAGGAATGCTGACCCTTTCGTGACAATCACTCAATCTTGCTTTCAATCTCACCTAATCATGTAAATTCACTTGCTCGCCCACTTATTCAACCCACAATTTAATAACACCTTTTGCGAAAAATTTATAAATAAAAACTTAATCTTGAATTGTTTAACAATTTATTATTACAATAAAATATGTTAACTAAAAATTAAAGTTAACACCTTGTTTATTCGATAAAACATTAAGGAAATTTAAAATAAATTGTTTAATATTATTATATATTTTAATAGACAAGGTATGGTTCTTTATAGAGTATTTATAGTTAGTATTGAAAGTTTGAAGTTAGAATTCTGATCATTATTAACTATTTAATAATTTAATTTACAATCTAATCAATACAATATTTGATAGGTTAGGTTGCAGTGGCAGTCCCACAAGGGAACACACTTAGGCCAAGCATTGGCCCTTTGTGATACCACACAATGAAGATTGATTCTACAGTAGGAGTCCTAAATTTTTCCTAACTCAAATATATTTAGAGTAGGGATCTTTAACGAGTACCTGACATCATACAGGCTCGTGACCAACTGACGGTTTAACGTCCTTCTCCGAGGGACGACGTGCTCAGATTTATTCACCTCCCGCGTGAATAAATCGAGGGCCAGGTGAGGATTGAACCCCGGTCCTATCAGTTCAGAGGTGAGCACGTAACCACTGAGCTAGCCTGGCCCCCTACAATATTTGATAAGTTATAGACCCTACGTACAAATGTACAATGAACTAAACATAGCGTTTCGAAGAAGTAGAGTTCTTCTTCAGACAAATCTACTCTGATGGAAAAGCGACAAGGACAACCATTAGAGTAGAATTTCTGAAGGAGAACTCTATGTGTTCAAAGGCTTTGTTTTTAGTACATCAGGATGTGAAAACTGTTTTGCTAGCATTTTAAATAGCAATGAGTAAATACTGCAAAATAACTGATGACACTAGCTTTGAATAATTACTTAATCTCTTGTGCGACGCCACAAACGGAGTCCCGTTAAAAGGCTGTAAAGTGTTGCAGTTTCTGTCACCTAAAGCTTGAATCATGTTAAGTGAACATTGGATCAAACTAGCTCAGTGTTATTAGTAGCTCATCTTTGGATTAGTAGATCCTGAGTTCGATACCCACTCTTCCACTTGATTTAATCATGTAGGATGTGAAAAAAATTTAAACATGTCTTCCCTCAGAGTATATTAAGCCGTCAGTCCCGAGTCTATAGAATTTCAGGTATTCACTAAAGATCCCAACTCTAAATTCACTTGAGTTAGGTAAACTTTAGAACTACTCTCAATGTAGATGTTTACTGTGTGGTATTACAAATCTTTGACCCTTGTGGACCTTGTGTGTGTTCTCTCGTAAGTCACTGAACCCAAACCTTACCTAAACTAGATATACCTTGAAACGAATTATAAAATGCTTTTAATAAAATAAAATGTATTTCTTCTAATCTAAAATAAAACCAATAATATTGTTTACTCCTAACTAAAGTAAATGACAATTAAAAAAAAACAACAGATTGTGAAGTGAAGGTAAACCCTACTCCTACAGAACATTACAAATAATCAGAACAAATATTTCAATATACAACCTTGAATACTACTCGTAAAACCGATTCTCTTCCTAAAGTTCAAATTACTATTACTTAAAACTTAATTCTAATTAAGTTTTATGCTTAATTATAAAAATTAATTTTAACTAAATCTTATCAATAATTTTAGCATGAATTACTTAGCTCTTAAAAAAACATTTTTTTCTTTTAGAACAAAAAATATAGTATGTAGTATTTAAAAAAAATGTGTATGTTTTTTTTATTTTAATTATGATTTATTAATGCAATATATAAATAGCCACTTATTTCATTCAAACAGTATTCTTTTTTCTTTTAAAAAATATATATAACTTTTAAATCATTCACCGAGATCTTAAAGTCCCCTTCGTTCTCGACTATGCAAAAGACCGCTATAAAAAATTCTACAGTAAACTCTCAACTCATCCAAACCCACTTGCTCAAAATCTTTCCCAACTAGTAATCCCCACAAACCCTCAAAGACGACTAAAACGACAATGGCCACGTGACTTTCTGTCACCCTAAAGCTTAAACATAGTTACGGAGTGTCACCAATGGGTGTCCACCCGACTTCCGCCACATAATCAAAAAGCTAAAGGAGTAACCCTGAAATCAAAATTACTTCTAAATACATGAAATTGTAGTCGAAGTATCAAGGAAAAAAAAACTTTTAAACGGCTACGAATAAAATAATTGAACTTTTCAAGAACAAAAACTTTACTCATTCATCCAAAAAAAACCTCTTGCAGTCTTAAGCCATTTGTACAACAAAACCTCAGCTTTTTCATGGGTGATATTAATGATTGGATGAAGAAGAAAATTAATAAAATTTCTGTAGACCAACTGGGTTTTGTTTACTTTAAAAAGCTCAATCTAACTGTATGAAAATGCTATATCATCAAACAAAAGGATTTTAAATATACATGTATTATCCACCCCAATTTAGTTTCTTAACCACTACATATACAACTCATAATTAACATTAGACGAAAATGCAGACTCTCAGTCTGGAAGATTCGGATAATTATAATTATGATTTAGTATAATTATGTATGTAAGCTGACAACCCTGCTGTCAGCTGATATGAGTGTAACCTTCCAAAATATGGTGTCTAATGTTTATTTACATTTAAATGGACTTATTATTTAATTCTGTTTAGATTATTATTATCAGTTATTAATTGTTCTTAATTCGGAGTGTTATCGTGTAATTTAATTTTTGTTCATAAAATAAAATCACTTTGTTTACAATCTTACATGTATTTTCATATATCTGTATTAATTAATAATTAATTAATTATTGTATTAATGTATAATACAATTAATACATTATAATTGTAAATATAATATTACAATTGTATTTTCATATTATTAGCATTAAAGTGTAATCAATATTACAGAACATAAAAGAAATCATACAATTATCAATTGCTAATAATTAAGATTAAAGCACTTATAATTAAACACTTAAATTTGAAATTTAAATTATTAAACGAGAGCATTAATAATATTATATAATCCCACATAACATCAGAGCTTATGCTGGAGATCGAGCAGTTAATTCAATTCTGTATTTGTTTTTTATCATTCCATAGAGTTTATAAGTCCATTGTAAAGTAAATAGTGAAGAAACTCGTAATTTAAATGCATGGAATACTGCTATGGCATATGTAAAAAAAACATACTCTTTTTTAAAAAGTAACCCTTACTAAACCAACCTTGTTTAAAAAATAGCATTATAAAAATGCTCTATTTTTTATTAGCAACAAAATTTTCGATATTTAATTCAACAAAACACTGCACAAATGCAAAATATTTTCAGTAACTCTTTCATAATAATAGTTAATTAATGAACTCTATGTGAATGTTACATTTTGTTTACAAGTCATTCTTCCTGTATAAATCTTGAAACAATAATACCTCCTGTATGAATATTCTTAAATAGGTTACTTTATCATTTTCAAATATAATTCTTACTAATGAAATTAGTAAAAATCAATATTTTTACGGATTTATTATCTAAAGTCTGGAATCTATGAAACTTTACTGTGAAAATTTATTTCATTTTTTTTTTATTACTGATAAAATGGAAAAGTTGCATTCAAAAAAAATTAAGTTATTAAGTTGTTTATTTATGAATTTGATAACAGTTTTGCCATAATGTTTTTAGTAATATGTTAACACAATAGCCTAGATAATGTAAATCCAAAATATCTAGAGTGAGCTATATAATACACAATATGCACAGTAGCAAATCATATTATTATCAAATTCTATCGCTTATAAGTTTATAATATGCAATTGCAATCCGATTAGATAGACGTATGACGGTTATAATATCAAACTAACATATGTTAAAGCAACTAATATCAAACTAGTTATATGGCTTTATGTAGACGTAATATCAAACTCATTGAAAAATCATATATTTTTAATCAGATCAGTTATAATAAACTTGAAATCATTGATAAATCTGACATTTTATTGTTAAACTGAGAGCCTAAATCCCTTCAGACTCGACCATATATACCGTATTGTTAATCTCATAGATGTTTCTGAATTCGACGTCAGATTTTAAGGGTTTTAATTAACTTCTTAATTTTTTTTAGAGAATAGGTATATTTTTGTTTTAGGTATAATTTACCACTGATCATTATACTCTTGAAGACAAGTGAGTCGCGTTTAGATAGAAATGTGATCAAAAGTTCCTTCATCTTCTAGATAATAGAAAGTCTGAATTGTTCTTATGATATTAACTACAATTTGAATATGTAATAGTAATTAAAACGAATACTGTATTGATATTCTAAATATATATTAAGTCTTTTGCTTGAAGATATAGTATTTCCTAAGAAATATAATATCAGTTGGTATGAGCTTTTTGAAGTAAACTAAACCTGATGGTTCCAGCCACCATTTATCTGCTTTTCTCTGTCCTTTCTTTATTAATTTATATAAAAATATGAGAAAGCTGTGGTGTGTTGTGCAAAAAAGCTCGAGATTGCAGGAGTCTTGTTTAGCTCCAACTTTTTTCAAGTGGCCCACTTACTCATTCCACAGTATTACCTTGTTTCTAGCCATCCTAATTGGTTTCATTATTAATTTTTCAAAGGACTATAATGTGTAAGCCTATTCCATTATAAAAATTGATTCTTTCAATAATGGCATAACATATTTTAAAAATTCAAGATAAACATTCAACATTCTCTTTCACACTTTAATTTTAAAGCATTTCTAACTTAATTTACCCTGTTTCATAGGCAATTACTTGAATCTTTCTTAGTGATGTATGGACCCTTTCAGAGCTTATCAGTTGGTTGATGTATGAGCGACTGGGGGTTTCTTATCTATTTATAAATTTACTGCTAAAACATGTGACAACAACTTGATATAGTGGAAATTTACACTAATGTTCAAGTCTTAATGTGGTGCTCTGTATTTGTATTAATTTCCGTGATGAATTCAGAAAGATGAGAGGTTAACCTGTTTTCATTCATTCATCCACGAATAGGTTGATGTTTAACGTGAAGTCCTTTCTCTAAGTCACGACAAACCAGCTGTGTTTCCTCAGGAATGAGACAAAATTAGACGGTCATAGTGAATTGTCTAAGATGGACCTTGCGGATGATGGCTTTCACCACCTACATCAACAAAAACTATAAAACATAGGCCTAGTAGTCTCCAGGAGACTGATTGTTACTTGATAAAAGATATCGTCAAGAATTACAGGGAAAAACATGAAAAGGAAAATATTAAGAGTAACAATTAAAACAGAGTTGATATATATCAAAGAATAGGTAAGAAGGGGAAAGAGTCAGAGATTTCAAGGAAAAATGTACAGAGGGAAGGAGGGAGAAGCATCTAGACGATAACCTCATTGTCATAGGCCAGGCAAAGGTCTTCTAAGTCCACCACAACCGTCTAGCTAGAACAAAGCAAACAGAGACTGAGAGAGAGAAAAAGTCTTAATAAAAGACAGGCCCAAGCAGGAAGAAGAAAAGAGGAGTTTAAAATTCAGGTCCCAAAGTAGTGCGCAGCAAAACTCCAAGGTAGCAGCAAAAGCTTATGTTCAGCCATCACAGTAACTGAGACTAATAAGAGCAGATTCCCGCCTAAGCCAGCGCGAGATCGAGCAGACTTTCCACCTCCGGACGCCGGCACAGGCTAGCAACCCTCCCAGGTTGTGCTTTTCTTAATACACGCCAGTAGGGAACAACCACCTAGGCATGTTAAGCCCCACGACAAGGTGAAGGTACATCGGTGGGTCAGATGCTTAACTATGATTTTCATGGCTACAAGTCTACATTTCAACTAGATGAGCGGAAGATGGTATTACTTGTTTAAATATAAATATTTTAAAGTACCTCCTTTCAGATGATATATAGTTGACACAATTTTATTATAATTTTCAAGTATCTGCAAAAGTTTGATCACATATTCACCAAAACACATATGCTTATTCAGAAAAGTGAACACAGAAACCACGAAACAAATTTCCCCCAAAGCCCGTCCAGATTTCAGAATCTATATTTTCATTTTCATTGTACTTTACTTACAGAAAATTGATAATGTGGTGAAATATACACGTAAGATAGAGCATTTATATGCATGCAATAAAACTTGAATATATAAAGTTCTTCAAATTAATTTAAAATTAAAGGGACTTACTTAGTTTTGTCTCCCAGTCCGTAACACGAATATGTTATGATTTGGTTTACAAAAAATAAATGAATTATAAATTATAATTCATTATATTTTATATTATAATACATTATGTTGAAGAATATAACAATGATAGTAATCTAACATAGGTCAGGTGTGCCCTAAAAAATAAAGTACTTCCTTTTAGACCGAAAGTTTGAATCTTAACCATGAAAATATATTTTGTGAGTAGAAAATAATAGTGTTTGTGCCATGTATAATGTCAGGTACTTGTTAATGATCCCTACTCAAAATATTGGAGTTCCCAAAATTGTGGACTGCAATGTAGAAAGTTCATTGTGTAGAAAGGGCCATTTTTTCTCGTGAGATGACCACTTCAACCTAACTTATATCTCGTATCCTAAAAAAAATAAATAAATAAAAATAAAAAAAAATTTTTTTTTTCAAAAATGATAAATTGAAGAACAGTTCTGAATTTTGAGGTACTTATCTGTAAAAACTTAATTTAAAATCTCTTTTAGAAATTTCAAGCAGTAAACTTTGGTTGATTCTATTTTCTCTACACCAACAATAGAAATCTGTGTAGGTTGAGCAGTTTAAATCAGAAGCCATGACACATGGTTTGGAGGGAGCTTTGCTGTGTCAGGCAGCTGATATCAGGCCTACACTGATTTCAAAGAAACCCTCGTCTCTCTTATCTTTAACCCTTGTCCTATCAGATTAACAACCCTCGTCACGTGCTCTTTTATATTCCTTTTCTTTAAACGCAACCTGAATAATCTAGTTTATTCATTATTTAGACATTGATTTTGAAGTTTCATTAATTAAGAAAAAAAATTTACTTAGTTTATGAAATTGGCTTTAAATATATTGATAATAACTCTGTTACTACCTTAGCTACGAGTATATACAGAATTATACACCATACAGAATTGCTCTATGACCTTTTATAGATAAACAAGTGAGTAGGATAAAAAAGACCTCGGACAAAACTGGCTTAAAAATGACTGCCTTTCTGTTGCATACTACGGTAACTAGGTAACAAACTGCAGGTAACAAGTGAACAATAATAAACATCTTATATTCGTCCTTTTTTTTTGTCCCACCTTTACAAAAGATCTACCCCGAATGGACTAACCTCCTAATTTCTACCTCATCAAATACTTCTCTCAATAATAGACTAAATATCCACTTTCTTCTGTAACCTTAAATCTAAAAGGAATCAAATTTTAATATTATTATAAACTTCTGTCATACCTCGTATATCGTTGGTGGAGTGATCTGACCGGTTTAACAGCAGAGGCTGCATTATCAGTTGGACTAAACGTACTGATGAATAAATATTGATAAATACATTCATCAGTAAGAGTAGTCTCATTGATGATGTAGCCTTTGCAAAATCAATTAGGCGACTTACAATATACTAGCGATATACGATATATTACGGAAGCTTATAATAATATCATCTTTACTAACCTCTGTGGTAATAACAATATGCATATATCAATCAAATTTCTAGCTGAGTAGCATCACTTAGAAATTTGAATCGGGAGATGGTCAAAAACTACTTTTCTCAACTTTGATTTTATTTTGAACATATTTTGTTCATTAATCTGATGACAGTTAGATAATGAAGAGTAAGAATGATGCATTTTAGATTGTACAACAAAGGAAAGTTTCATAATTCCACCAGGAAAACATCTTTCTCTCTTTTAATATCCCTTGTAGCAACTTTCAGTCTTTTTTCTAATGACGATCAACTAATCTTCGAATATCGGCCACAAATAGTACCGTTAATAAATTGTTTTGAAAATGCCAAACAATTTTTGGGATGTAAACAGGAGTGTAATTTCTTTAGACCAAAAATCCTCAAGAAACCCATCTTTGAACTTTAAAGATCAGTACTCGAGAAGCAATATCAATAAAAATAGGATTTTCATCAGTTTTTCTGTTATTCGTATTAAACATTCAGTTTTTATTTCATGTATATAAAATTATCAACCTAAATTAAACCATAGTAAAGAAATCAAAAATATGTCTAAGGTCTTTTGAAGTTAAGAAGTGGTTCTCTTCAGACTATCATTTGCTAATATAAAGGAGACCATTTGTTTTCATTGAAAGATCTTATCATTTTTCTTACTTCCCTACTTTTGTTTAGAGGTTGATTTTTATTTCAGATTCTATTAACAGGACAATAAAATCCTGTTACATAGAAACTAAAATTATACAAACATTACTTTGTCTTATTCAATTAAATTAATAAAAGATCAAAACGCATTTCTAAGAAGATAAAATAATGTCTTAAATACAGACGCTCCCCTACTTACAAACATTCGAGTTACGAACAACGGTACATACGAATATTTTTGCGGCTATGTCAAAAAATGTTCTGACAGAGATGCTGTAAGTTAGATTTTGTACATCTTCCAAAATTAAGTTAAACTTCATTTTATTTGTCTTATTTCGTACATGTACAAACTGTTCTCTCTCTCTCTCTCTCTCTCTCTCTCTCTCTCTCTCTCTCTCTAACATATGTAGTATTCTCTCCAGTTGTACATGTACATACATATCCTTATAGAGCATATTATTTTATTAAATGTTTATTTTTCAGTACAAACCAATACAGGTTACTTATACAAGCTTTAAACATACTTATATAAACCTTAAACATACATTACATACAAAATATAGCATTGAAGTAACTTACGAACGAATTCTTCTTACGAACAACCGTTCGGAATGTATCTCGTTCGTAAGTTGGAGAGCTCTGTACCTTCATTTTACCAAAAAAAACAGAAATATGAAGAACACATTCATGGTTTTAATAAACTTAATTTGTGCAATGTTTTTATTAACTTCTTCTAATAAAGTTGGAGACTAGGAGTATTAAAGCAATTTTTAAGAATAAAAAAAAAATTGTTACTAGCAATCATTAATACTAATAATAATCCATTCTTTATTAAATTCTTAATTTTCTATATGAACTAATTTTTGATAAAATGTCTATACAGTTATATTGCTTAAGTAAAGATGAGTTAGAAGTTCAAAATGTCTACAGAAGTTTGGAATTTAATTTTGGTGTGAATGTGAAGGCACGGTTGTTTCTAGCTCATAGCTGTTTCCCAGAAGTTGTCAACTACTATGCATAAAGTTGATATTTGCCCCCCCCCCCCCCCCCTTACCAAGGGTATCATGTGGCCCCACAGTCCCTCAAATCCTTATGTCATCCCATTCTTAAATCAAAAACTACTTTTCAACTTTTTACACTTGAAACTTTATACTTTTCAGTAATAATAAAATAATAGACACATGCATCATTCGGTGTTGTATTACTAGTTTCTGCGTGGTATTTTTAATTAAACTGCACCAATTTTTAATAAATTTTTAATACACTACCCAACTAATGTTGCTGGACTCTTTGAAGGTTGTCTAGTCAAAAACTCAACTCTGTCTTCTAACGTTTTGAAAATTATATTTTCATTATAAAAGTTAAAAGAAAATACATTACTTACTATTATTAACTAAAAAATATTGGATTAAAAAAATAAAAAAATGTAATAATTAAGTATATTAATTAATTAATTTTGATTATTTGACCAGACCGCTCTCAAAGAGACCTGCAACATTAGTTGTGTAGTATATTGAACTTTTTACTGGTAAATAATAGAAGATGAACGTATCTAATTTTTGTGTTCTAATATAACCAAATACTTCCAAAAACAAACATCTATAGGAAATTCATTTACTACCATTTTTCATGTTTATCCAATGCATACTCTATATAAGTCATTACACGATGAACAAAATAATACTACTAGAATACAAGATCAAGAATGTTATGTCCATTTTCAAAAAATAGATATTTTCAAAATGTAGTAATAACTAAATTAAAATAGAAAAATTCTTTTACCAGTATAATATTTATCGCTATCAAAAGAAATACTGATAAAAAAGCCCCTAAGGTTTCTTAAAATAGCATTAATGTCAGAATTTCATAGCTTTAAGCAATACATTTAATTTATTTATTAAAAATAAATTAAATAAATAAATTAATAAATATCATTTAATACTTGATATTTATTAAAAACAATGAAAATAAGTAAAAAAAAGTTTCCATTCCTTATATAGCTATTAAAATAATAGTATCTTTTTAATAATTAAATATTATTATTAATTTATTATAATTAATATAATAGTATCTTTTTATCAAGAAAAACTAGGGATTATTTCCCAGGTTACTAAGACAACACATATAAAGAACAGATACAATGCACATGTATATTACTTTATTTATTCAACTAAGTGGGCCAGGTTAGCTCAGTGGCAATATGCTCGCCTCTGAACTGGTAGGTCTGGGGTTCACTTCCCACTCTGGCCCTCAGCCTAACGCGGGTGGTGAATAAATATCTGATAACAACGTCCCTCGGAGAGGACGTTATGCTGTCGGTTCCAAGCCTGCGATCGTTAAAGATCCCTAATCTAAATATACTAGAGTAAGGCAAAATTTTGGGCTACCAATCTAGAGTCCATTTTCATTGTGCGGTATCACAAAGACCAATAATGTTCAATATATGTGTGCTCCCTTATGGGACTGTTACTGAAACCTGAACCAACCTTATTCAACAACATAGTTAAAGTGAAGTACATAAAAGTCTGACACCAAACTTCTTTGTAATGAAAAGTTAACAGTTTCAGTGGTTGAGTTGAAGAAGTCTAATTGAATATTAACCATTAGCTAAGCCGGTGATTTGTTTCAGGTGAAATACTCGAATCAGACACAAGTGTTGCTGGACCGTCTCGAGCTAAGCAGCAGTGGACGCTACCGATGTGAAGTGTCCGGCGAGGCACCATCATTCCAAACTGTTTCTGACCACAGAGATATGCTCACTGTTGGTAAGTCTACAATATTTATTTTCAAACTTGACTTATTTTCCATATTTTTTTCAATTTTCTACAAAGGAAAAAAATAATTACATAAAAAGGTGAAAAGTTACGGAAGAAAAACAGTTGGTTCTCTCAAATATATATGTTAAAATTTAATTTCATGTAAGTGACTGCAGAAAAAATAATGAAACAAGGGATCTACGATGTCTCAGTTTTTTGTATGGATTCAATTTAATAATTTGCAAACCATTCCCTTTAAAGTATTTCATATATAATTTTATTTATATATACATACAAAGCATATACATTTATATATAAAACACTCTTGGATATTTCGACATCCGTTATCCTGATCAGAAGAGGTGTTTCATTTAAGTGGCACGAGGCCACTTGATTATATATATACCTTCTTTATATATTCTATTACATATTCGACATACTTACCAGATTATAGTGTATAATTAATATATAGTATAAAGTAAACTTCCACAAAGAAAATTAAATAAATAAATAGCCTGACCACTTTCACTTATCCTTTTTGACATCAGAGAGCAACAGAAGAAATATCATATATATATAACCGATTAAATGAAACGATTCCACAAACCAAATAAACTACATTGACAAAAAGAACACACAGAAATAAAACAGAAATTCACTACTATATTTTGATGGCCGTAACAACAACATCGCTATCTCCCTGCGGAACGATTTGTTTCTGTCTTCCTGATGATAAGGCCATCAAAATATATTAGTGAGTTTCTGTTTCATTTCTGTGTGCTTTTTTTTTGTCAATGTAGTTTATATATATATATATATAAATATTGATAAAAGTATCGACAGTGAAATAGAAAAAAGCTGCAGTTTTTTAGAAGAGCCGGTCAGTTCTTCAGGTTCAAATTAAACTCTCATTGCCAACGTTTCGGTCTTTATTTAAAACCTTTTTCATAGGCAGAAGTATAATTTTTGAAACAGAAGAACTAAGTATTCATTGCAAATTATTTTTCTTTCTAAAATAATTTATAATGTAATACTTAGTTTTTCTGTTTCAAAATTATACTTCTGCCTATGAAAAAGGTTTTAAATAAAGACCGAAACGTTGGCAATGAGAGTCTAATTTGATCCTGAAAAACTGACCGAGTATCGATAAACATTAGTTTCGTTTCTATTCCATGGTCGATACTTTTATCAATATATATATATATATATATATATATATACTCGTATATATATATATGACTCGAAATTTGAACATGGAAGCAGTCAGTTAAAATTAAAATCTAAAATAACAAAATTTATCAGTACAAATGTGCCTATTACTTCACCCATAAAAAATGTAATATATTATATATATATATATATAATATATATATAGAAAATTATCATGCGATATATTATTGTAAAAAGTTGAAATATATATAAATCCTGGATTAAAATTAAGCAAACTGCAACAGAATGGTAGGTAACTAAAGGGGTCTACTATACTATCAAGTAATAGTTGACATTATTTAACAAATTTATTGTATTTGCGCTCATTATAACAAGTAATATTAATTTCAAATTGACTGAAATAAACTGAAATGGCTGGAGTAATTGGAATGCGTTTGTAAAAGGAAGTAGTAGATGTTGCCGAGGAGAGTTGCAATCAGGGATAGCGTTCCGAAAAGTCTGCCTGTTTGTGTGGAGGTCTAATCGCTTTAATGAAACACCAGGAAGGATCAATGCCACCTACTTGACACCATCTCTGCCTTCCCCTTCGAGCCGAATGGGTAGGATACCGGACAAAACCTTAGCCACTCGGCCCAGTAATAAGAGTCTTTTCAGAATTCCTCCCTGTTGGAGTTGTTAGAACGGCACATTGCCATTCCACTCACTCCTTTACTACTCTCACTCTTTCCTTCCCTCTTTCTCTTTTATTCTAGACTTTACCCAGAGACTTTTCTTTTCTTTAACACAAACCCTTATTAACAGATTAGAAGATTAAATCAATGTATAAAGAACGGATTTTCTAGTTCAAGTTTATTTTATGAACGTATAACATTGTTTTATTTGCTACGCAATTGTGCTTTGCCTCCATTTTATAAATAACATACCGAGAGTTTTTTAGTCACATCCTACGGCTGATCATATCCCCACCATGAGCAAAGAACAGTACCTATGATCCAAATGGTACCTAACCATTACCATGGCACCTAACCAGTACTAACTTGTCACAATCATACAATCTGAAGTTGATATTCCTAATCACATTCCTACTATTTTGTAGGAGAAAAAAAAGACGTTAAACCCATGTATAAACCATACACGGACTTTCGTTGGTACTGGGAGACCGCCTTTGTGAAGCTACCTCAGGTGAATCAATTCTACTGTACTCGTAACTCTGTAAGTACAGAATGGAATGATACGATGAAAATGCTTAACGATAAAAACCTGAACATTGAATGGTAAAAAGACTGAGAAACAGGGAACTCTTTTCATACAGGGAACCTTTTATACTCCCTACTTTGGAGAGAAATTAAACTCGGCACTACAGTAAATTAAAATAACGTAGTTTCATAGCAAAAGAAATCATAGCTCAAATACAACATATAATGTTTTTTCAATAAAGAAAATTATAGTTTCAGTTATTACTTACTTTTGGTAAATAGTATTACATTTTTAGTCTAAAACTTAATACAGAATAAAAATCTTGTATATTACAATATTATTAATTTCAATTAAGAAAATTTGAAGCGCAGAGGGTCCAAAAGCGCTAACTAGTGGGAACAAACCTCCCACAAATGCACCTGAGGACCTTAAGATGACCATCCCGAAGAAGGAGGAAAGAAGTTACTTCTGAATGGATATTTTCAATGATGGTTTATGCAGATTCGGCAAAGAAGAGGAAGAAACACCGTTGCACCTGCTGACTGACTCTAAAGCAACTTTACTGCACAGAGGTAAGTGCTTCGGGACACTCAACAAAACCATAGAAAAACTTTTACCGCTGGAACCAGCAAAAGTGCTGAGCTTCTTGCAGGCGTTGAAGCTCACTGCTGGGGTACTTTAGTACAGAAGAGGGGAAGTACACATTTTTTTTTTTAAGACGCAGGACTATGGATACCCTTAAATAATAATAAAAAACAACTATATCACAGAATATTGTACTTAACACTTAGTATGTGATCTGTTCACATTAAAACAAATATAATAACAACCCAAGACAAGAAATATACTCATAAAATGAAAATAAATGAGTTGTTTTTAAAAAATCTCAATGAATATCTTAATCATGAGAAATATAACACGAAAACTATTTGAATAATAATAACATCCAATTATTTTACTGGCTTTTCTCGCATACCATCATTTATCGTCTCGAACCTTCAAGGGTTGGGATCACCCCAGGATGAGAACTCCTGTCATAAAGTAACTAAATTTGTATCTGTCTGAAACAGCTCCAATGTGACCAAGAGCAGTATGAATAGAAAGATGGTATTGGCCCTTCTTAATTTAACTTATACAGTAGAACCTCCTAGTATATGTTTAATCGTTCTCAGACTAACTCGTATTGCGAATAACTCTTATTACGAAGGAATTTTTTGCATTCAAATTAATATGAAAATATACAATACATTCCAACTCGTAAATATTTTTAAGATTATTTTTTAAATAGAAAAGGTGCAATTAGCAAAAATAAGTAATGTTATACATGTAATATGAAGGTAAAATGCGAGCAAGAAATAATCATGTTTTATTTATCTACTAAACTTCAAACGAAGACGAGGACTTAAAACCTAGGGATCAGGACGACGGTTGCTTGTACTAAGAATTTCTATTCGCCGTAGGAGACAAAAATTTTTACGTAAGACTGCTCGAAAAACAAATGGCTGGTACAATGAGACACTCGTACTACGAGATTCTAAACCCTTCATTACTAGCGATATCCATATATACAATATTATTAATAAAGTCATATTTATGACTGATAAACAATCTAAAATGTTTAAGGTGCAATCATTCATTATGTGATATTGACTCATCGTAATGTAAAAAGCTAAAAAAATAGTCTCCACATACATAACTGTAATTAGGTAAACAACGTGTTTCAAACAGTTAGTTTAAATCTAAAAATGTAATTTTATAATTGTACACTTGCATAATACAATGCACTGTAAAGCTGTAATTTGCACTGTAATATTATCCATACCGTGTTGTAAAATGATATAGTATACTATATATTTATGTACAGAAGTATCGTATGTTAATTATACTACTTAGTTTTAAATTTTTCGAATTTTTGATTACTTCTTGAATAGAACTATCATAAATTAGAGAAATATCAAAAGGTTTTCTAAGTTCTGAAAATGTTAATTTAGGTCTCTTCTTTGAAGTCAATGAAACGTTATTTGAATTCTGTAACCTCTTTCTCCAAAGATTAAAGAAGAAGCTAAATTATAAAGAGAGCGCTATTCAGTTAATCATTCATGAATAGGCAGGTTCAATATGTATTTCAACAAAAATGTGATTATATTTTTTTGATAAAACACATAATTGTTAAGACATTAGACGAGTTGATTATGAGTACGAGTGATCTTATTAAAACAAAACCCATGATATATTTGATAGAAATTACTGAATTAGTTATTTTAAAATGTATATAAATACTTAAGTTTGAAGCAATCTGCTACATTATGTGTTATTTTGTATTTAAAGTTGAAAAAATATTAAAGAAAAATAACGGAAAAAGATTATGATGAATAGAGCCGTTGTTTTTTTTTTATTTCCTCACGGGTAATACCTCTGCTATGACAAAGTTTATTTTTTTATTTATTTATTTTATTTTTTTAGTATTTACTCATTAATGTATACTGATAATATTTAGAGTATAGAATTGTAATAATAGAACAAAAGCCATGTTCTCCTGTAAGAGACTATTTCGTTATTATTTCTCTGAATCTACTCTTTGCTTTTCAAAAAGGTTATTACTGCTGTAGTTATACTGATGATATTAAATGCATCAGTGGTATGATATACAAAAATGAGCGTATATTTAGAAAAGTAGATACATCACTATCTATACTACCACCAGAAATGAAAGACTAATAAACATCTCCCATTTTGACATTTATATTATGCCTAAATGAGATATTATATATTACATACCCAAGAAGTTTGATATTATGTTTACTTATAGTAAAGTTGAGTGTAGGAAACTCCAAATTGTTTACCTTAATAAACTTAGGTATTTTAATTCTTTATTTTTTTACTTGTTTTATTTGAACTATCATTTGATCTATTTATGTTTTTAATATCAATATTAAGTTACTTTTTTTTGTCCTTTGGCTGCACATATTGACAACACTTTTACTATAACTAGGAAGAAAGGATTCTTCAGTGTAGCTTCACTTCTCAAACGAATCACACCTCTTGTCCTGAATAAGACTATAATATAATTATATTATTTCTAATATTTCGATATTAGTCGAAATATCAAAGTAAGTTTTTGCAGTGTTTTCTTCTTTTTTTTTCGATTTATTTAGGCTCTAGGGACCGTTTTCATTTTAATTCTATATATATATAGATCAATGATCAAACCACAATAAGAAATGGGAAAACAAGACTAAGATATTTCATTTGTAACAATCAGTCTTCGTCAGAGTCAAAAACACAACTGACCCTATAGATCAAAACCCCTACTTGAGTTTTTGACTCTGACGAAGGCCGCTTGTTACGGTTGAAAGATCTTAGTCTCGTTTTCTCATTTCTTATTGTGATTTGATCATTGATTGTTATTTCACGTGTTTATGTGAAATATTTTTACATATGTATATATATATATATATATACATTTTATACATGTATATATACTACTATATATCGAGGACATCGAAATATAGTAGTGAGATCAGTGATTTCATTTCTATGTGTTCTTTTGAAAATTTTAGTTTACACACACACATATATATATATATATATATATATATATATATATATATATATATTCAGGTGACTCACCACAAATTAAAGAAGATAGTCGCTCTAAGGCCTTTCGTTTTTACGTCGTCAGAGAGCAAGTGAATACAAGTTGTAAGCAGGTTATGAATTTTGATTTAAAGAAGGAGTAAGATTGGCATCATTGACAGTATTTTTCCTATAACTGTTGAAATAGTCTTGATTTGTTTGATAATTCCTTCAATTAGAAATTCATCTAATTTAAAAAGGCCTGGACTAGTGTTGACCAAGTTCTTAGAAAAGTCTTTTATGAGGGCGCTTTCAACAATGTTTCTTCTTCTTTCACATGACATAAAAACCAACTCCTTTGCTTCTTTCCAGTTAATTATGTGATTTTTGTCTCTAATGTGTAGGAACAAGGCACTTTTATCATCTTGTCTTCTAACTGAATACTGATGTTGCTTAATCCTTGTATCCATTCCTTTTCCCGTCTGTCCAATATATATACAACACTGTATAACATATATATATATACATATATATATACATACATAATGGTTCTCATCACAGTCAACGAGAAAGCATAAATTTGTATGGGGTTGAGAAAACACTTAAGAGAGGTGTTATGAAAGAAGTAAACAGTAAGAATAACTGTAAAAAAAATTTTTAAGCAAAATCAAGCAAAATTGCTAATTCCAAGAAAAATATAACATTACATAATATATAAATAGAAATATTAAACCTTTTTGGAAATAAATTATGTAAATAGTTAAATTTTTTATATAAACATCTAGATCTTATCACTAAATTTGATTAAATTTTATTCAGTTTCTTATACGTGTCTTGTATTTTAATTTTTTTTTTCTTTTCTTTGAATAATAAATTGAAGGGTAAACTAATGAAGTCCTTAACCATAACTGAGCCAACCTACGCAACATTGTGCTCCTTGCTCAATCAAAGGCTTTTATTTTGTTCCTAGGGTCATTGTTTTATTTCACTGACACTAAACTTATGCAGAATAGCAAAAATTATGTTATAACAACTTATTTTTCATTTCAAATTATCTACTTTTACAGTGTTGTATATAATTATTCTATTCTGAATTATCTTTTCCTTGAAATTTTTTTTTTTTTTGGCTTGTAGACTCAGATAAGAGAATCTTCAAAAACTCTTGACTTTTTCCCATAATCTCAGTACTTTGGAGAGCTTCTGTGAATGTCGTCCTATACCTCTAATGTGTACGTCACACATCGTTCTTTGTATGTGAACACCACTTTAAAATTTATTTTACTCTCTCGAGTCCTGCAGCATAAGCTCAACATACTGTAGATTCCATATCAATCGTGTTAGCCATCAAAAGAAGAAAAATACCTCTCTGAGGATCCCTTTATATTGCAATAGATCTCAAAAATGGTTTAGTTTCATATCTTACTCCAGACATTTCTCTCTAATGATTGTTTATTTTACTCTAACGATTGTATCAGCGGATTCCTTAAACAACAAAGCAAATATTAGGGTTTTAAATATAAATTACATAACAAAAATAGTTAAAATCTTGATATAAAAATCTTGACTTTACCACTAAAGGGCTTGCTCCTTCTCTGATTTTGAATATGCAACTTGGCCATACATCCTTTGCCTTTATATAGGAGTAAATAAATATCTAATAGAATACAATTTTATTCTCATTCCCATTTTGAAATCATATACCTGCAAACACCCTTTAAAGTTCCTATATGGCAGATTTTAAATTTTGAGTTTGTTAAAATTAAAATTTTTTTCACTAAACCAACATTAAAACTTGCTGATATGCTATTTAACTCTGTATTATTTTAATAGCATATCATTAATATCAACCCCTCCCTTTATAGTTATCATATGCTGTTTCATTTTTTGAAAATAAGTCTAATTAAAGTTGTAGGATCTGTAATTTCAAAATTGTAATATTTGTAACTAGCAGAACAACTGTTTGAGAACTCGTATGTGACTGATTATAAATTGTTGATTATAGATTATAGGTTGATTATAGATCCAAATGTTTGTAAACATGCTACAAAACACAGTTTATGATTAATATAATAACATTAATACATTAACAGTTCTAGGGTAAAAGAGAGAATTATATTATTTGCAAATATTTAAGGAGAAAAGAGGTACTTTATGCCAAGCAGAAATTATTTTTATTCTTGATTAAAGTTATTATTTCTTATTTGATACTCCTTAAATAATACGATTTCGCATTTGTTTTTATATTTGTTGACCTTAGGAAGAATTATTATAATACTCAAGTTATAACTATTTATCTAGGTTTGGTCTAATATCAAACAATTCTCAAAACAAAACGCCTTCAAGCTTATTATTGCTTGACATGTTTTGTTTAATTGTTTCACAATGTAATAAAGCTTGATAAAGAAAAATAGTGCAGAATATATGAGATCAAGTTAAAACAACTTTGTATTTATATTTATCAAAAAATTTTACTCCCTACAGTTTATTACGCATTTAAATTAATTGTATAAAACTTGGATTGTAATAAATGATATTAATTTAATTAATTATAATTTATAAATAAATGAATAACAAAGATTTTTAAAAGAGTCTCTCAGTAACTGAATTGGGTCGGTCACGAGCTTTGTAATAGATGTAATTATGATCGACTTGCTTTATTTGCTATTAAAATATAGATTATGGTTTTGCAATTAAACAGCATGATTCAATACATGGATTATGTAATAAATAGCATATGATTTAATATAACATATTGTAATTCAACATAAAACAAATTGCATAGAGCTTATTAGATTATACATAATTAAAATCATATTATGCAAATGAATTTTTCGTTTTCTGTTTTTTTTTTATAATACCAAAGAACAAAAACAAGCTGAAATTTTTATATTCAAGGAAATTGAAAAAAGTCGTAGTGGTGGTCGGAGACAATATAAATGTAAATATTGCTCTTACAGATCTCAAGTTTGGTCTATATTTTATCTACTCTTCTATTCAATACGATTAGGGAACTTATTCCTTTCTGAGGTAACCTCAATTTCGCTCAAAGTTTTTTTACAAAACTTTATTGCTATAATTTAAGTTATTTTCGCTTATTTGTTTACTAAAAATATATTAAGACATTAATCTGTCATTACTTTAATTAAATGCAATCATAGATTAATATTACGTTTATAAAATAAATTATGACTGTTATATTTATAATTTATATATTTATAATATAACTATATTATAATTATATATTTATAATTAAGTAAAAATAAAATTATTTCATTAATAGTTTTACTTTTTTCTTACACTATACTTATATTATACCACATTTCAAGGCAATTTAATTGGTAAGCAGAAGCTTATGGAGTTAACTTAAAATTCATAAGTTTTCAAGTTAACTGAAACTGAAGGAAACTTAATAAAATTGACCAAAATTCATAATCCACTGATGTGCAAGTAAGTCACTGAAGATACACTGTACAAAATAATTGAAGTGCTATGAAAATGGCACTAGCGAGGGCAACTAGTCTGGCAGCCAACAGTTAAGGGTCATATAATATGTAAGAAATATTGGCAATCTCCGGTTGGATCAGTAATCATATGAATAAATGAGCTGTTGATATAGGACACCAAAGGTAACCCTTTTGGTATATCTTTTGGCAGAAATACCTTCATTTGACCTCTATATGAAGTATATAGGCATGAAAGTTTGTGTTTGTGTCAACTCCGGTATCGAGTTTTCAACAGAAATACATTTTTGAGGTCTCCCTGAGTCCAATAACATAATAGATTGTGAAAATTGATTCGCGCTTGAGGTGTGTGTGTGTGTGCGCGCGCATGTGCGCATGTGTGTGTGTGTGTGTGTGTGTGTGTTTTTTTCCTGGTGAAAGTACACCCTAACACCAGGGAATTTATTGATACATGCTCCATTATCATATTACATGTATATCTTATACAGATTCTCTTATAAACTCAATATAGCTATATAATATATTTAACAACTTTAGAATAAGAGATAAAAGACTAAAGAAAACATACAGGGAAAGCAAAAGAAAACATACAGGGAAAACAAAATAAAACAGAATTATGAGAGAAATAAAGATATAAATGATTATTAGATTGTGTGTGTGTATGTGTGTGTGAGTGTGTGTGTGTGTGTGTGTGTGTGTGTGTGTGTGTGTGTGTGTGTGTGTGTGTGTGCGTCTGTCTCTGCGAGCAGCATATCTCAAAAACTGAAACAGGTATAATCACTAAGTTTCATATTTTTGCTATTGATAATCTTGAGGCAACCCAGTCATCATTGCACTTTTTAGAACGAGAGGGGGGGGGAGGACTTTATCAGGCAAATAAAATATGCTTTTAGCACTGGGGTTGTAATCTATTGACACTGTGCCTATGGACATCCTTTTATCAGGTAAATAAAATATGTTTTTAGCACTGGGGTTGTAATCTATTGACACTGTGCATATGGACATCCTTTTATCAGGTAAATAAAATATGCTTTTAGCACTGGGGTTGTAATCTATTGACACTGTGCATATGGACATCCTTTTATCAGGTAAATAAAATATGCTTTTAGCACTGGGGTCGTAATCTATTCACACTATGCCTATGGACATCCTGTTATCAGGCTTTCAGATGTCATTTAATATACACAGGAGACGATCGACATATAAATTATCATTTAAGGTAAAAATTTTAGAAAACTGTTTTAGAATCGTGATATACAACTTTAAAGAGCTCTGAACATAAACAAAAGGCAATAATGGAGACAATAAGTATTACAATGTATATTGGTTTTGTGTAATGCAATTTTGATACATTTCATATACTTATGAAATAATTAATACTTTTAAAATAGTATCTAGGAATATCAGTCAATGAGTTCACCTGTAAAACAATGTGACTGACTATTGAATATGAAAATATAAGCAATAAATAAATAGGAAGCGTATTGTTTAGTTATAATTTATTTAACAAGTTCATTTATTAATTCTATATTAAATTACTGTGTTGTCTTTTCCATAATTATTACATAATAATATTATCATGGTTTCAGCAAAAATTTACTTTTTCCGGTTTCAACAATTTCAGGACTTTTTTCCAGTTAATGCTAGCATTATTTTTATATTCATTCAAAATTTTAACTTTCTAGAACATGGATCAGAAAAAAATGGGACATGAAATGATGTAATATGGAATAAATTAGATTTAAATTGTAATTTGAATTTAACTAGTAAAATTTTTAAAAAATCTTCCCCCTTGGATAACTCCTCCCCTTGTAAAGGAGAATTTCTTGTAAAGGAAAAATATAATAATTGTCTTAAAAATGTTAAATAGAATTCCAAATTGCAATTTAAATTTTAATTGGTAATTACTATTTTTTGTAAATAATATGATACAATAGAACCAAATAATTAACTTTACTGGAAGGGCTATTTTGTTGGACAAAAACAATCGTATCTCTGAAACTTTGTCATCTCTAGCTGGTTTAGTCACAAGCTATTGCGACAAAGATCACCAAATAAGCTTAAAAACTGAACTCTAGACAGGTCAAAAAGGAGTTATAATGTCAAAATCTGTTTGTTTCATAATTATTATACATCACTTTCAGTTATGTATTTATTAAACAAAGTTCATTGCATTTCATGTGAAGGTTGAAATAATGTTTTAGATTTAAAAATAATGATATTTTTAACTTTTTAACTCAAAAGAGGCAAAAAATTTGTTTTAAATATTTCAGAATAATATCCCAATTAACTAAATCAGATAACATTATAAGCTTATTACACTTATTGACTAATTAATTAATTAGTCACTTATTAATTTAATATTGATTATGATTTTGAAAATTATTTTTGTCAATAAAAATATATTATTTTACTTTAAAATTCAGTTTCATTTGTTATTGACTTTTTTAGTCTAATTAGATTTCTTTTTTTATTTCTTACTTTAAAAAGAACTCACTTTTCGAGTAATTAATTTTCATAAAGATCTTCCTCTTCCGATAAATCTCTAGACTTGTAATGAAAAAATGTAAATGATTGCTTTTAAAAATGTTAAATAAAATACCTAATTACTATTCAAATTCTAATTGCTAATTTATATTAATTTAGCGAGAGTCATCTCTCAAGGTAAACAAATGTAGGCATTAAAATAAAGTCTTACATTTTTTATTAGCTAATTTATTATCTGTAATTTTATTATCTTACTTTATTAACTTTTTTTTATTATGAATAAAAAACAGAAGTAAAAATGCTATTTTTATAAGTATTTTATGTTTAAAAATTTGATGCATATATGCTTAGACAATTTTTGCGCACCATATAGTTGTATATAAATGAGTATTAGTTTATAAATGTATATAAATATGGTTGCATCACTGACTCCTTACCAACCTCCGTCAGTGTTGCCACCAAAAATATATTATCGCATAGAATTATACGTAATTTAAAATAAACAATCACTCAAGTTAGAAACTTGAGCAGTAAACAGTAACTTAAGTTTTATATTTCAAACCAACCATACACAATATGATCGGTCACATGTCAAAAAAAAACTATCTATTTAAAAAATATACAAGTTTACAGTTTAGGAAAAAATAAAGAAATACCCTAAAAATACAAGAATGAAGAAAATAGAAGCGTATTTGCTTTGATGCATTATGTTTTGAACAACGAATATTAGCTTTAAAGCTATGTTGTCTAGCTTTCCGCAGGGATACACCTGCGGAACTGAAAGTTAGTAAAGAGGGAAAATATACCTGAACCGTTTTTTTCAGGGATGCTTAATTCAGCTAAGAGGTTTGAGACAAGATATGATACAAGATTGCAATAAAGTCGGTTGTCATTGGCTAATTTGAAGGAATAGATATGATGAAACTCCCACATAGAATCTCAGCTATAGAACTATCTTAATATTCTTGAAAATATTCTAGTCCTCTTCTAAGTTATTTCGACAATTAATTTCAACTCTTTTGAAGACGAGTTTCAGTTTTTTTTTTGTCGTTCTCACTAAAACTGGTTAAACATAATTCTCTAGTTTTCCTTTAGCAGTTCTCTAAGCAGCACGCGAGAAAATACTGCTACTCCCACAGGGTCAATAATATCTTAGCCACTGCCGGATAATCACACTAAATTTTATCCAAACCTGGATTTGGAATCACATTACCGCAAAGTCAACACCAATGATGGACTCAGGTACTTAATTCCAGGGACCATGCCTACATATACAACACGATATTTACAATACACATTTCGGTTGAACACCAAATCCTGCTGTTTCAGCCAAGTTAAAAAATGACTTAGATAGGCTCTTGGGAGTCAAAATGACTACCCCACATAAATCTTGGTTCCTATGCCTTAGCTACCAATTCGAACAAATGTAAAATATACTTTTACATATTCTTTAGAGAATAAAGTATTTTTATAGTATTCTTTAGAATATTCTTTAGAGAACAAAGCCCTTTCGGATAAATGTAAAAGAGTTCTCTACAGAGGCTGGTCAATTGAATGGATTAGAATCCGAGTCCATATTTACTCGTATTAATGAGTAAGCACTGGAAATAAAAAGGTATAATCACCATGCCTTGTGATGATGGTTGAATCACAACTACCACCGTTAGATAAGATAATCACAGGAGGATACATATGGAAAACGTTCCACTTAAGTGGTCATAAACAATTCAACTCGTATGAATAACAGACCCACAAAGCATTAATATGTTAGTCAAATAAAAGACAAGTATTTCATTTAGAAATTGTTTTTTTAAATAAAAATGCTACTGAATTGAAAAGAAAACTTGTTTGCGTGAATTTCAAATGGAAAATGAGTCAAGGCTTCACGATAATAATTTTACAACTGTTTTTCTTATAAATTCCTCTTTGAAATATAAAAAAAAAATTGCAAAGAATAACAACTCCAGTTGTTGTAAACAATTAAAAAAAAAGCACAAATTGGAATTAACTTTCCTTTCGTTTAAAAAAAAATTGGTTTTTATTTAATTGAGATTCCTACCTTTCTAGTAGGAAAATCCTACCTTTCAATTTTAAAAAATTAAAATAGCTTTTAGAGAAACACAATAACGGTTTTATTAAAAAAATAATTAGTTCTTATTATTTTGCCAAGATCGAACAGTATAATTACTTGAGAAAAATTTAAGTTTTTTCATAAAATAAATTAATTATGAAGGATCTCAAGGCTTTATTTATTTTTATTTAACCTATATTTATTGCTAATTTTTTAACATATATCTAATAATAACTAGTAAGCAACAATTCGCTTGGAATTTCTTCTTGTTTAATTTTTCCAATTTTCTTAATTCCTTCGTTGTTTCTTCGTCAAAACTATCTAATACACTAGCTATTTAATGATCGGCATGTTTCAAGAGATACTTCACATGTTCTCAAGATAAAAATGGTAAGTTGGGGGACTTTTGATATTATATATAAGGATGTAAGGGTGGTAGTTGAAAGGTTAATTGTTTGTTTTCGTGTGCCAAGTAAAATACCTTGGGGGATTTGGTAGAGTGGTTGGCCTCTTCTTCTACCAGGCTAATCTGGGTAGACTTACTTCTAAAAATTTTAAGAACTTCTACTAGCAATTCAAATAATTGATATATATATATTTCTTAACAAGTTTCCTTGTACACTTCTCAAGGGAGCAGAATAATCTTCTTGCAAAGAGAAGTGTACTAGGAAACTTGTTAATAGAAAATATGGAGTACCAATTAAACAAACCAGTTTAAATGAAGGACTGCTTCCAAAATATACATGTATTAGTATAAGTTGTCAGTAGGTCTTCTTTTAAACATATATTATTAATATATGGAGAAGCTTCTGCACTCACTAGCTTTGCGCTGGTGACCTTGATCTTTCGGGCAATTCTCCTTTCTTCTAGCTGCAGTTGCCATAGCATCTGTCCAAGAAACATCGTTGAGATTCTAATAAACTCAAAAAAAATAATTTTCGAAAATAAGGTTATTCCCGTCTTTTATGAAAGTTGGATTCTACCTGCGAAGATACCTCACCGATCTGTAGCCAGAAAAGTTGGAAATAATTCTGTCTTTTTCATTACAATTTCAACTTGTGCCCATAGGCTTGGAAGTGTTATTAAGAAGTTTTCTTCAGTCTCTCTTTTTCTGCTTTTACTTCTTTAATATTTAATTGTCATCTTTCCATTTCATTTTCAAAAGCTCCCGATCTGAACAGCATACTTTTTGGTATCTTATCAAAGCATCCCAATCCTGTCAGGATACCAGAACGACGTGGACGTCAAAACTGTGAAACCTGCCCAATTATTAATCCTAGTCATTCCTTCGAGTCCTTTCCCAACAATAATTCAAGCGCCATCCATATTAATATCTTCTATACCTCTTCACAACGGCGTCTCTCAACTAAATTTTACCCACTTTGATACCATTTATGTCACTTTGGTTCAACCAAGCTGAGTCAATGTATAAAATAGAGTTATTTCAAAAGTTAGATCCTAATGTAGACACTGCTGTGCAGTAATTTCAATTCTCTGCATATCTTTTACAGACTACAATTCCAACAATAAACGATAAGTATTGGACTTTCCATAAAACTACAAACAAAATTATTTCTTCATTTTATAAAGAAAAATTCCATCAGTAATAACAAATTTCTTATTTATTTTCTTCTATAAGAAATATTATGTGGAAGAGTGAATGATGAACACATCCATACAACGATATATTGAGATAATTTTTTTTAAGTCAATGGAATTAAAATGATACATAAATTTTTAAAAGGAAATACTGATAAAGGATTTATTGCTAAACATTATGTTAATTGAAAGCTACGGGAATTATTAAAATAATTAGTTAATAACAAGGAGTAGCCACTTTATCAAAATAAAAAGTTAAACAAAAAAAATACATTGAAATAACTTATCAGGGAAATTTAAAATAAAAATTATTATGAAATATCACTCTATCAAGGGAGGTAAATAGCTTTATTATTCATCTGTATATTACTATGTGTCTTGAGACTTTTGTGTTTATCTAAAGGGTAATTACTGATTAAACCTTGGAAAACTCTATAAAACTGAGTAGCAACCCTTTAATAAAGAATAATGGCATATCCACGCTGAAGGCTGCGATGCTAATAAGTAGCTAGTGCTACTTCGGTAGAAATTAACCCTGATTTCCTCAATTTATTAATAAATGGAAAAATGTCGCCATAAAATGTTTTAGAATTAGTAATAATACAATCCGTCATACCTCGTAAAGTCTCAGAAAAGCTCGACCGGTTTCGGGTCCGTCCGGACGGTCCGACCGGATTGTATTATTACTAATTCTAATATTACTAACCTCAGTGGAACTAACCCATTAACTATACAAAATGTTTTATTCGATTTTGTTTTGCAAGCTAAAGAGTTTTACACAGTGTGGTCCAAAAGTTGGTGGACAGAAATCATAACATTTATTTTGAGATTATATAAACATACAATAATGTTTACTTACATAAATATATGTATAATTTGTTGATTTAATATATGTTCAAAATCTCTCACATAGTATTAAATGTGTTAAATTCAAAATAAAAAAAAATAACGGGTATAACTATAATGATTAATTTACAAATAAAAAAAACTTTTTACTATTTATAATGGAAATAGATATAAATTGACTGAATTTAAAACGACAGAATTGACGGAAATTAGTTAAAAGTTTAAAAGTATATTTTATCCTTTTAATATTTTCTAACAATAATAGAGAATACTCATCAGACTACACTTGTCAATAAAAGATACAATCTACTAACGGATCTAAAAGCTTCTGAATTATCCTTTTGATCCTCTCTGAGAGGAGTCTTACATCAAGTGTCCAGGACTTTGAGGAGTCTTACATCCAGTGTCCAGGACTTTGAGGAGTCTTACATCAAGTGTCCAGGACTTTGAGGAGTCTTACATCAAGTGTCAAGGACTTTGAGGAGCCCTACATCAAGTGTCCAGGACTTTGAGGAGCCTTACATCAAGTGTCCAGGACTTTGAGAAGTCTTACATCAAGTGTCCAGGACTTTGAGAAGTCTTACATCAAGTGTCCAGGACTTTGAGGAGTCTTACATCAAGTGTCCAGGACTTTGAGGAGTCTTACATCAAGTGTCCAGGACTTTGAGGAGTCTTACATCAAGTGTCCAGGACTTTGAGGAGTCTTACATCAAGTGTCCAGGACTTGGAGGAGTTTACATCAAGTGTCCAGGACCTTGAGGAGTTTACAACAAGTGTCCAGGACTTTGAGGAGTTTTACATCAAGTGACCAGGACTTTGAGGAGTCTTACATCAAGTGTCCAGGACTTTGAGGAGTCTTACATCAAGTGTCCAGGACTTTGAGGAGTCTTACATCAAGTGTCCAGGACTTTGAGGAGTCTTACATCAAGTGTCCAGGACTTTGAGGAGTTTACATCAAGTGTCCAGGACTTTGAGGAGCCTTACATCAAGTGTCCAGGACTTTGAGAAGTCTTACATCAAGTGTCCAGGACTTTGAGGAGTCTTACATCAAGTGTCCAGGACTTTGAGGAGTCTTAAATCAAGTGTCCAGGACTTTAAGGAGTCTGCGTATCACATGTTTTGTTTCCTCCAAAGTAGTACCCCTACTTGGAGGGAGTTTATTGCAATATTTTCACATGCTCCATTTATCATTTATACACATTTATACACTGCACTAGTAAAAATCTTGTAATGGTTTTACTATTAAATTATGATACTCCAGCTTTTATTGAAATTTGAGAGCAACTAAAAGCCATTTATTCATATTCATCGAGGATGATGTACTAGTTAATATTTTTTATTTCAACAGATATTCTTTTAATGTTCTGTGACCAGACATGTATTGCAGTAATTTATTAGATAACTCTTTTACTCTTGAAACAAAAAAAAAGTTATGCGACATCAAATATATTGAAGCAAATTCCAAGGTAAAGGAAAAGGGAGAAGGGAGAGATAATAGATTGAAGAGGGTGCTTTGTTTTGACAAGATTCCTTGCAAACAGCTAAGACTCCTTGTTTCTCAACAAAACTTGCTTAAGTCATGAAAAAAAAAATAGCTATGTCGCCAATCTTGATCATTAGTTGAAGTGGGGGGGGGGGAAGGTGCTGAATCAGGACGATCATCAGCGCAGCCAAGTGACGACACCCAAAACAATCAAAGGGCTTCCATCAACGTTGAAACTCAATAATCATGTTCATCTAACCTCTAAAAGAATTTCAATCAGAAATAAAGAAACAATTTTTTCTAGAGAGGTCCTAGATGAAGTTTTGAGTAATGAATACTTTGAGTAATTTAATTAATTAACTTATTAGAGGATTCATTGATATGGATCTTATCCAAAAGTGTCATAAATGCTTCAATTTGTATCTTATTAAACGCATGTTTTGTGTCATAGTCTATACAATTAATACATATGTAACATATGATATTGTCAATTCACTTCTTCTCCTGAGGATGACCGCCATTACGGTCGAAATATTGAAAATTGAGTCTTTGTTATATTTCTGTCTGTGTCACTGTATATTTCAAATATATACATATATATATATATACGTTTAACATTAAACTATAAACACAGAATAATGATACGAACACACTTACAGTCTCTAATTTTTGGTTAAACCGCCATCAGGAGTTCTCTATTTTCCCATCAAGCTTGGTGTCCCTATCTCAACTCTCCTGATCACAGTTCAACCAAAATTTAGAGACTGTGAATGTGTTCGTATCTTTATTCTATGCCTATAGTTTAATGTGAAACGTTTGTTGTCCTTTGTGGATCGTTTCTTTGTTGACGCTATGTATATATATATATGTATATATATATTTTTGTATAAGTTGGCAGCAGATCTCATCCAAGCATACATTATTAAAAAGCAGAGTAGATTCTGCATTCACGACTTTTTTAAGTATATTATATTACCTCTTTCTATTGTTATCCCTTATGTATGTATTTCTAGTCGTATTCTGTTATTTTATTACTTTGAGTTGTTATTTATCTGTCTTATTATTTTCTTCTGCCTGATGATGACCTATGTGGTCGAAAGCTTGTGTTTTCTCTTATAATCTTAAGTAAGTAGTGAATAAAATTTTAGTAGTTATTGGACTATGTTTCTTGCCTGAATATGTCGCTGGGAAATTTCCTATTTGCATTGCCTCTGCAACATAGAAGTGTAATTAGGAAAAAAGAATAGCTACTTAAAAAAGTAGTGAATGCAGAATCTGTTCTACTTTTCAACAATATATATATATATTGTATAGGATTTCACAATAAATATTTGAAATAACAATCAATGATCAAACCACAATATAAAACGGGAAAAAAAGACTAAAATCTTAGTCTTTTTTCCCTTTTATCATATTGTGGTTTGATCATATATATATTCGTAAATTTTGGTAGCAGTCCTCTTTTGACACACACATTATTGAAAATAACACCAAATTTAGCTGATATATGTTTCTTAACAAGTTTTTCAATTTTTCTAAATAACACCCTCGTTATTCTGTCTATACAATAAAGTATATCTCCTATGGTCGACATGTTTTGAATGATCAACATTCATCATCAAGACGTGAATAAGATCTAAGGTGACATATCTGGTTTATATATACATGGAGAACGTAGAAGGGGTTGTTTTCCATAAAAACTATGTCAACCATAGGAGATGTACTTTATTGTGTAGACGAAATAACGAGAGTGTTATTTAGAAAAATTGAGAAACTTGTTAAAAAACAGGTATCAGCTAAATTTAGTATCATTTTCAATAATATATAATATATATATATATATATATATATATACGAGTTCGAGATTAACAAAGAGCAGCACACAAAGTAGGGAAACACACTTACAGACTCAAATTTTCGGGTAATCCGTCTTCAGGAGAAAAGAGAATGGGAGACCAAGCACGTTGTAGGCGCAACGACAAGTAACCCAAGTTACTTCTCCTGAAGACGGATTACCCGAAAATTTGAGTCTGTAAGTGTGTTTCCCTACTTTGTGTGCTGCTCTTTGTTAATCTCGAACTCGTATTGTGTCCAGTTTGGATCGTATTTCGTTTTATCAGTGAATATATATATATACGGTACTGTTTTCTTGACCACAAATTACTATACATTACTATATATATATATATATATGTATATATATATATATAGTATTGAGCAGTGGATACATTTTGATATTTTATAAGAAAGAAAGATTTATGTGGTGGGGATTGGACAGCAGCGTTTAGACCCTGAATTATGCCCCGGACGCGCTGCCACTACGTGGCTTCATTTCGTCCCACCACACTTGTCATATATCCAACATTGAGCTGAAATCTTTCTTTTCTCTAGTTATATCCATCATACGACAATAAGCTTCTTCATAGTACTATCCTAATTGAATCAGCCTTTTGAATTTAAATCGCTTTTATTTCCACTATGAGATATTACTTTTTTTTTTCATATATAATTATAAAACTCAATAATTTTATTCTGATATTATAATAATATTTATCAATTAATTTTTATTTAAGCTGTTTTTATAAGGTAGTATATTACAACCATTATGAACGAACCTGACCTATTTGATTGTTGTGATTGAATGACTAATTAAATAGTTTCGGCATATATTAAAAGTAAATGCGAGTGTAGGCCGCTACAGTTCTTTTTATTAAATTTTTATAACATTTACCTCTTATTTATGAGATATTCATTTCTTATTTCATTTATTATGCCATCTGCTTTTCGTCACATTATCACTTTATCTTTAATGTTTACCCTTTTTGAAGATGAATGTCTCTTAGGATCCCTTGGTAACTGTTACAGATTTTATTTTTTTAAACTTTCATTTTATAACCCATTTACCCTATCAGAGCTTAGAGGACGTTAAACCGTCGGTCCCGAGCCTGTACGATGTCAGATACTCGTTAAAGATCCCTACTCTAAATACACTTGAGTTAGGCAAAATTTAGGACTCCCACTGTAGAAACAATCTTCATTGTGTGATATCACAAAAAGGCCAATGCTCGGCCTACGTGTGTTCCCTTGTGCACTGCAACTTAATATAACCTAACCTACTCTATCAGAGAAAAAGGCGTTTAACCCTAGATAGATAACCATATTGCACTATACACTAAAGATAACCATACGTAGACTCGACGTGCGAATGTTTGAGTGAGGATATTTTCGATTAAGTGTATACTAGGTTTATAAATGTAATAATATGTGTTAATGTATGTAATTGAGTGCCGAGTACATAAAACAACATAAGTATTTATTTAAATTTTATTATGAAAAAACAATAAGGAACAAATCAAGGAACTTCTTATTTTACGAAATTTAAAGATAAGGAATCTCTTCGTCAGTCTTATAATTTACCATTAAAACTTTTCAAAATCAACTTTTTGTACTCTCTATAATATAAAAAACCTAAGTAAGTATACATCTTTAGTAATTTTGGCCTCATAGGCACTTAGGGCAGGCGCTGAACTTGTGCTCTCCACAGATGGGATTTTTGCACCTATCGCAAATAGTCTTTGTCATCCTTTTAAGTTTTGATGTACAATAGGCACAATATTTTCTTTTCTTTGGCTCAGGTATACCTTCATCTGGTGTGGGAGGTTCATCTCGTCTTTTTTGTAATATACTACTAATTTTTTCTTTTATATTGGTAGGCAAGGTAAGTATTTGCTCCCTCGTCTCCATCCATGGGATCAAGCTATTGCTGAGCTTTTTCATGAAATCTCAACGTGCCAGCGGTTTTTATTTCTTGGATATGACATTATCACAGTAAATAATGTATGAATTTATAAATGTCATATTGATGATCCCATAAAACATGGCCATGGGCCACCTGTTTGTCTTGCGGCTACAGGACATTGACGAGCACATTTGGTCGAAAGTGTCGACTCCCCCCTTTGTTTCATTATAACAATGAATCACAGTCTTCGGCATCACTCTGTACTTCGTCTTCTAATAAATTATCTTCAGTTTCACTGTCCGACCCCTGAATTTCTTCATCGCTCGTTTCATGCAACAGCCGACTGATTTCTGCATCGCCTATATCAATTTGTGACGTCATTGTATTCGTTTGGTCGTGGCCTATAACAATAAAAATTACTTATACAAAATATGTACAATATTCGCAAAAAAGTCGTAATAATACATATTCCCAAAAGTAAAAAAAACTGACACTAAAGATAACCATACGTCACATCGACGTACAGCAGGTAAATATCTAGGAAAGTATTGCACTTACCGGAACGAAACGGGTGCGTCCTGCAAGCTCCAACGGCCGAGTGAGTTGGCAGGAACGGCGAGTTTAGGGACGCGAAAAACAAACGAGTTATATTGATTTTCTATAATCGATTACGTCGATTCGACGTAGGTTATCTATCTAGGGTTAATAAATCTACGAACTACTTATCTAAATTAAAAGATGATACAAATCATTATATATAACTCTATTGGAATGTCACCTAAGTTAGCCCACAAAATCATTAAATTTCATCATTAAAGATTATTCAATGTTTCTACCAAAATATCCAGGAATATTACTCAAAATTTTTAACAAATAACTGAAACAAACAAAATAAAAATATTCTGAGGTAAAATGGATAAACCAACAAAAGTCTCCACACAAATGAAGTTTTTTATTCAACGCGTTTCGAACACTTTGTGTTCATCATCAGGAAAACACCAAGGAAGTGGTGCTGACGGGTTGGTCAAATGAAAACAACAGTTGTTTTCATTTGACCAACCCGTCAGCACCACTTCCTTGGTGTTTTCCTGATGATGAACACAAAGTGT
This sequence comes from Hermatobates lingyangjiaoensis, assembly GCA_026182355.1. NCBI lineage: Eukaryota > Metazoa > Arthropoda > Insecta > Hemiptera > Hermatobatidae > Hermatobates > Hermatobates lingyangjiaoensis. The sequence goes on along the minus strand of JAPFBL010000175.1, from coordinate 861,841 downwards.
TCGAAACGCGTTGAATAAAAAACTTCATTTGTGTGGAGACTTTTGTTGGTTTATCCATTTTACCTCAGAATGAGTAAATACCACACAATTACGGATTGTACAACTAATGATTTTAAAATAAAAATAATGCAAGCAGACCTAATTAATTGAAATACGTAATATATTAATTGTAATATACTCTAAAAGTTGTTACAAACAATATTCCAAAAACGTAAATCAAAATACTAAAAATTTTCCTTGGAAAATGCAAAAAAAACTGTACCTATTTTTCGTTAATAATGTTTTTTCTCTATTAAACATCATTAAAATGACGTGAAACTTAATATCTGAGTTGTTTATAAGAAAATAATATTGAACAAAGCATTCGTATATAGAACAGGACGGTGAAGTTGTTCTTTGTACCTGTTGCACGAATAAAAATAGCTTCTGTCAATACTTTTAAACCCACTTTTCATATTGCTTTGAACTTCGCTATTTAAGTTGTTCTCGCATAGAACATTTGTGTTCTGTTATAACTAGTTATACAACATCATTGTTTTGATTTGTTTTTAAATATTTTATGTATATCTTTAAGGGTATTATCATTCTTACTTTAATTTTAATTTTAAAAGGATACCAGCATTTTGCAAATTTTATTGGCTTTATTACAATTTTTTTTAATATTTCATTTAGTTTGCTTGCCATTATTTATTTATAATCTTAATGTAATTTTTATAATTATAGAATTCATATTATATAAATGACAGCCTATTTGTTTATCATTTGTGTTATGATAACCAGAATTCATAGTTGACGTGATCAACTCGAACGGATTACATTAAATAAATTAGAATGAAAGGTTGATTATTTTCTTGAGAATGGACGAGTTCAAAACTGGTGAAGTTATGACAAAATCATAAAACGTTAAACGGTATATTAATACATTACTGAGAGCCTCTATGTTATTTCAACATAATTTTGAAATTATATTTCAATCAATTTAGCAAAGACATAATTCCAAAATAGACTAGTAAATTTTATAATAATTTTTTTCCATTTTAGAGAAACATGTTATAAATATAAATATTATTACAAATAATTTACACAGAAAAAAATATGATATATTCTTAATAGAAATATTGTTCCTAATATTATTATTACAAATAATATAAATATTATTACAAGTAATTTACACAGAAAAAATGAATTTTCAAAATAACCATGAAGGCCTAACATACAGTTTTGCCTATAAGAAAATAAATAAAATGCAAAGAACTAGAACTTTTGCAAAGGTTTGCTGATATATAACCTTGCTGATATATAATTCCTTAGTATATAACCTTGCGTGTCACGAAGCTGCAATTCAGAAATCTGATTCATCAATTTCTTTTAGTTGATCATAAAGGGGTATAGTTTTATCATCTCAGATAGGTTCATTAATTAATGCTGATATATTATTTCTTGAGAACTATTTATTCAATAATTAATTTTAATTTTTTTCTAAAATAATTATTTTATATAATTATAATTATATATTTATTTATCAACCATAACACAAATTTTAATCCATTTGAAATGCAGAAACTGTATTACATTAAATGTTTGAAGTATTTACCTTCTTTGTGGATAGTAGAAATAGTAGACAGAAGATACTAGAAATTCACATAACATCACATTCACATATATCCCTCCAGTAACTGTATCTTCAGTGAAATAGAGTCCCAGTAGACCAGAACTTCAAATAGCTGCCTAAAGACATACCCCAAAACTCTTTATAAATCAAAATTCTTTCCTCAATGGTATTGCGATATACCATTAGGGTAGTTAACACTCAACTGAGATTGAATAATTCAAAATGGATAGTGAACTGAGTAAACAAAGATCTCTAATTATTGATTTATTAAAGGCAGCTGTACTCAGATTCCATTCTGGATTATGCTAGAATTTTATACTGTGTAATTGGGACGTAATCGCAACAATTAATTGTATGTTAATAATTTTACATTTTGGTGATATCAAGTGTAAAGTTACTTATGGGCAGAGGTAGTAATGGAGTATTTATGCGCCTCTAATAGTCTCTAGCACTCAACTCCGACTTTCGGCCTTCAAGAGGCTACCCTGTTAGCCTGCTATATGCAGCGACAAACAAAAGAGAAGGAGAAGGTGACTAGGGGCTGAACCTGACCATCTTCGTTTCACACCCTTCCAACTTCCGAAATCCTCTCTTCTTATCCCATCCTTAACGGAACCTACAGGTGCCAGGCGACTCCCTTAAGTAAATTGCCTTACTCCAGTATGTAGTGCTCTGCTGGAGTGGACAAAATAACACCGATAGAGCTTCAGGGACTTTTCTTTGTATGATACTAAAGAGACAGAAATCCTGAGACCATCCTCCAGAAGTGCATAGGGTCCAAAAGCGCTATCCAGTAGGAGCCAACCTCCCACAAGTGCAACTAAGGACTCAAAGGAGGAGAAAGGAAGTCACTTTAACCCGAAACGTAGAGAGCCTGAATGGGCATTATCATTGATCCTTTATGCAGATTCCCCAAAGAAGGGGAAGAAACACCGTTTCACCTGCTGGCTGACTGTCAGGCAACTTTGCTGCACATAGGTAGGTGCTTTGTGACACACAACAAAACCATAGAAAAACTTTTACTGCTGGTCCCAGCAAAAGTGCTGAGCTTCTTGGAGGCGTTGCAGCTAACTGCTGGGGTACTTTAGTACAGAAGGGAGGAAGTACAATGGTTTTTAAGACGCAGTACTATAGTCACCCTCAAATAATAATAATACTTATGGGCACTTCTATATACATGTAACAGTTACATCATTGCATTAAATGTTTTTGTACTGCACTGTAACGAAGAGCATTAATCAAATACAGGTATTAATGACTACTAAAGATCTAGAAATAAACACGTAATTTACACCAACCAGTTAGTTAATCATCCCTTATAAAGACTTGGAGAAATTGTGAGGAGAGGTTTGATAAATTGACCAAAATAGGTCATTATCTCCGCTATCGGCATGGTATTTGATAAAAGGTGCAGCCTCTTGGAACTCCTTTATCTCTCCATGATTCATCACGCTGTCACCTTAACCCAAAACACTTCTATCTTGCTGGTTTTTTTCTTTTCAGTGTTTTTTTAAACTCTTTATTTTCTAAATTAGTTTTCCATGCTAATTAAATCTAAAAACGTTGGTTTGAGTTGTTGGAGGTGGCATGTTGGAAATAAGTGTTCGATTGAAAACAGATGACGCAAGTGGAGGGCGAAATAAGTTTTAATTAGGCCTCTCTCTGCCTGTTCACTATACTGCTGTCAACACAATTAAACTTTTCTTCTTAACCCCTTTTAGATTTTGAATTTAACTAAGTCCAACGAAATCTTAAACAATTTGTATATTAATTTATATTTACTTCTCTTTAAATTTGCATTTGCTTTCTGGTTATAAAAGCAGATATATTTTGAAAATTGTAAATCAATATTGTTATTTATAACACATGAAGTGAATCAGTCATTTCCTAGACTATGCAAACCTGCAGTGGGCACTACTAATTTTATTTTCAAAATACTACTTATGCCAGTAATGATTCACTATTCTTCTGAAAAATCAAGGAATTGCTTGAATGCTCCGGCAGACTTGCATCTTACTATACGTAATTTCAATTTTTCAAAAACTTCTGGAAAACAAACAAGAACAAAAAAAGTCAATAAATCAAAAGTGAGTAAGAGTCTTTTTTTTGTAAAGTATACTTTCTTTTGTTTGAGTAATATACCCCATTTGTTTGATTTCTTTTTTGTTATATTTAACCTTGAGCCTAATATATATTAACAGGGGGTGTTAAGAAATTTCTTTAGTGATATGGAAGAAAAAATAGGTTGAAAGGAAAACCATTGGATTATAAGATTAAAAAGAAATGTACTTCCTTTTTCTAGTATTCTATGATTACTATGAAATTACTTTTGGAATAACTATTTCTTTTTACAAAAATATATTATAACAATAAAGCATAACAGTGAATTCTCTTAACCCATGGCTGCTTCTTTTGGTCACATTACTTTATTATAATAATATCGATAATAAAAAAATAATTAATTTTGAGAGATTGACAAATTTATAGGTTATGAGATTCTCAATAAAGCATTGTGATTTTTTTAACATCATGTCAATGTGTGTGAGTAATGGTTGGTTAATACATAATCTCTTGATTAATAATGTATTAACACATATAAGTCATTGTAGGGTAAAAAGCTAATGAAAAGGTCTCCACATATAAAAATTTAATGGTATAAACAACGCGTTTTGAACACGTAGTGTTCTTTCTCAGGCATTAACTAAAAAATACAATGACACCAGAGAGTTATCTATAGTATAAAGTAAATATGGTAGAAAATAAAAATAAAATACAATAAGGAAGAGAATACGAACCTTTGCTCTTTCTTTCTATTTGTTTATTTTACAATTCGAATGGTATAGTGTAAATGACACAGTCTACAACAGAGTAGAAAAGACAACAAGCAAAAAGAAAATAGATTCGTATTCTCTTCCTTATTGTATTTTATTTTTATTTTGTACTATATTTACTTTATACTATAGATAACTCTCTGGTGCCATTGTATTTTTTAGTTAATGCCTGAGGAAGAACACTACGTGTTCGAAACTCGTTTATACCATTAAATTTTTATATGTGGAGACCATTTCATTACCTTTTACTTTACATTACTTTTTACATTTCATTAGCCTTTTACCCAACAATGAATAAATACCGTATAATAACTGATTGTACTACGTTAGACATATAAGTCATTACACTTTCCGTTTTTTCATGAAATTTGTTAAATTTATATTCCTTTGGATGTGTTTTCCATTTTTTTTTTTTGGCCAATACTTCGTCTAGAGAAAAATATCTTATCCCACTTTATATCAAAGCAAGTACGAACTTTACTTTTTCCTACTTTTCAGGTTTTTTTTTGTTGCTTAAGAAAGTTACAATTTTGTGTTATTACTATGTGATGATAGCATGTAATAACTACGTCAATTTAGATTATTATAAAGAACAATAAATAACTATAACAGAATTAGTGATTTGTTATAATTATATAACACCCACTATATAACAACTGGGGTACTTTATAGTATATAACATTCTATAGTTTGATTTTAATTATTATTTGCCGTATGAATAAGCTATATTAAAATATTATGTAACGATTTTTGAAAAGTAATTATTATTTCAAAAACAATTACTTTTTGAAATAATAATACCAATAATATAATAATTTATATATATATAACATGTAAATTAGAATAATATACATTGTCATAAAATATGTAAACAATATGTAAGAAAAGTATGTTATGCCAAAAGCGGAGCATACTAATATACAATATAATAAACTCCCCCATGGTAGGGTTACTACTCTTGGAAAAAAAAATACCATTCAATAATCAAAGATTATCTAAATAATTCATAATATTATTTTATTTTAGGTACTAAATATCTAAAATATTAATTACAACATAATATATATATATATATATATACATATATATATATTGTTCTCATAACTTAAAATATAATATACAATTAAATAACTATTTAAAGCGCTTGCAGTTAATTGATTAACAATTTCATAAGCTCCCATGATGACCAAATTAAATTAAGGATACAATTATCTGCTTCACTCTACTGTTGTTTATTGATAATTCATTAAATGAAATTCCCAATCTAGTTTATTGAATTTAATCATTGCTAGTAATTAGTTATAACTGTGATTTGATTTTATTAATGAAATTTTAAATAGCACCATCATTTAATGCTTGACAAGCGTTATCTATTTAATTATACTGTTTAATTAATAATATACAGTCAAACTTTTCACTAATTGTTCTAAACAAGCATTCCAGTTAGATTTTCATTGTTATTTGTCGTATGAATAAGCTACATTAAAATGAATCAATTAATTTAATTCGTTATTACTGATAATGTATTCTCTAACATTAAAGTTGAGTGTAAACCAATTTAATTTTTTTTTTAAGTTTAACTAAAATGATTTGACATAAAAATTGCTGATATGACTTTGTTAGATATAGTTAACATTCTATAAACTATAGTTTATAGTTTAACTATAAATAAATAACTAATAATAAATAAATAAATAACTATGTACTGAAGTGGCGTTATTTATATTCGGGAATAGACAAGAAATAGCTGTTTGAGTTGCATTGAGAAAATCGAGTCCATTTAGAGCTCCCTTGTGCCACATTGTATTCTTTTGAAAAATAAAATAAACTTTATATCATATCTATTATTATTTAAGATAAATAACTTGCTCTTCTGTTAATAGGCTATACACCAGAAAATAAATTGATAAATCAATTCTGTTTAGGTATTCTGAACATTATCTATATATAGTATCTTCATAAAAACGAACAACAAACAAGGACAAGAAACAATAAAAGGCAAACTATATGTAAACAACAAATACATGCGCACAACTGCAGTCATTAATTTTTTATTTAATATCATTTTTGTTTGGAGAGAAGAGATTTGGACGTCAAGCGAACTAGCAAAGCACCGTTTATAGACCAACAATGTTTTCACACAGCCAGCTAAGATAACTGATAATTAGTTACTTATTTCTTCCTGATTAATCTTATTTTTTTGGTTCTCTTTCCTGAATTTTACGCCCATTTACAATACTTCTCTTGTGTCAAATCAAAAGAAAATCAAAAAAGTAAACAAAAATTATTATTACATATATATATATAAAATCAAATTATCAATTTTAGATTTTATTTAAAATTGACTAGCATCTATAAAATGATATTTATATTAGTACCTTATTTTAAAGCACTATGGACAAATGTAAGCCAAGTCTGGACTGAATAAATATATACATTGAATGCAAAGCGGAGAAAAGGAAATGACTCGTAAATGTTTACTTCCCTATTTTTAATATTGTCTATGCTAAATTACTTTTTGTCCTAGATATTTCATGATATATCTGCCATAGTATCCTCTTTGATAAGAAATGTTTATTTTTGTTCTTTTAGAAGAGCATTCATAAATAATTCATGGATGTTTCTGAACATGCAAATGTAGTACAACAACAGTTCCTTTCTCATACTACTGCTTTAACACGTTTCATACAGTGAATACAAATATTATTATAATCATATACAAACACAATCATTAACATTTAACAAAAATAAACACAAATACTAAATAAATTGTTGCATTAAATTATAAAATGGAACAAAAACAATTTTGTCGTTAATGATTTTCTCAGAGTAAAAAAATACAATTATTTATAAATTCATACTAAAAATATAAAAATTGTGTATATGTGTTCCTCACCATATCTTTATATATATATATATATATATATATATATATAAAACAATGTTTCTCATAAACACGTGAAATAACAATCAATGATCAAACCACAAAATGAAAGATCTTAATCTTTTTCCCCTTTTCCTTTTGTGGTTTGATCATTGATATATATATATATATATATATATATATATTGTGTTGAACTGAATTGCCTTAAAACATACCTTTTTTTAAAAAAAAAAAAAAAAAAAAAAGGTATGTTTAATTAAGGCAATTCAGTTCAACACAATATGTATAAAAGAAGGTCTGCTCCCTATTTATACTAATATATATATATATATATATATATATATATATATATTATATATATATGTTGTTGTTAAATAACGCCCCATATTTAGCTTGCATATGTTTCTTATATAATTTCTCCAGTTTTCAGAATTCATTCCTCGTCTCTACATTAAAGCTACTATTATTCTCATTATTGTCCAGATGATGAATGTGGTACATTCGAAACATGTCGACTAGCAATATTGGTGATAAGGTTTATAGTTTTAATGAAGAGAGGAGGAAGGAATCTGAAAACTGGAGAAATTATGTAAGAAATAGATACAAGCCAAATATGGCGCGTTATTTAACAATATATGTTTAATTGAAGGACTGCTTCCAAATTTCACAAATATATATATACATATATATATATTTCGTTGAACAGCTGACCGTATTTCGCTGATGTCATTTTCTTCACTAGTTTTTCAAGGTTTCTGAATACCTTCTTCTTTCCTTCATCCAAACGTTGGAGAATGTTTATTAAGTTGGAACCGATATGTTTCGACTGGCTTCCAGTCATCTTCAGAGTGATTAATTAAACAAAGAAGAAAATTATTAGTCTTTGGAGTTAATAATAATTTTCTTCTTTGTTTAATTAATCACCCTGAAGATGACTGGAAGCCAGTCGAAACATGTCGGTTCCAACTTAATAAACATTCTCCAACGTTTGGATGAAGGAAAGAAGAAGGTATTCAGAAACCTTGAAAAACGAGTGAAGAAAATGACATCAGCGAAATACGGTCAGCTGTTCAACGAAATATGCTTAAAAGAAGGACTGCTTCCAAATTTTACAAACATATATATATATATATATATATATATATATATATATATATATATATATATGTATCAATAATCAAACCACAATAAGAAAATGGAAAAACAAGCCTAAGATCTTTCAACTATAACAAGTGGTCTTCGTCAGAGGAGTCAAAAACCCAACTGAAACACTAGACGCAGAGACCATCTGGTGAGTGCTTGAAAAGAGTGGGAGGGAAGAGATTTTTCATAGGAATTGATTTTTCATAGATAATAAATTTAGCTCCTATCTAATCAATATGATGATTTTCATTGTTTATATGCAAAAATAAGGCACTACTTTTTTCCTGTCTACTTACGTTGTATTGGTATTGTTTTACACGTGTCTTTAATGATTTACCGTGATTAACAATCACGTCATTGATTGTTATTTCACATGTTTATGTAAAATCTTTTTACACATATGTATGTATGTACACATATCAAAGTCGAAACTACAATAAAAAATCAGAAAAATAACTAAGAACTTTCAACCTAAACAAGGTCTTCGTCAGGGTTAAAAAGATACATTTTCAACTACCTTGTTTTGGTTGAAAGATCTTGGTCATTTTTCTAAGTTGTTACTATCGTTTAGACATTCATATTTATTTTACATATTTATTCTGAAACCTTGTTATATATATAACCTAAAACTCAGTAAGAAATACTTAAAGTTTTTATTTCACGCGCCTACTGCAAAATATTTCCACTTCTGATATACTACCGAATGTCTAAAGCTGTTTCCGGAGTACTGTGATAATAAAAAAAAAAGATACATTAAATTGATACCAAAATATAAATTAAAATATTTATAAAACAATAGTTTAGAAAAAAATCAAAAAAATATAACTTCGATTAAAAAATTATTCCTTTCAAAGTGGTTTAAACTATTTTTCTCTATGTTGTTTGCTATTTGTTAACATTTTAGCATTCACCTATCTCTGATGTATATGTTCTTACCAAGCGACTTTGTATTAATATTTTCTTTAATTTAAGACCTAATAATGTTTTTTTTTTCTTTTAAGTTTGTTAAGTAAATGAATGGTAAGTGTTTCTAATCTTTATTTATAGGTCTTCACCTTGAGTTCTGTTTAGGGTGGACAGCTTAGCTATTTATTATTTGACACCTATTTCAATTATGTAAGATCTGCATACTCTGATAAATAAATAATGATTGATATAATTGTTTTTGAAATATATTCATTGAGCAATAAATGCATGGACAATATATATATTAGTATGAATTATATTTATTCATAAATGATTTTTTAATGAATACCAACTCTTTTCAAATTTAGTATTGATAGTAAACAACAAAAAATTGACAAATCAGATATTTCGGCATTTCAAACAAAAAAAAAAACATAATTTTGATTAGTATTTGTCCCAAAATGAACAAATACGTGACATGCTTGTTGCCAGAATAGGGTAGTAAGCATGAATTGCCTAACCCTTTCCCCAATTTTTACAGTTTAACTTTATGGAATTTTCTACCTCGGACTTGAAAGCTCTCTGCTCAATTACCCTCGTGCCTTTCTGCTCCATTACTTCCTTTTCATCCTTGGCCCAGTTTGTTGTCAACTAGATGCCTTCAGAAACGTTTTTATTTTTTTATTTCATTTATTGTTTTCTTGATGATTTTATATGTGTATATGTATGTTAGTAATACACATCCGACAAGTCATTAATACATTATAAAAATCAAATAAATGTATCACGATATCGATATAGTAATAAAAAAGATCAAATATCTGAACATTTCTATTTGTATTGTAATTGCGGTGATTTCTCTATTACGAGTCCACATGAATTCATTGTGACATATCGTCACATATATATAGATGCAGACAAACACACATACACACACACACACACACACACACACACACACACACATGCACACACACACATACATACACACACACACACACACACACACACACACACACACACACACACACATGCACACACACACACACACACACACACACACACACACACACACACACACAAACACACACACACATATACACATACAAATCTATATACACATATTGACAAAAGTGTCAACCGTGAAATAGAAACTTTAATACTGTTCCTATTTCACGATGGGGGTAGTAATTGGAGTGATTAAGCGCCTCTAATACTCAACTTCGACCTTCGGCATTCACGAGGCTACCCTATTAACCTGCTATATGCAGGGACAAACGAAAGAGGAAGAGAAGGTGACCAGGGGCTGGGCCTGACCACCTTCGTTTCAAATCCTTCCTAATCCCCAAATCCCCTTTTTTTATCTCAGCCCCAATCTAACGTGTTATGCAATTCGTGCCGAAGGATGGATGATGCAGGGGTTACTGTATTATGAATGGAGCCTCAAAAATACCGGGACCCCCTTGAGTAAATAGCCTAACTCCGGTATGTGGTGCTCTACCAGAGCGGAAAAAATACCACAAAAAGAGTTACAGGGATTTTCCCCTATATGATACTAAGAAGAAGGAAGTCCAGAGACCATCCTCCTAAAGCGCAGAAGGTCCATAAGCGCTAACTAGTGAGAGCCAACCTCCCAAAAAATAGGGTTTTTTTTTTTTGGTTTGCCAACCTTCATATCCATCATAAAACTTCAAAGATTAAAATTACCTTTTCTTTTTAATGCTGGATTATACATTGTTTTAAACAATGAACTGCAGATGTCTATTGTACAACCATGAAACATTCAAAATGTTTTGGGTGACTTCAAGTATTCAATTATTAACAATCCCGTATACTATTCAACAAAAGTGAATCTGACAAAAAACTGGATCATCAGAATAGTATGTTTGAACTTAAACAATTATCATACTTTTAAGTGCAATCCAGGTTTCATTTCGTTTTAAAATAAGTATAACATTTTGTAAGAGAAATCTACTTTTTTTAAATTACCCATCTCTCCAGTGTATACAATATAGTTGTGAACGATTCTATATAATTATATGATAACTTGTCACTCTCTCAGTGATCGTTCGTATATTGGTGTATTGAAAGAACAATAAATCTTTTGTGTACACTTGGTCTATAGGAAGCAGTTCTTTATCTGAGACAGTTCACTTATTTTGAATCAAAAAATAATCCAACTGTAAATTGAGATACAAAATAATATGAGAAGCAAAATCAATCTATCGAAACAGAAGTTTCGACGTATATTTACAAAAAAATCATGTATCCGTCTGCTTGTGTGTAGGCAAATGGCTAAATCACGTCCGACTTAATTAAACATTTCATTTCTCACAAATGTTATATAAGGCTATTATTTATGTTAAAATGTTGAAAAAAAATTCTTAAAACGAGTAAACTTGAAAAATAGACAAAGAACACAAATTTTAAATTGTAGCATTAAACTTCATTTTTTTTTAATTGAAAAAGTAAAAGACAACACGTGTTAAATATTTTCCAATTTTTTCACAATTGTTTAAAATTTACTTCTGAAGTATAAAAAGATGGCAATTTGTCAATTGTATATCAATGTTATGTGATATGAAAATTGCAATAAATTTATAACAGATATTTGTACAAAACCTACTAGTGCTAAAAGGTCCTGAATTGTTACTCAATCATAATTGAATTTGTTAAAAAAATTTAGGAAATATTTTGTTGACATTATTAATTCATATTTCTAAATAACAATGAAAAAAAGAGAAAATACCAAAGGAGTTGCAAAAACAATCTAATTTATGCTACACTGCCATAATTTTAATAAGTTGTGATGTGTTGAACAAACTATCTTTTATAAATAAAAGAATATATCAATATTTTTATTCAACACAAACAAACAAAAGTACTACAACTGTTCATCTATTTAATGCAATGTATGGCATACTTTTGATATTGAGGTCAGAATTATTTTAGTCCTAAAAAAAAGAATAAAGAAGAAGGACGCTAAAAATATTGTATATTGAAAAGAATGTAACTTCAATTAATTAAAGAAATGATTCATCAAATTTAAATATTACATATTTATAAATAATAAGTTGAGTTTTTAAGATGTTATATTATCTATAGTTTGTTATAATATACAAGAGTGTAATAAAATTAGTTTCTGTGTTTTCTTGGTAATTTTAGAAAATTTCTATAGCATTTTCTTTGATAAGTTTAGTTATGTTAACAATCTGTTGAACATTTTTGCATCATTAATATTTGTTATCCTACAATAATGAAAAAGTTTATAGTTTTTACTTCTTCAAAAACAAAATTTACTTCTGTAACTCCTACTCATGTTATTAAATTACTTTTAAGTAATTCGTAATGTGCTTTCCTGAGTATGAATGTATATTTTTTTCCTCTACTTTGTAGGCCTATAAAAATAATATATTATTTAAATAACATACAAAACATTTCATTTTGAGGGTTTGATTTAAAACTTAGATAACTGACGTAGCTTCCATTTTTATTGGTATTACTTAATTATATTACTTATATCAGACTGTGTCTTTATCACACTGTGAATTAATATTCATCACACCACAAAAACACAAAGAAAATAAACAAAGTTTTAGCTCCTTTTGAGGCTGCTCATTGCCAAAAAAAAAAAAAACCTTGTTTTTCATCAGTAGTAGTAGGGATGTCAGCACGTTGACTTTCTTGAAAAAGAAAAGCAACATTTCTCACTTTATCTACTCTTCTAGTATCTTTCCGATGGCCAACTATGATAAGAAATATCGATTACAGTGTATGTGCTGGTTTGTGTTGAGTTGCTGGCTTTATTAAGTTTAATCAAGTTTGGTGAGATTCAAAGAGTTTTCCGTAACAGACATGATCCCTTCAATACGTTTCTGTCTCTTTTTTTATTCGGTAAATATACCAGCAAAGACTTCGTACATACCTCCAAACCCTACCAACACTGCATCAACCCTCAATAACTCCTAAGTCATTCCCGTAGATCGAAGGTTATTAAAAAACTTTTATTACTTTATTAATTTGTTTTATTTTTATAGTATCATATCATATTTTATTAAGATTTAGGATAAATTAAGTCATTTTTCATAATAGTTCCCTTGTTAAAAACCTTAACAGTGCAATTCAACATTCATATATTTTCAAATAATTCACACATATATTTTCAAATCTCACAGATATGTATTTTTTTAGATATTAACCTGAAGAAGAATACTAAGTATTTGAAACGCGTCGTTAGTTTCATATTAAACCTTTTTTTGTGTAAAGACGAAATTTTTGAAATTCCTTGTAATCCTTTAAATTACCCAATATAAATTACCCAATATTGGGTAATATATATATATACGAGTTCAAGATTAACTAAGTAACCGTTACTTAGTTGGGTTACTTGCCGTTGCGTCTACAACATGCTTGGTCTCCCATTCTCTTTTCTCCTGAAGACGGATTACCCGAAAATTTGAGTCTGTAAGTGTGTTTCCCTACTTTGTGTGTTGCTCTTTGTTAATCTTGAACTCGTATTGTGTCCAGTTTGGATCGTATTTCGTTTTATCAGTGAAGTAATATATATATATATATATATATATATATATAAAATAATATAATATAAAATATATAAAATAATAATATATAAAATACCCAATAAATTACCCAATATAATATGTAGTAAATACTACACAATAACAGATTGCACAAGTCATGAATTTTTTCTTGTTTATTGACTAATGAAACAATCTCTCTCAATGAAACTATTTTAAATACCTTTAAACAAGAACTATGAATTATAAATACGCATACAAATAGAGCTTGAGAGCTGAGTTAAACAGCAAGTTTGAGATTAAGAGTCCTTGTCTAGCATGAGATTGTCTGTATTTTGAAGAACAAGACTTAAGAGGTGGATTATAATTAGCTAGCTGGTTGGTGCAATGAAAGAGTTATAAGGATGGTTTGAAAAGAGGGTTGTTGCTTCAGAAGGGGTTGTTAAGAGACTGAAGTAGATAAGAGCTGTAGGCTGGTATAAAAACAGTTTACATTTATATTACAGTGTTTTGTCAATTTTTAAGATAAATTCTTATTAAAATCTTTAACCACTTATATAAGAAGTATATTCTAGATATCTAACTGGGAAGAACACCATTTAGTTATTAAAAAATTAAAAAAAAATCAAGGGATGAGATTATTACTGTTTATATTCTTAATGAAGCATGTAATTGATAAAAACAATAAACATGAAAAAGTATAATATCTATTAAAATTGTATGCCAGCACATTTCTTTAACAATATTATATTACACTCTATTATAACTGTTATAATTCAGTCTATATTAGCATTATATTAATTAATGATCAAACAACAATATGAAATGGAAAAACAAGACTAAGATCTTTCAAACGTAACAAGCGGTCTTCGTCAGAGTCAAAAACCCAACTGGACTGGAAAAATCCAGCGGTTTTTGACTCTGACGAAAACCGCTTGTTACGGTTGAAAGATCTTAGTTTTGTTTTCCTATTTCATATTGTGGTTTAATCATTGATTGTTATTTCATGTTTATGTGAAATCACAGTCTATATTAGCATTATATTAATTAATGATCAAACGACAATATGAAATGGAAAAACAAGACTAAGATCTTTCAAACGTAACAAGCGGTCTTCGTCAGAGTCAAAAACTCAACAGAACTGGAAAAATCCAGTTGGGTTTTTGACTCTGAGGAAGACCGCTTGTTACGGTTGAAAGTTCTTAGTCTTGTTTTCCCATTTCATATTGTGGTTTTGATCACTGATTGTTATTTCACGTTCATGTAAAATCTTTTTACTATATTAATTATGTATACATTACATAATTAACTAATTATCAAAATGTTTAGTTCTATAAATTGAATACTATATAAAAATGTCACTTATATTCATTCGAGTTTATAGTGTAAACATTTCATTGAAAAGTTAATACATTAACTTCTACTATAGATTAAGAGAAGTGATTTCAGAACACAGAATCTCTAGTTTGTAAGTCATAGTTCTGGTTGATTATTTATAATAATAATAATTTTTGCAATAAATGTTTTTGACGATAATATAGTCGTTTCATTACTTCAATAAATTTATTTCAAGAAGAGATTTAGTTATCATCATCAATAAGTTAGAATTATATTTCCACATAAATATTTCTATTTCTTATGAAAATAGGTATGGCTGTTTCATAGAATTATAAACTGCAATTCAAACCTTTTGCGGTACACTAAACTGAATTTAATATTGATAAAAGAAGTATTAGTAAATGAGACAATTGTTTATTCAATCAATTGCTAATAATTTATAGAGCTTCAGCAAATGTTTAAACATTTTATTAAAAATGTTGATTCTTTTACAATAGCTGCACAATGGCCACGCAAATATGGTTGAAAGGTGGCAATATACATGAGAACAGTTTCAACCTTAGACAAGATTTCTTTTCGATTGAACGACTGACAAACGTAATTATATCTAGATTTTTCTTAACTTCCCTTTGAATATTGCTAAATTCTGGAGTAATCACAACTAACTAGCATCGTAAAAATTCCATGACCTGCCTCCGGAGGCTTGGATAAAAGTCATTAAATAGAGAGAATTACAGTTTCTTTATATATGAATACAACATGTTGAAAAAACTTATTGAGATATGCAGTCGTCTTATCTACCAACACAATATGATGTTAGATAAATCTACTACATCTTTATGAAGGAGGAAAATACTTTAATTGAATGAAACTTGAAATTTTGACTAATCGGTAATTTTTCGGAAGGAAATTGCTTTAGCTGAATGAAATTTGAATACATAACTAATCGGTAATTGCTAATTATCAGTAATGGCCTGCCCATCTGGACTGGGTAATTTTGCCTTGTCTGATAAAGCAAAACTCCGTATATACAATCCTATTAACATATTGATGTAACAATTGTTGTGGAATCAGTTTCTATACGGTGTTTCCTAATATTGGGGAAAATCTCCCAACAGGAAAAATGTATTATAAAAGAACAATAAAAAACTAAATATAGTTAATGGTTTAGTTCCACTGAGGTTGGTAATATTAGAATTAGTAATAATACAATCCGTCATACCTCGTAGAGTCTCAGAAAAGCTCGACCGGATTCGGGTCCGTCTGGATCCCATCTTCAAGAGCACCTAACTTCCTATAACCTACCTATATATATATATAAAAAAAAAATTTAACTACACAGACAACACTGATTCTACAATATAGATGATATATATAGGTAGGTTATAGGGAAATAACATTCACAGTCAGTTAGGTGCTCTTGAAGATGGGATCCAGACGCACCCGAAACCGGTCGAGCTTTTCTGAGACTTAACGAGATATGACGGATTGTATTATTACTAATTCTAATAAAAAATTAGTTTAACACAAAATGCAGTACAAACTAAGAGCATTTAAAATTAAATTAATTAAAATAAAAGAAGAAGGAAGAGAGTATTTATTGAATAAGAGAGGATGCAAGAAATGAGAAAATGTATTTATCTTATAGCTTTTTCAAAATATGTTTAACATTTTGAAAATGGTTTTGAAAATATGTTAGGTCTTTTACAAAGTGCTGCTATACTTGTAATATCAAATAGGATTGATAGAGAGGAGTGTACTTGTGAAGAAGTAGAAGAAAGAAGCTGTTAAATAAAGAAGAAGAAAAAAAGCAAGCAATGTCAAAATAACGGTAAATAATGAATGAAAACCAGTATCATTATTATAAATTTTTAAATTATTTTAGAAGGCGTAAAAACTCAAACGATTATTGTAATATTAGGTTTAGTTAAGTTAAGCTGCATTGTTTCATGAGAGAACACACATAGGCCAAACCACTCTATTGTAAGTAATATTACCTGTTTTTCTTAATTGTTTCTCGGTAATAACCACCTTCGCAAGAATCCTACCCTCCTTCATTGCTTATGTTCTCTTCTTCTCAACTTAAGATATATAATTCTTTAATATGTATATTTCTGCATTCAATATATTTGAAATAATTGAATCTTAAGAGTTTTCTGGGTTCTTTTATATATAGATACAACCTAAGAAATATCACGTTTTGTTTTTTTTTTTAACAAAATATAAATGAAATGTAAACTTTTTTCTCTATTTTTAAAAAATGATTTACATAACTAATATAAATATCAATGTGTTTAGTTCTATTAATGCAATGTTATACAGAAATATCATTTGATTCATCAGAGTTTATAATGTATGCATATCATTGAAACATATATTGAATCATCTAATTAAAATTAATTCAGACTAATTTGTTGACAGCACTGCCTGATTTTGGTCCCTCAATAAATGGCGGTAGACCGAGATATCAGCCTGGTGATATTGTCAGCGTCAATTGTACCTCGGGGGCTTCAAGACCTCCAGCACAACTTACTTGGTACATCAACGGCGAACTTGTAAGACTCTCTTTTTATAATTACTTCACATTATAATATCATTAGTTACTGTAATTGAACTGAATTTGTCAATTCTTTATTAAAAAAAAGTTGACTATGCGATCAAACCCTATTAGTACTACTATTACTACCCCGACTTCTACTTTGAAAGTGATAGTTTTTTTAACATCCAAATGTTGTTTTGTACTTGTTTAACCTTTATCATTGCCCTTAAAAAGTTGTTTTATTATGAAATGTTAACAAAATTTGGTGAAAAATAAAATTTCTCAGATTTTTTGGTCTATTTTCATTTAAAGAAGTGTTTTGTAGTTTAATATAAGTGTTTTGCCATTTAAGGTGTAATAAACACTTGTAGTAGTACTTATAGGGTTGACAGAAAAAGTCTATCGGCATTCCCTTTGCCAGGCAAAATCATACCTAACTATAGTATACTACTACTACTACTACTACTACTACTACTACTACTACTACTACTACTACTACTACTACTACTATTACTACTACTACTACTACCTACAGTAGCAGTTCGAAAAGATTATAGTATTTTATAAGGGGGCCAGGTTAGCTCAGTGGTTAACGTACTCGCCTCTGAACTGGTAGGTCCGGGGTTTGATACTAACCTGGCCCTCGATTTATTCCCGTGGGAGGTGAATAATTCTGAGCACGTCATCTCAATGTAGAGGACGTTAAGCCGTTTGTCACGATCCTGTACGATGATAGGTAGCATATTTGAGTTATGCTAAATTTAGGACTAGCACTGTAGAATCAATCTGATACCACAAAGAGCCCAATATTTGGCCTATATGTGTTCCCTTGTGGGATAGCCACTGTAACCTAAAAGGTTGCCTAGTACTACTTATATTATAAAATGCTCAACCTGCTTCAAAAAGCTACAACGTACATTGCAATTACAATTACTTGCTTTATATGTCACTAAACAATCTGGGCTTAAACCATAGTGAAGTGGGCTTACACCTGAACGAAAAAAATAGTGTTCACAGTATACTAACTACCATTAAGACTATAGTAATATTTGGTTTTTCTGAGTGTTTCAGACTAAGTTTATGAACACTAATATTGTATATATTTATATTTATACTGAACTTACTCATTCTTGTGTATTATTTTCCTTTCAACATTTTTGTATATATTTTTGTCAATACACAGCCAGGTGCGCCCTGTGCGCTGCACTGACGTGCTTGTCTGTGACACCCAAGATTATTCATTCTAATCTTGGTCATGACTTTCTATTTTTCGTAAAAGTGATAAGAACTCTCGTGCATGCCATCCTTTGAAGAGAAGTTAAAGCTGTCAGTTCCAAGCTTCTCTGATGACAGCACTCGTTAAAGAACTTCCTCCAGTAAACTTAAATTAGAACAAAATTTAGGACTCCGGATATGAAATTAGCTTGCTGTCTTGGCCCCCCCATAACTAAAGTGAGTGCCAAATAAATCAACTACACTTTCCTCCCCCCAGAACAAACTGAAGATGGAATGCCTATAAACAGAAAACAATCTTTCCATAAATATACTACAGAAGAAAACTCTATTTCGGTAGATTAGTATAAATAGAAACTTACTAAAACTCATATAATATACTTGATGTTATTAATTGAAAAAAAATTATTATAACAATTCAAAAATACTTTATATGACCATTGTATTCAAATCAAACAGACTTAGATTTTTCCAAAAAAAATACCAAGGTGATAACGTATTTTCATATAAATGATGCAACTTATATATTGTATATGTTATTATAATTAATATCTATATTGCGTCAATATTTGTAGCCTTGAAGAAGTATTCAATAAGCGTATAGACGAAACGTTGGCTTAAATGTGTTTTTACTATTTGACGCTGTACCAAACCTCGATTAAGAAAGAAAAATAGTGTTGAATATATATGATTGAGATAAGGACAATTGAATATATATATATATATATATATATATATATATATATAGTCCCCTGTCTTCGGAGCTTCTCATTTCTTTGTCTACCTCATGACGATTTCATAGAAATATTGTAGTGAGTTTCTGTATTACAAATCTTTCATGGTATTATTTCTTTGAATCTAATATAAATATATATATTTGTAGTAGCCCTCTGACGAGATAGTTTTGAAGGCCTCACAGCTTATTTTTCTTCATTTTGATATCTCTCCTACGGCATTTTGTCTCATATACATATCTTAGGTGTTGTTGGTCTGAATACTGGTCGGTGACTGGCTGTTGGCTTGGCGAGTAGCTGGTGGTTGGTCATCTAGTAGATGCAGCGTTCGTGAAACCCCAGTGTGTTGACGATTAATTAATGGGTTATGTTTCATGATTTTCATGGCTTCATATATCTGTAGTCTGGCTGGATCATTAATTTACTTTAAAATGATGGTGTTTTGTACAAGGTCCTGGCGGGTGAGTTTTCTTCCATGTTCCTTGGAGGTGTGTCTGGCGATGGCTCCTGCTTGTAAGTGCATGGTCAGTCGTCGTGAGAGTGTGGTCGATGTCATACCGTTATATTTTGAATTGGCTAGGAGCTCACAATCTCCCATATTACAGTTATATTCGTATATGACATTGGCCTTTTGCAGCTCCGGGATGACTGTATCTGGGCTATTTTTCATTATCAGGTTCGCAGTGGTTCTAGTTTTATAATAAATATGGATTTGAACACGTTCATTTTTGTTTTTGCATTTTACATTCCTGCGAAGAATTTGTTTCTACACGAATATATATATATATATATATATTCCAACTGGAGTTTGGTTTTTGACTCTGACGAAGACCGCTTGTTACGGTTGAAAGATCTTAGTCTTGTGTTCCCATTTCATATTGTGGTTTGATTTTTTATTGTTATTTCACGTGTTTATGTGAAATCTTTTTATGTATATATGAAAGACCCAATATATATATATATATATATATATATATATATATATTGAAAGGTCCAAGATGATCAAGAATAGTCAGAATAACTAATAACTAACAAACCAAATATTCGTTTATATTAAACTCAACAAAACTAAATTCTTTCCCTTCATTATGAAATCCTATCTTATATGTCTAAGTATATTGTATTAAACTAATATTGTACTAAACTGAAAATTATCTAATAAGAAGCATTTTCTACTACCAAGACCCGTAGAAATGCCATACCTGCCTCGGAGACTTGAGTAAAAATTATAATATATATAAAATTGCGGTTACTTTTTGTATAAATGCAATAATAAGAAATCTTACAGAGAATGACGGTTACTTTATGTATGACTACAACATCATTAATACAATAATATAATAGAGACATCCAAAGCCACATTTTTATAAATGAGAAAATTACCTTAATTGAATGAAAGTTGAATTCATCACTAGTTTTTAATTACTAATTATTAGTAACCCTACCGTATTGGTTAATAAATTATTAATTTGGTGTTACCAGATAAAGCGTGGCACCTAGGTAAAAATAATCGAATATCTATTGATAACCAAATGATCTAGCATTGATTTTACCTATGGAAGTATTTAACTTGTTTTCTTTAATTTGTTTCTTTCAGATATTTTCACTTTCAAATAAATTGTTCACCTTGGTTCTATTTTTATTTAATATCTTAAAAAAATTCTAATTTATATAGTATCTGAAGTGGGGTTTTAACATCATGGTAATTGTATCAAATATTCTGGAATTACTTGTCCAACTCCTCTTTCGCTTCAATATTAAAACACCTCCCCAAACACAAACAAAATAAATGGATATTTAAATTAGTTTTAAGACATACAAATGCAATAAAAAGTACAAAATAATGTTAAAATATTTTCTTATATAAAAAAAATTATTTTTAAAAATTTATTTGTTGAAACGAATGTACTTTCTAATATTCTGTTTATTATACATGTTTGGTTTTTATTTTGATAAAATCAAGTTTATATCCCAACGAATAGCTTCCCACTTTACTAAAATTTTTAAACCAATTGCTATGTCTAAAGTATATATATTTAAATGACTTTGAAATATCTACATGCATGTCAAAGATCGATCGTAGACTTTCTCATATCATGAAAGACAACTATTTCATGAAATGCTTCGATATTTTATGATATAAGAAATTTTACGATCAGAATTCAATATGCATTTAAGTGAAACAGTTTTAATATATATATAAGTGAAAATATTTCCTTAAATAAAATTACATAACTGGTACCATTTAATTAAAAAAAATCCAGTGAAGTCAAAAGTTAATTAGGCGTACTAGTTGGTAATCCAAAGTTCGACTAATATGAATATTAGTTATAGAATATAAAGTTCTTCCCAAAAAACAGTTCATTATTATATTAATGATGGAATCTCAGATTCAAATACAGTAAATCCTCCTTTAAATACATTTTTAAAGAACCATCAGAAATTCCAATAATTATTCTTCCAAAAAAACTAATTTCTGCGACAGCAATTTGTCATGAGGAGACTTAGAATCTAACATTGTGAATGAGGACAGTCAATTCTTTTAACGCAGTTTTAAGCATTCGTCAAGATTTTTTGCCACGCTGGATAACATCATATAAGGCTCACCTCATGAACAAATATTTATAGGAAACGAACTGTTTTAAATTTATAGGTTTTCCTACAAATTTAGTAAAAAACTTTCTGCCACATAAATGATTGTATATTTTAGATAAAGTGTGAAAAAAGATTATGTGGTTAGGAACTTGTACGGGAGGATTTTTTATGAAACTAATGGTTTTACTTGATAAATTGTGATTGATATCCAACATCGCATACGGGAAAACTATTAGTGAAGCATTGATTTGGATTATTAGCTCTCAACACCACCTTCGTCTGACAAATATTCTCGCTTGGTTGAATAAATATATATATATACATCGTCGTAGCATATTGTATTTCTGCTCTGCAAATTCAATCAAAATCTGACCTTTTTCTACTCGTTTTGTATAACAGAAATATGGAATATATTAGCCAAAGTATATGAAAGTAAGTAACAGATAACTATCGGGAGGGATCCATTTGATATGTGTTAAACAAAGAAATGGTAAACACGATTGCAAAGCAGTCGTTTTTAAAAGCAGCATTATTGAGAATAATTTCAATTATTCCAAAAGCGTAATTATCGGAAGAATTTCGTCTTTTTTTTTCACTGTAAAGCTTTTAGTTCCAGACACTTTAGAAATGTTTGAACTGAAGAACTGAATCAAGGATTGAGAGTTTAAAATCTATGTCTAAAAACAAAAACAGAAGCCATATGCAAAGAATTATCACAAAAACTCATACCTTTGTGACAGGAGACGTTAAAATTGTTAAAATCAACTAGAACAGAAGACTCATGCAAAGAAGTATCCAAACAGCTCACTACCTTTGCAGCAAGAGCACGATAAAATCTTTAATTAAACTAGAACAGAAGACACTTTCAAACGAGTATCGAGACATCTCACACTACCTCTGTGACCAGAGCACATTAAAATCGTTAGCTCAACTAGAACAGAAAACACATACAAATAAGTCTCAAAACATCTCACTACCTTTGCAGCAAGAGTACGATAAAATGTTTAATTAAACTTGAACAGAAGACACTTTCAAACGAGTATCGAGACATCTCACACTACATCTGTGACCAGAGCACATTAAAATCGTTAGCTCAACTAGAACAGAAAACACATACAAATAAGTCTCAAAACATCTCACTACCTTTGCCGCAAGAGTACGATAAAATGTTTAATTAAACTTGAACAGAAGACACTTTCAAACGAGTATCGAGACATCTCACACTACATCTGTGACCAGAGCACATTAAAATCGTTAGCTCAACTAGAACAGAAAACACATACAAATAAGTCTCAAAACATCTCACTACCTTTGCAGCAAGAGTACGATAAAATGTTTAATTAAACTTGAACAGAAGACACTTTCAAACGAGTATCGAGACATCTCACACTACATCTGTGACCAGAGCACATTAAAATCGTTAGCTCAACTAGAACAGAAAACACATACAAATAAGTCTCAAAACATCTCACTACCTTTGCCGCAAGAGTACGATAAAATGTTTAATTAAACTTGAACAGAAGACACTTTCAAACGAGTATCGAGACATCTCACACTACATCTGTGACCAGAGCACATTAAAATCGTTAGCTCAACTAGAACAGAAAACACATACAAATAAGTCTCAAAACATCTCACTACCTTTGCCGCAAGAGTACGATAAAATGTTTAATTAAACTTGAACAGAAGACACTTTCAAACGAGTATCGAGACATCTCACACTACATCTGTGACCAGAGCACATTAAAATCGTTAGCTCAACTAGAACAGAAAACACATACAAATAAGTCTCAAAACATCTCACTACCTTTGCCGCAAGAGTACGATAAAATGTTTAATTAAACTTGAACAGAAGACACTTTCAAACGAGTATCGAGACATCTCACACTACATCTGTGACCAGAGCACATTAAAATCGTTAGCTCAACTAGAACAGAAAACACATACAAATAAGTCTCAAAACATCTCACTACCTTTGCCGCAAGAGTACGATAAAATGTTTAATTAAACTTGAACAGAAGACACTTTCAAACGAGTATCGAGACATCTCACACTACATCTGTGACCAGAGCACATTAAAATTGTTAGCTCAACTAGAACAGAAAACACATACAAATAAGTCTCAAAACATCTCACTACCTTTGCCGCAAGAGTACGATAAAATGTTTAATTAAACTTCAACAGAAGACACTTTCAAACGAGTATCGAGACATCTCACACTACATCTGTGACCAGAGCACATTAAAATCGTTAGCTCAACTAGAACAGAAAACACATACAAATAAGTCTCAAAACATCTCACTACCTTTGCCGCAAGAGTACGATAAAATGTTTAATTAAACTTGAACAGAAGACACATGTAAAGGAGTATCGAGACACTTCACTACCTTTGCAACAAGAGCAGGTTTGTTCTGCATTCCTACCCAGATCTATTACTCCCTACTTGACTTGTCCAACGACCAACGAATATATCCGCGCACTATAGTGCACGTCGTAACTAGCAGTTCCAGACCAGTGGCCTTCTACTGCTTGATTACTGTGCTACTATAACTTGTAATGTCAGTAATTCATGTCAGATATAAGTTCGTCTGTGCAGTAAAGATGTCGTATTCGCGGTCATGTGGTGACTTTTCCAGTACACTTAAAGTACACACAACCAATATAACAACGAAGATTTTGAACACATCATCCTAGGATTCCAAATATTGTACACAACATATTAAAGAAACAAAAATATTGGACACTCATTTCCCAATGGCCATCAAGTTATCCACAAATGTAAATAAACCGAAATAAATTTCTACAAAAAAAAAGCAAACCGTTCAATATATTATTTGTTTGCCAAATATTCAACGTTATAAAAATATTAATATTTTAATTTATCTTAGTGTTAGAAATCTCACCATTTATGTTAAACAGATATTTTTCAAATTCATTTGCATTAAGTAAATTTAAAAAACGAGACAACTAAAAGAGAGATGGTTTGTGTAAAAAAAAAGAAGGAAAGAAAAAATAAAGGTCCTACTTCTTCTGGAGTAGGAGAGTAATAAAAATTCAAAGCTTTCTTCGGCAAATTATTATCATGATTATGCCATTAAAAAAAAAGTTTTCTTTTTCATTTCCATGAAGAGGCTATATTAAAGTGTGCAATTTGAAATTGCAATCTCTGAAAGAATACAAATAAGAAGACATTATATTTGATTTCCATTTTGTAAAAAAAAAAAATAAAACGTCTATATCTAAAGAATTTCATCTCATAATTCATTCTAGATTTAATGTAGTGATGATTATAAGAATAATCACTTTTTAAACAATATTTCTTCTTTAAAAGTTATTTTAAGTTGTTTATTATATTTGTTTATTCACATATATTGTCCTATTCATAATTGCTGCCTCCTCAATTAAACATAAGGTTATAGTGATAACCATTCTTTAGTTATAATAACCTAAAACAATGTAACTTGACGTTTTCCATTTTGCTTACGTATAATAGATATCTCACCGTTCATAATTAAGAAATTTGGAAACCCTGGACATTAAAATTTGCAAATTTATTCAAATAAATATGTTTAAAATAATCTACATATAATTGGGATGTATATTATTTGTGAGATTAACAGATTTAGCTAGTTTATTAAGATATGTGGAAACGTCAAATTTAACTGATTATTCTAAATATCTAGATGTGCATCTGGTACAGTATTCTTCAAACCATTAAAAAAAACTATTTTTACTTTAAAATTTCTTTAACTTTTTTTTTACTTTTTCCTGAAATCAATAAGAATATATGATATTAAGACTCATAATTAAGTATCTTAAAGCAGAGTCAATGATAACTCAACGTCTGAAAATGATTATCATTATATTTTCTTTTATATATTTTAGTAAATTTTTTGTGAATTATCTTTCATTTTAAGCAATTTTTTTTCTTTTATAAATGTTTCTCTTTTGGCTTCCAGTGTCAATTGATTGTAATTTGATATACTGGTATTGTTTTAAAAGAAAAAACCTCCAGCATCCTTTCCATTGTATTCTTTCACATGCTTCAGCTGAGCTTTCTTAAACGGTTTATATTGTTTTACTTTATCCTTTATTTGTCTTTATTCTTTGATTTTTATTCACTGATTTTCCTCATTTCTTTCTAACGAATTGAATCATCAAATCTTTTTTTATTGTGCCT
This sequence comes from Hermatobates lingyangjiaoensis, assembly GCA_026182355.1. Taxonomy (NCBI): domain Eukaryota; kingdom Metazoa; phylum Arthropoda; class Insecta; order Hemiptera; family Hermatobatidae; genus Hermatobates; species Hermatobates lingyangjiaoensis. The sequence continues at coordinate 835,311 of JAPFBL010000175.1, read as the reverse complement.
TCTCTTTCATATGTAGTCCAAATCAATATTGTAAAAATATTATGTTCAAGTATGATAAATTTGATTATAAATAAGTAGAACAATTCTGAGGTAAAATGGATAAACCAACAGAAGTCTCCACACAAATGAAGTTTTATTCAACGCGTTTCGAACACTTTGTGTTCATCATCAGGAAAACACCAAGGAAGTGGTACTGACGGGTTGGTCAAGTGAAAACAACTCTTGTTTTTGAAAGAAACAGAAGTTGTTTTTGAAAACACAAAGTGTTCGAAACGCGTTGAATAAAACTTCATTTGTGTGGAGACTATTCTACTTCATTTGTTGGTTTATCCATTTTACCTCAGAATGAGTAAATACCACACAATTACGGATTACACAACTAATGATTTAAGTAGAACAATGTTTAGAAAAAGATAAGCGTTTTGAAGATTATTTATCACGTTTAGTAAATGATTCTAAGGAACAAAAATATATAAAATCATAAAATCTACTCCATTAGTCCATTAGTTAAATTCACTACTGTTTGCCATAAGGATAGAACTGAACAAATATCTAAATATATATTGAAAATATATTTAAAATATTTAACACATGTATGGAACATACATAATTAAAAATATAAAAAATCTACCTTGAAACAGATTTTTATATGCGATTTTTTTTCTTATTTTTTATAAGTTTAAAGACAGATAGTATTTCTGAAGGACAATAGTACATCAGTAATATTAAAAGTAAGGTTATTTATATATAGCATATTATATACATTTTTATGTATTTATGACATAAAGAATGGCATGTTTCGTCTGGTAATAATTATGTCTGGTAGTTTTTGTTGAGTTTTGTGAGAACTAAGGATGACTATTTTCAACTTTTGTAGTTATATAATTTTATAACCACTTCTTATTTGGTATATAGAGAGCAAAATACCTTTTATACATTTGAATTTTTATTTATATTAATGAAATTCTTGATTTTTGTTTTATGTGTGATGTAGACCGTGGAAACTCCAGTTGGCAAGGTACAACTTAGACACATGGTAGAATCGTTTTATTTCGTTACGGGGAGATGGTTGACACTGAGATGTGGCAAAATGCCACCATGTTAAAAATATTGGTTTGAACTGTTTTTTTTTTTCATTAAGTTGCTGGAAAACCAACAACATAGTTATAAATCAATATCAGTGCGACTCAAAATTTCTATTTAAACCTGAAAAGTGGACCGGTTTTTTGATTGAATATATATTTATAAATAAAAAACAGATTAAAATAATATTGTTTTCCTCACTTTCAAAATGTTAACTCCTTAATTACTATTTTTAGGAGGTGAAGTGGTAGTGTGACGAGATGACAGTGAACTCAAATATACTCAAATTAAAACTGTATCAGAAATCCCGATCCTCACTACTATATTTTGATGGCCTCGTCATCGGGAGGATCGAAACGAGTCGCTCCGCAGGCAGACCCCGACTGCCTGCGTCCTGGCAGTATATAAATATATATATATATATATATAAATTGTGTTAAACTGAATTGCCTTAATCAAACATACCTTTCTTTTGAGCAGTTTTTCAAATTTTCTTGATAATTTCAAATCATCTTGATTTAGTCGGTGAATTATTTGAGCAAAACTCTGGTTGGCCATCAATATTTATTGATTAACATTCGACACGTTTCGGCTGTCTCCAACCATTTTCAGAAACTATTTTAAACCATCACAAAACAAAGCTATTTTCATGGAACAAGTATGTAAACATAACAGTAAGCTAAATAAAATTGTTCACTAAAAAAATAAATATCTTTAAGTCTAACACTAGGAACATTTAACATTCAAAACATTACAAGGATGGATAAAAGACAAATTAAAGTTAGGTATGTTTGATTAAGGCAATTCAGTTTAACACAATTTGTATAAAAGAAGGTCTGCTCCCTATTTATATAATATAATATATATATATATATATATATATATATAACAGATTCAATAATATTTCCATTGTTTGATAGAACAGATGTGTTATCTAATCGGGATTTGGTCATATGTATGACCGAATTCGGTTATATGTATATACATATATAACAGATTCAATAATATATCCATTGTTTGATAGAACAGATGTGTTATCTAATCGGGATTCGGTCAAATTTTCTAGGTTCAAAAATCAAACTCTCATTGCCAACGTTTCGGTTTTATTTTAAAACCTCTTTCATAAGCCCTCAAACAAAGGATAATAAGAAATCACATATCAACATCCAACATATAAACAATATGAAAATGAATTATTACAACTTATGAATATAATAAGCAGAAGTATTTAGAGATAAGTAAGAATTTTTTAACTAAGAAAATGAAATTTACATTATTTAAAGAAACAACAATCTTAACCGGAAAAAACCTTCGACTGGACTAATAAGATACGAGTAACATTACAATTAACCTGAACACTTTCACTCAAAGGAACTAAATAAATAAAATTTCTCGATGTATATATATTGAATTTTGCTTCACCTTCAGCATTCACTAACCTTTTGCTGGTTGCCCCCAATCTGCATACTAATTTACGCTGCGTACCATGGTTTAGAGATTGATCATTATTTTACATGTTTAGTGTAAAATTATTATTTTATTGTTATTAGTTTTTATAATATTAGCTTCAAAATTTACATCTTATTTTGTTTTTTGATAAAGAACTTGTTTATTTATAAACGTACACCAGTAAATTGTGAATCATAAAATTTTAATGGGAAAGGTACCCAAATCAAGTAGAAAATATAAAATAAATCATTTATATAATAAACTATAATTCTATAATTGAATTTAAATGAATTCATATTATGTAAATATATTATAGGTTATAGCATTCACCTATTTTATATCTTGTTTAAAATATACAGTGTATGATAGCATAGTTATAATAACTTTAGTTGCAAAATTATAAAACATTTGAATTATTTCTGCGGTAAAAGTAGAAATATTTATATGATAAAGAGGCTGCTTTATCATAAAGAAATTATCTCTTTTTTACCTTTAAATCATCAGCTTAGAAACATTTTTTATAAAACGTTTGCCATATTTTCATAATTTATAAAAATACTTGACTTCTTTACACATCATGTAAATAATGAGAACATTTCTTTTATTATTGCTTGTCCAATTATATTTCTAAATTTTTACTCGTTTACAACTTTGCATCTTGATTCTCTTAATTATTTTACTCGACGTTTCTAAAAAGTATTTTTTTTTATTCTTAATCAGTTAATTTCTTTACTTATAAAAAAAAAATATTTTTAAACAAGTGATTATGAAACTTTATTTGTGCATTCATGAAAAATACAGAAAGCATTATTACAATTATACAACTCAAACAACAACCAAAATATTGTTTCTTTCTAACTGAAGAGTTCAATATGCTGATGTCTTTCTATCAAATAATTTACCAGTAAGTTTAATGAAGTTTATTACACTTAATAAATTATGAATAAATGGTAGTTTAAACTGTTTTTACACTGTTGTATTCATAGTAATTCATTATTTTTAGTGATTTTAAAACAATTATTAAATCAAGTGAAATGACTATGAACAACTTGATTGATCCAAATAGTTGGGTGCTAAACTAAGAGAATTCCGAACTAAACCATGGGTTGTTAGGAAGTATGTAACTTGACAGCTAAGGTATAATACTTGTATCTAGAGCACATTCATGGACTGAAAATATGAGAAGCAACTTGCCATGGAATTATTATTTCTGTTATAACCAGGACCGTTATAGTTGGGTACATAAAACCATTTTTTTTTTAAAAAATTAATATAACACTTCTGTTAATTTATATCTTTAAAGGTATTGTTCTAAGATTCATTGAGATATGCAAGCAGTTATTGTGTGGTATTTACTCAAGATTGGATAGGAAGATAAACAGAAAGTCTTCATTCATAGAAATGATTTAATAATACGTTTCGAATACTTCACGTTTCATCGTCAGGTTACATCACATATTTTTGTTTGAATTGTAGATGTAACCTGACAATGAACATTAAACTAACAATGTCGATGAACTGAAGATGTATGAAACAAGTTGTGTTTCAATCCATTTGTTTGTGTGTGAAGCCTTAGTGTTTTTTTTTCATCTCTAATCAAGTTCTATGATTATTTTTAAGAAAATGAGTTTTTATTTTTTTGTATATTAAGTGCTGAGAGAAAGTAACTATACTTACTAATATTGGTAAAACGCCACTCTTTTTGTATATATGTATTTTTACTCCTGTGAATTGCGTATAAACATCAGTAATAAATGCAGAAATTAGACCAGTTTGACCTACTGAGTCAAGAATCAAAACTACGTGCAACCTCTAAAAGAGTAACGTGAACGTAGAGATACGTAATCAATTTTCATATTGATGAAATCACAATTATAATTAAATCATGTTTATAATATAGAGAATAACCTAGCATTTTCTGAAGAAGAAAATAGACGAAATCCCAAATCTCTAAATACTATTTTACTAAAACTATAGAAACTAGAATCTCCTTTCAAAACTTTATATATATATAAGAAATTAGATAAATCGATTCCACGAACTGAATAAGCTTCATTCACAAAAAGAAAACACATAAGAGATCATAAAAACGGACTACCATATTTTGACTGCCTCATCATTAGGTACAAATATATGAGTCGCTCTGAAGACAAGCGAGGACTTACCCTAAAAATGTGACTCACATTTTTGGACCTAATGATGAAGAAATCAAAATATAGTAGTAAGTTTTTGATCACTTATATGTGTGTTTTTCAGTGATTTCAGTATATACCATATATATACACTAAATATAACAAGATTTCACAATAAATCATATGAAACAACAACCAATGATCAAACCACAATATGAAATGGAAAAAAAACTAAGATCTTTCTACCGTAACAAGCGGTCTTCGTCAGAGTCAAAAACCCCAACTGAAACCGTTATAATGGTTGTTAAAATATTGACAAGTGAATCCTTTGTTCCGTTTCTTTCTATGTGTCACGGTTTTTTTTTTAAGTAGATTATATATATATATAATGTCATCCTGATGTCGAGGCTATCAAAATATAGTAGTGAGTAGTTTCTGTGATTTCTTTCCTGTGTGTTTTTTTTTTTGAAAGTCTAGTTTATATATATATATAAATATATATATATATATAAAAGATTTCACATGAACACGTAAAATAACAATCAATGATCAATCCACAATATGAAAATGGGAAAACAATACTAAGATCTTTGAACCGTAACAAGAGGTCTTCGTCAGAGTCAAAAACCCAACTGAAACATTTGATGCAGGACATATCTGGTGAGGGGTTGAGAAGAGTGGGAGGGAAGAGTACTATTTTAAATACCACTAAAGAGTTATATATATACAGATTTTACATAAACAAAGGAAAAAACAATCAATAATCAAACCACAATATGAATTGCTTTCCCATTTCATATTGTGGTTTGATCATTGATATATATATATATATATATATATATATATATATATATATATAAAATAAAATTTTGTGTGAACTCAGTCAATTCTTCAAGTTCAAATTAAACTCTGATTGCCAATGAACACTGTCACGTGTTTATTTAAAATAGACAGTTGTTGCTGAGATTCGCAAAGTGTTTTCTTTTAAAACAAATTTCTAATGTAATACATTAGATATTGTGGGGGGCAATTGGATGGCGAGTACCTAACATCTTCAGCATAACGTCAGTCTTTGTGAAGAACGATTTCTACATTCAACAAAAAAATTCTATCTCCATGACTAAAATTCAAACTTGCCTTCTTCAGTACTAAAACCAGTCAAGTAACCTCTTAAAACTCGCCTAATTCTCCTATAACGAATATGAATGACGGTTTTTTCAATAAATTTATTCTACTCATATATTAGCAGTTTTTATTAAATAAATTTACTCTTTCTTAACCCTTTCACTGCTAATGACGGACATATACGTCATACAAATATGCATCACCAGTATATATACGTATATAGGTTGGACGTATATATATATATATATATACATCAATGATCAAACCACAATATGAAAATGGGAAAACAAGACTAATCCAAGAAAAATCCAGTTGGGTTTTTGACTCTGACGAAGACCGCTTGTAACGGTTGAAAGATCTTAGTCTTGTTTTCCCATTTTCATATTGTGGTTTGATCATTGATTGTTATTTCACGTGTTTATGTGAAATCTTTTTATATATATTTATATATACGTATTTTTGATCAGGTATATGTAAACCTGATCAAAAAAAAGGATGGAAATTTTAAATTCTTCAAAAAAAAATTGTGCACAGGGTAAAAAGATCACGTTTTGAAATTCACCCTTCAAGAACATGAAGTAAAAGGGTTAATATAATAACAAACGCAATTAATTTTAAAAAATCAGATTATTTTTAAACTCCCTAGTAACAAGAAGTATAATAATAGCACTAACCACTCGCTAATATTGATTTAGAATCATCCGCGGGAGATATCTTGAAAGATTTTCCCCTAAATTCCACCTCATGCCTGTTCAAACTGTAATGCAATTATCAGATCCCCTGCTCCGTTTCCTTCCTAATACTAATTGGTTTATTTAATATTTAGAAGCCAGAATTAGTGCACACGTTAAGACTTACGCTTTCCATGTTAAACTTTTCAGCAAATATCTACTACATTTCAATGTATTATGAAAAGTTAATATATTTAATTCCTCTTGTTAATTACAATACTAATTACAATTACAAAACATCTTTCATGTGAAAAAATAAATCTTCAATGCATACATTATATTTATTGAATACTGGCAAACTTACGATCGTAAATTCATTAACATTCAGCTAACTGAAACTCTGATCTGAAGATCCAAAATTAGTTATGGATTGCTGCATGATTTCCTTTACTACTGAATAAAGTAAACAGATCTATCATAATAATAGTATCAAATCTCGAGGGCGCCAATACTTCTATTTCAATCCTTTTCATCCTGATTAATGAAACACAGCTTTCTGCTATAAATTTGAAAAATCCATCCAAATCTTCAGTTTTATTTTTTAAAAATTTCTCCAAAATCTCCTTAAGAGGTTGGTGGTGTGAATTTGTGGACGTCGCAACTGTCAGACTTGCTTCACAATCAATTCTGATTCTTACTACATTCTCTACCTTAGTCACTTTGTCTACACAATAAAGCTAAAAACCTCCTGTACTTTTCAAAACTTTGCTTACATTTTGGAAAAAAAGTAACTTTCCCATCATGCATAATTCCTTCCAAACAAAAGAGCACAACTACACTATGAAGCCCATTATTGTGTAAAATATGAATTTGATCCATCAAAGATTATGGATGGTAGCGTGGTAACAAACTTTTGGATACATACACACAAACAAACAACACCAAAAAACGTCATAAAAAAGAACTTTGGGAAACTCAAAATATGTAATTCTATCAAAATCTCGGGATCGAATTAGTTTAATATCACCATAGTATTCTTATATTAAAGAAAGAATGAGTAATGGAGAACGGTCTTGATGCAACTACGGCTAAAATAAATCTTATTTACTTTAAGATTATATTAAGTTTAATATTATTAAGCCATAAGGAGATCTTTATTACTTAGACATACTATTATACTTAGACAACTCTCAAAGGAATACTAATGCTTTAGAACATAATGTAACATCAAAGTGTAGGAGAAAAGTCTCCTAGTCGAATCAAATACATACATATTCAGTATACATGACGTCATATAACGGTTGTACAATTATTAATAAGTGTATATTATATGTACTTGTATCTTTATATACACATAAAAACGTATGTGTATGTGCATATGTTTTTATGTATATATATATATAGTTCAATGTATAAAAAGAAACATAGAGAAATCAAAAGCACACAGTTACAGTCTTTAATTTTTGGTTTGAACCATCTTCAGGAGAGATAAGAGAGGGAAACCAAGCGCACTGGTTCAGGGAAGAACCAGTGCACTTGGTTTCTCTCTCTTATCTCTCCTGAAGACGGTTCAAACCAAAAATTAGAGACTGTAAGTGTGTGCTTTTGATTTTTCTATGTTTCTTTATGAACATTGAACTATATATATCCATTTCGGATCGTATTTTCATCGAAAAATTGTATACATATATATATAACAGATTCAATAATATATCGACCGTTTGATAGAATAGGTGTGTTCTTTAATCGGGGTTCGGTCAATTTTCCAGGATAAAAAATCAAACTCTCGTTGCCAACGTTTCGGTTTTATTTAAAACCTTTTTCATAGGCAGAAGTAAGAATTTTTTTACTAAGAAAATGAAATTTACATTGTTGTTCCTTTAAATAATGTAAATTTCATTTTCTTAGTTAAAAAATTCTTACTTCTGTCTATGAAAAAGGTTTTAAATAAAACCGAAACGTTAGCAACGAGAGTTTGATTTTTTATCCTGGAAAATTGACCGAACCCCGATTAGAGAACACACCTAATATATATATTATATATATATAAAGTTAAAGAGATAGATAAATATATATTCATAAAATCTGTATAAAAGTTAAGAGACATAAGGCTATGTTATATGTGTTAAACACACATGTTACAACCCCGTTGTTTACTGTACTTTCAACATAAACTAAGTGTAGTGCACATAAAAGTTTTAAAAAATGTAGACAATATTTATACAAATTTGACATTGTGTGTAACACTGCCCAATCATATTAATCCTATTATAACAGTAAACTCACTGACCTGTGTACAGGTATCCTTTCGTCTGCACCTGCAACAATATAAAATTCTACAATATACAAATAACAACAGGTATAATAGTATCTTAAACAAAAATTTTATCAAATTAATTATTTTTATTACCATTATCATAAGCAAAAAGCACTTCAGATTTGTTTAAACATCATACAGGTAAATAAATTAAACAATTCTGCACAAATGTATGTTAAATGTTGTGTTTTTCAGTCATAATTACAGTGATTCTATTTTCTTCAAATGTGAAACTCTTTAAAAAAATTTTTTTAAAAATCAATTACACATTTTTTTTTGATAAAAATTTCATTTAATATGTTTTTTACATGATGTACGTACGTGCAGAAAGATGTCATACTTCATCATAATTATAGTAATTGAAAGCAATATATTTTTACAATACTATTGAATGACTGAGTCCAAAATCATCACGAAAAACCGTTAATTTTTAATATTATGTATTCAAAACTACCACTGAATAAATAGTGGACTTCTTTTGTATGCTTTAACAAGTATGTTTCAATAATTATGAGAGCTTCTTTATATGCTCACAATTCTAGTGAGCATATACTAGAGCACATTATATACGTTGGATACATTTAAAAATATGTTAGATATATTTAAATACTTTTAATTGTATAAACTTGAAAGCTATATATATATAATTTGTATAAGAAAACAGGTGAATAATTAATTTTTGTATTTCAAGATCATTGAAATTAGGAAAACAAAACAAAAGTGCTATTACAATGTACACATTGTGTTTATAAAGGTTAAATGTGAAACATTAGAGGGTAATGAGATACAGTATGCCAGAGTGAGCAGGTGAAGAAAGAGACAGAGTGATCTGAATGTAGAGAGGTTGGTGTAAGAGGAAGAGGGAGTGGGAGCAAGATGGAAAATGGAAATGAAAGATGGAAGTGATCATTGAGGTTATAAATGAAACATTAAACTAAAAAAATAAAATTATAATTTCTTTTAAAAAAAGTTACTGTTTATAATTATTTAGTATTTATTTTATTTACTAGATAGCTATCTTACTTTTTTTATATCCATTTTAAGAATTTGTTGATAATCTATGAGCAACGAGTTGAAATTCTCCTAATTCAAAGACATATTCTAAATAAAGGCTGGTAAAACTTTAGGAGGACTCACGGTATAAAATTGTGGGCACCTTTTACAAAATGTTACAATTTATAATTGTTAGAAGTGTATTAATAATTAGTGAGTAGTTAAAAAATAAGCATAAAGTACGCTTGGGAGGCAAACCGACTTAATGCAATTCTTTAGTAAAATTATGAAACAACTGGACCAATAAAACTAATTATGATTGTTAATTTCATAATTTAATCCATTTTATTTAAGTATTAAGTATTAAAGTATTAAGTGTTACGTATTAAATATTATGTTAAGTATTTAAGTAAAATATATTTTAGATAACCTTTGTAAGGTTTTTCTAACTTAAAAATCTATCTGAACTAATTCTTCGTTTGTGTAAAAATGGCGGAACTTCTATCAAATGTTTGTTTGAAATAAATTTCATTAAACATTTAATACCAGTATTGTGTATGAAATATTGTGCAGAATATACCTTAAAGTATATGTAAAGAATAGCGATGAAATATAATATCGATTGACATCATCTATGAATAAATAAATAGATGTTACCTTCAATTTGATGAGAAGTAATGTCTGACTTGTTGCTCTGGTGAAGTCCCAGTGGTGACTGGTACGAACATGCACCAACTCTTATAGAGAGTCCACAAGTTACAGAGTCCAAAAGTTCACTTCCACTCTTCAATCTTTTCGCTAACTCAACAATTACGTCTTACTTTATTAAAAGAGCAAATAAAATATCTCATAGTATTCCAATCAGTAATTATATAAACAATCTTCGGTTGTTTTATTCAAAAGCAAATGTATTCATTAGTTCATCTTTTTGCATTGTTAATAAGTGACTCTGTAGTTTATATGAATTGATAGTGTTTGTGATTTAAAATAATTTTTATAACAATGAAAGATTGCAAATAATAGTTATAATTAAATTTCAAATCTAGAACCTTTTTTATAGCAGTTCCACAATTGATTTATTTCATCAAATAATGATTTATTACATTCAATGATGAAGAACCTAGGAAGGTTACAGACCATAACAGGTTAGCCCACAGCATAACCAGTACAAAAAGTATTAAAAATGTAATATTTATAAAAGAAACAAAAAATAAAACAGAAAGAGTAAATGAAGAAACATTAAACAAAGAAAAATTAAGGATGAGAGGAAATATCAAATTGACTAATGTAGAAAGTATAAATGAAATAATAATAAAAATTATTTGTCAGAAAAATAAATTTCAAACACAAATAATTTTATTGATAAATGAGAAAATCAACTTGAATAATAAACTAAAAAAATTTACTACAGGAAATTACAACAAAAATTGATTACTTTAATACTTGGAGGAAATCATGTATCCACTAAAGAATTAAGGACTAATTAAAAGCATCTTGAAATGATTTAGGAATGGAAAGTAGTCTTAGAAACGTTGAAAAAAGAAAAAACATGAGATCATGGAGTTAACATGAAATCAACTGGATCCTGACTAAAGGATAAACATGTAACTATTCATTCGGAGATCAAGTGATGTTGAATTCAGCCCCAATGAAGTAAATTAATGGTTAATTCTTTTTGTTTTAAACACATTTCGTACAAGAGAATACTACATTAATTATACAAAATTGTACAACTACATCTAATTATCCATTGTAACAGCACAAATTATTTGGGCCTAAAGATTGACAAGTTCTACAGCATATCCATCAAAGATTACAGGAGACTACAAGATCAGGCGTTTTATTTCTTATTCTGTGATCTTCAAATATTGGTTCTCATTTAAGACCAAAAAAAGTTATAAAATTCCAATAAATTATAATTGAAAATTTCATCATTTGATTTGTTTCAGATCACACTGTGAAATATAAAATAGAAAATATTTTATGTAAATATAAAAAATAATAATAATTAATATAATAATAAATGATGTAAATAATGCTGTATCCTTAAGCATTATATGATCAATGTTTCATACTCGTAAATATTATGTATTTATTTTAATTGTTCATTAAATATTTCACGAACTCTATTAATTAACTTTTTATAATTAGTATTTCTGACCAAACCAAAGCCTAGTTGTACTCTTCTTGTAATATAGTAGCATAATTAGTTTTTAGTATATTACTTATTTGAAGAAAATTCATTCTTTTAGAGAGCTGAACAAAAACCATTAGTCTCCTCATTTAGCTGTTCATTAAGCAAAAAAAAAAAGTCTCTTTCTTCAGCTACCTCATTGTTCAACTTTTTTTCTCATATTTTTTTTTGTAAAAAAAATGAAACAAAGAAAAGTTATTTTTTGTATTGTACTTGATGACGTGAACTTTTGATTACTCTTTTATTATAACTACTTTTGAGATTATATAGCGAATTAAATCTGTTTCTTAAAGTCTACTGTAAGATATGAAATACAAATCTTGAAAGCAATCAATTCGTTACTGAGAATCATTAGACTTGTTATAAGAATTATAACTTTAATGTAGGTATAGTTGATATGAAAAATTCTATTTTGAGATTTTAATGGATTATGCATTTTGATTGTGCTGGATTATTCCAGCATACACTTTCAAAAGTTTGTAGGCATTCTACAGATGTCATCATCTGGTGTATCAATTAACATTATGAATGAAAGTATTCCCTATAAAAATGTTCTCTATAGTTTATTGCAACATTACATCACACAAAAGCCATCATTAGACCCCATTTTTAACCTAACTAATACTCAAACAGCTAAAATTTTTTAATTAATGTTCAAATATTATAAGAAATAAAATTAATTGACATTCGAATACCTATAACTTGTATGTACTAATGCAAATCTTAAAGAATACCTGGCAAAAAAATTCTAAAACTTTTCGTCAATTTACATTTCATTTTTCTAGGCTTAAAACCAAATAAAATAGTTTCCACTTACAGATATTTAATGAGTTATTTAATTTGTTGACATTTTTAAATTTAAATCACTGGAAAAAAATTTAATGATTTTACAAAAAGAAGGCCAGTTTTGTATAAAAATGTACCAAATGATATGATCAGATTGAGTTTGAATGGTTAGAACACATTTGATAATAAAATAAAACACAAAAATAATTGCTTAAAACACAGACAAATTTGATATATAGTTTTTGCTGAAATTTCTTTATCAGAAAACTGCATGCCAGTACAGTTTGTCTATTCGGAAGATGTTTTATTTTCTAAACTATTAAACATGGAACATTCAAGTTTAGCCTTTACTATCTAATTAAAATTATTAAATAGTAATAAATTATCGTCCGTGTGATAGATAAATAACTAAAAAAGATTCATCGAAATGTGGTCAGTTTATTCAACTTTCAATCAAACTTTTGTTATCAAAGTTTCGATTTCATTTAAAATCTTTATAATTTTTTTAATAATTTATAAATTTTAAAAAATTTAAAAACAATTAAAAATTTTAAAAATTTTTTAATAATTATAAAGGCCTACAAAATAGAGGAAAATAAGAATCTAGATAGAAACATTTTAAACACAAACAAAAAAAGTGCATTATGAAAATGTACTTAAAATGATTAAGTTAGGATAAAAATTTCATGAATTTGAGATTTATTGATAAGACAAAATGGAATACAAACAGCACATTTAAATTTGAATAATCCAAACTTATTCTACTTACGACATTTGCATACATTCACTAAACATTTTTTATACCAGTATTAAACTAGAGAGATTAGTTATAATTTATAAGAAATTTTAAAAATATTTGAAGGGTTTTCAATGAATTAATTTGATATGTAAAAGGTATGAAATTTTTATATTTATTAATGGAAATACCACATGAAAATTTAGTTCATGTATTTTTCAAGCAGAAACATGACTGTTCTTTACTGTATCACAGCAATTTGGTTAAATAATTCTAGAATAATTATAAATATTTGATACACGTGGACATAAGTCTGTTGTATAAGTATTTTGCAACATATTTTCTGAACAACATATTTTACAACCTTGTATTTTCTGAACCAATACATTAAAGGGTGGTTTTTAGCTGTTAATATCAAGTTACCGCTATTTTATGGTATAAAATATCATGATTATTTGTTTTTTTTTTTAGTTTAGCTTCATTTGTATGCTTTGAATCTATTTTTGATGATTTTTTGATTCTTTGGTTGAGAATATTTTAAACACTCTATAAGTTGCACAGTGTGACATATCTTATTGAAATTTGATAGGCATGTGTTTACCACTTTGCCTGGAAAAAAACTTATTCATGTTAGGTAATATTAAAGGATTGAAAAGATAATCGTATTTTATGTTAAAACAGTCGTATTTTATTTTAACCGACTGAAATTACCATTTTATTTTATGGTAATTTCAGAAAATTTAAATTTCATATTGAGTATTTTCTCAACATTGTCTTTCAATTCTATGAATATGGGAAAAAGAAATACATGTTGCAAAAAAAAAAAAAAACAACTACCAAGTTTATCCTGCAGTCATTTTCATAGAAATGCTCTAATAACCATTACATCTTCTGTGGAAAAGTTACATGAATTGAAAAGTTGGAAATAATACATTAAAAAAATTATTTTAAGATTTTCTTCTCTAGACCACATATATTCTAAACTATTTCTCTTTAAGGAGATTTGGTTTTTAAAAAAAAACACCTTAAACTAACATTTGGTATTCCTAGACATCTTCAGGGCTACATCAGTACAGAATTAATCACAATAACACGAAAAAAAGAAGTTGAATTATTTATAGAGATATTGTTACATCATTACGTTGGTATTTTTGAATCGCTGAAATACTGAAATATAGATCAAAACTTAGCTCAAGTTGTGTTTTTGAGAATTATTTGAATCTGCAATAAACATATATAAAGAAAAATAGTTTAAAAAAAATTAATTGAAATTTGTCAATCAACTTGATACGTTACTTAATAGTAAAGTTGAGTGTAGGCCACTGAGATTTTTAAATGAATATTTATAACAAGTTTTTTTTGGACCGGATTTTATAGCTATATTCAGGCAATCATATCAAGGCCTATATTAATTATTTTCAGGCCTATATCGATATTAATATATTTATAATATGCTAATATTGATTTCGTATTTTTTTATAAAAAAAAAGTTTTTTACACATTGTGATCTAAAACAAAGCTTAAAATTTAAATTAAACAAAAAGTTTAAATTACATTTCAGTTAGTTTAAAACTTTATATTTTATGGTTATTTGAAAACAAGAATTTCTTTTTTTTTTTTTCTTGGATAGTTAAAAAACTATCCAAACTATCCATTTTGAACTTTTTAACTAGTTCAAAATGAAACAATCTCTAAAGTATGAAGAAATAAAGTTGAACATAATTCAATTTCTCCTACCTAATAGCAATTAGTGTTACATGATAAGTTTTAACTGAAAATGAAAATTGGATGGCATTAATTAAGAAAGTATCAAAGTTGATGTATTAGAAGGAGGTGTGACACTTCACCCAGTATATGGCTGATGAGGTATTTTACGAAAGCACTCAGCATTTCTTAATTGAGAAAAGAGGCCCTTGCTTATTTTATCTTGTCTGGAAATATTTTCTGCCCCCCAGCATTCCACAAGATCACTTTTTCATTACATTATCTTAAGCTTTATCATTAATTATTTATAATAGTTAGGTTTGATGTTCCATTAACGATTAATATTGTTTATAATCCTGCTTACCCAATAAAATGATGTTCAATTTCAAGCATAATTTAGTTAGAAATTGTTAATTTTACTCTGATTTAACCACAGTACCCAGGTTTATTTGGGTACATTCATTTTATAACAATCGGCTTTAAGTCAATCCTACCTTTTAAAGATGTTTTGATAATAAATATCTTATCAAATAAATCTTATTTTTGAATAAAAGGCCTGGATGTATCAGTTTTTCGACGCACAATCAAAATCTGATGGTACTTGCTTTGTAGTTTTTATCTTTTAGTCCGATAGTTCTAAGTTGAATAAAATCACTCACGCTATTAATAACAAGTATCAATTCTTGACGTTTTATTCTAAATATTTTTTTTTTGTTTACTAGAGTTTAAAGAGAGTTTTCCAACAGTTTTTTCTTCTCAGATGGTCATCGTTTAAACTTCAAATCATAAAATTTTTAGAGATTTTGAAAATAAATAAAAGCAATACAAAAATTTGTTGTAAATAAAATTTGCTTTAATAACATTTTTTTTTTTAAAAAAAAAAAAACTCTCATTGACTGTCAGGTGAATACTAGAATATAAAGTATTTCTTTCTTTACATCAGGTAAAACTGGAAAAAAGTATTTTATTTTTACTGTGGCTTTAATAACTTTAAACTACCTGAAACATTGCCAGGCTTAGCTCGAATTAATGTGAGTGAGTAAATTAAAGTAAGTAAGCAGGTACTGTACTAAACAGCAGGAATCTGATAATTAATGCGAGTGAGTAAATTAAAGTAAGTAAGCAGGTACTGTACTAAACAGCAGGAATCTGATAATTAATGCGAGTGAGTAAATTAATGTAAGTAAGCAGGTACTGTACTAAACAGCAGGAATCTGATAATTAATGCGAGTGAGTAAATTAAAGTAAGTAAGCAGGTACTGTACTAAACAGCAGGAATCTGATAATTAATGCGAATGAGTAAATTAAAGTAAGTAAGCAGGTACTGTACTAAACAGCAGGAATCTGATAATTCAGAGGTAACAGCTCTAACTACTGTGATGACTACCCTAAAACAGAGACTACTTTGGAACAGAAGAAGAGTGACAGAGTGATGATGTAGTTTTACTGGAAGACTGCTAATGTCGACTGGAAGAAATATAAATTGACTTTTTCCGGTAATTCACCGCATGAAATGACAGCAACAATGACAACAAACTGATTAGTAAACAACATAGCGTCCACTGTTCTGTGAACCTTAAGATTTAATCCTTAAGATTATTAAATACATCCATAAACACCATATTATCATAAAAATTCGTCAGTCTTCCTGAATCGTTGTTGTGACGCCCGACAGGTTTTGCTCATTCTGCAACTTTAATTGGGACTAATAACAGTCAAAAGATGCTATATCTAGAGGAATATTTGTGGGAAAGATCCCACAAATTCCTATAAAACAAGCAGTGTTAATTATAAATATTATGTCACTTATCATCTGATTTAGTAAAATAATATTAATCATATATTGGCACTATATTTTTGACTGCTATTTTATACTCAGAATTTTTGACTATTATCAGTCCTACTTGAAGATGAGCAAACGTGTGAAACAGATCTACAACAACGATTCTCGAGATATGATGGATTTCTACATCATAAGCCTGTATCTGCCTTATGACAAAAAAAAAACATTTATTAATCTACGTTATTTCCAATAATACACTATAAAACAAATTTTTACTAAGAAGCAAATATATTACAGTCAATATGACATTGTACATGATAAGTACATGTATTTGTACGATGTGAACTAAGCTAAAACGTCCATTAAGAACGGTTAAAGATGGTTGCATAACCTGACACTTACTAACCTCTATCAGTGCTGTAACAACAAATGATATGATACTTCATATTATTAGTTAGCACTATAGATGATGATATTATCAAATAAAGAAGAATTAAAAATCTTCTCTCGTACACTTCCTCCTTATTCCATCACTTCTCATTTTCTCCACATTTAAAAAAAAAAACAGAGTTATCTTAAGTTTAAAAATATTATTGTAATATTATAATTAAAATTGTATGTATTATCTTATTATTAATACAATTGAATATATTATTTATACTAGTTACACATTTAGGATTTAAAACCTATTGAAAAATCTGTTTTACTTGTGGAGACAAACAAGGTTTGAAATCCAGTTGACTGAAAAAAAAAACTGTCCAATGTTAGATGATTCATTCTTCAATATAACCTCGTTTTAATCTTGTTTTCAGTTTTACGTAAATATACATCTAGGATGATTAACTACCTGTTACTCGTAATAAGGAATACGCATCCTATACAAGGGTTCAGAAGTAAATCCTGCAGTCCACAGAACTTTCCTCCTCCTCCCACGTTAGTAAACATGTACTGAATAAAATGTCTTTAAAGAAAAAGCTTTCAAGCTAATCATTTTTAACCATAATTTATCATTTAATTCCGGAAATCCATTAAATTATCTAAACTGAATAGAGATAAAGGGGCTAGCGATATTGAAATAGAGTAAGAGATTGTTTCTTTTATGAGAGCTCTTATAATGTAAAACAAAATTATCTTTTAAACTATTTGAAATAACCCTATAACACTGGCTATTCTTAGTGCTTTCATAATTTAGAGAGCATGGTTTTTGCTTTAAAAACGTGTTTACAACTTTTGCATGCAACAGTAATTTTATGAAGAAGTAGTCTACTTATTCATATCATCAAAATAATCAAAAACAAACCCTGGCTTGCCTTCCAAGAGTAAATCTCTGCGAAGAACACTTGTCATGATTCAAAAATCTTAGTTGCATTTCTGATTTTCTCACAGTGGTTTAGACGTTTAAATATATATATATATTGTTGAAATGTACCGCAGCTTCGGCATTAACAACTTTCAAACTAAGCTGTTCCAGTCTCCTGACAGTCTTACGAATATAAGGTGGTAATTCCCAAATAATTGGTGCCGAAGCTGCGGTACATTTCAACAAAATATGCCTCCAAGAAGATTTGCTGCCAGCCTATGCTAATATATATATATATATATATATATATATATATATATATATATATATATATATATATATAACAGATTCAATAATATATCGACCGTTTGATAGAATAGGTGTGTTCTCTAATCGGGGTTCGGTCAATTTTCCAGGATAAAAAATCAAACTCTCGTTGCCAACGTTTCGGTTTTATTTAAAACCTTTTTCATAGGCCTACAAACAAAGGATAATAAGAAATCACATATCAACATCAAACATATACACAATATGAAAATGGATTGTTACAACTCATGAATATTACAAGCAGAAATATTTCAGAGATACATAAAACAATATTACTTACAGAAGTAAGAATTTTTTAACTAAGAAAATGAAATTTACATTATTTAAAGGAACAACAATGTTAGCCGGACAAAACCTTCGACTAGACTAATAAGATAACATTACAAATAACCTCAACACTGTTCACTCAAGGGAACTAAATAAATCAAATTTCACTAAACCTCAGCACAACACTCCAGAATAAATATTACTTAAATTAGTAATATCACTTCTATGATTAATCGAACTTAGATCCTTTTTAATATATAACATCTCAAGTGTCTTCCTTCTTTGCTCATCTTTTTCCTTTTCTATTATAGTTGTATCTTCAAAATCGAACGTGTGACCTTCGTTTATTGCATGCCCAGCTAATGCTGTTGCGTTACTTTTATTTGTTCTTATGGAATAATTATGTTGGTACAACCTTTCTTTGAGAAAACGACTAGTTTCACCATAGTAACACTTGTCACAGTCTTTACATTTGATGGCATAAATGAGGTTACTTTGTAACTCCTTCGGTATTTTTTCTTTCAAATTTGAAAATAAAGATTTATTTTTTCTTTTATTATAAAATGCCAGTGTAACTTCAGGTACGTTTCGTTTGAACACTATTCTATTTCTAATTCTTATTTCTATTCTTATTTCTAAGAAATAAGTAGTCCATGTTTTCTAAATGAAAATAAGAAAAGGGTGAAATTATTGTTACAGAAAAATTGTTATCCGAAGAACTTAGTTGAACGATATTGGTTAAGATATTTAAGACAGCAACCAGCACATTCAAATGAAGATCATGCTGAACTGGAAGTTATAAATAGGAAGTATTTCAAATTTCCTTATGTTGAGGGCTTATCACAATCAATTAGAAAAGTGTTCAAACGAAACGTACCTGAAGTTACACTGGCATTTTATTATTTCTAAGAAATAAGTAGTCCATGTTTTCTAAATGAAAATAAGAAAAGGGTGAAATTATTGTTACAGAAAAATTGTTATCCGAAGAACTTAGTTGAACGATATTGGTTAAGATATTTAAGACAGCAACCAGCACATTCAAATGAAGATCATGCTGAACTGGAAGTTATAAATAGGAAGTATTTCAAATTTCCTTATGTTGAGGGCTTATCACAATCAATTAGAAAAGTGTTCAAACGAAACGTACCTGAAGTTACACTGGCATTTTATAATAAAAGAAAAAATAAATCTTTATTTTCAAATTTGAAAGAAAAAATACCGAAGGAGTTACAAAGTAACCTCATTTATGCCATCAAATGTAAAGACTGTGACAAGTGTTACTATGGTGAAACTAGTCGTTTTCTCAAAGAAAGGTTGTACCAACATAATTATTCCATAAGAACAAATAAAAGTAACGCAACAGCCTTAGCTGGGCATGCAATAAACGAAGGTCACACGTTCGATTTTGAAGATACAACTATAATAGAAAAGGAAAAAGATGAGCAAAGAAGGAAGACACTTGAGATGTTATATATTAAAAAGGATCTAAGTTCGATTAATCATAGAAGTGATATTACTAATTTAAGTAATATTTATTCTGGAGTGTTGTGCTGAGGTTTAGTGAAATTTGATTTATTTAGTTCCCTTGAGTGAACAGTGTTGAGGTTATTTGTAATGTTATCTTATTAGTCTAGTCGAAGGTTTTGTCCGGCTAACATTGTTGTTCCTTTAAATAATGTAAATTTTTTTTCTTAGTTAAAAAATTCTTACTTCTGTAAGTAATATTGTTTTATGTATCTCTGAAATATTTCTGCTTGTAATATTCATGAGTTGTAACATCCATTTTCATATTGTGTATATGTTTGATGTTGATATGTGATTTCTTATTATCCTTTGTTTGTAGGCCTATGAAAAAGGTTTTAAATAAAACCGAAACGTTGGCAACGAGAGTTTGATTTTTTATCCTGGAAAATTGACCGAACCCCGATTAGAGAACACACTTATTCTATCAAACGGTCGATATATTATTGAATCTGTTATATATACATTTGGGTTTATATAAGAAGAAATATGGGTTTTATGAGGATATAAGAAGAGTATATGGAGAAGATGTGAGTGAATTTTGAAGAAGTGGAGAAGTTACATTGTGAAATTAGCTAAACAATCAAGTAGAAGAATTTTCTTATTAAAATGTCGAAGTTCCTGTTTGTTTCCAAAAATATTAGTGATTAGTTTTCAGGATGGAAGTGGTAACCCTTTTCAAGGAAATGGAAAAAGGTTAAATCGTTTTAAACAAGGGTTTTGAAATTGAAATTAAAGTTAACTTATTAACATGAAATAGTCTTATTATATTTTAGAATTTTCGAAGTAAATTACCAGAAAGTTTTGAAAACTAATTTTTCAATAATATTTAAAGAGTTTATATTTAAAAAATAAATTAATTTAAAAAGAAGATATCCTTCATTAAAAAAGGTAAAGTTTTTTCATTCTAATTTGGCGTAACAATTTAACAATGTTAAATTCCAGGGAAGTTTATTTTCTCATTAAGAAAAATTTGCAATTGAAGTTGGTAAAAAAGAAAATTTAATTTTTTAAGGGGATTTAGAAAAATTTTTTATCCCAAATTGGAAAACGTGATACAAAGAAGAATTGAAAATAATTCAAAAGGAAACCATTAAATAATTTTTCAAATCGATTAAAAACAAAATGATGATAGAAATTGTATAAGAAAACTTAAATTTTTAAAGAAATAGAAAATTTGGTTTGTAAAAGTACAAATCTGGTTACTGTGATAATCAAAAAAGAAATATAAAGAAAAAATAAAACTTCTTAAAGATAGTGAAAAATTCAATACAAAAAGCCTTTCAAATTCAAATAAAGTAAACGTATTATGAACTAAGAAGCACTTGTATAATCTAGTCAAGCTTGAAATTAAAATTTACAATGGAATAGAAAGTAAGGTTTGGAAGTCAAAAGGTTTTCCTTTCCTATCTGCTTATTGGAAGTCCAACTTATGAACTTTAAAAATAGAAAATATCATTACATTCTCAAAATGAATTGAATTAAAAAATTCATTAAATTAAACAAGTTTAAATAAATTAATGTGACGAATTTGTTTATAGAGAGGTTGTTTATAATTACCTTTTAATCTACATTTATTTGTAAATAAAAGTGGAATGATTAGTTAAGGTTAAGTGAAAAAGGTTTTCCTTTCATTGGACCTTAAGTGGCAAGGATTTCACCTTTTTCTATTTATAAACAAAAATATGGTTCCAATGGGTAAAAAGTTTGAAATATAGTTATGTTCTATTGGAAAAAGAAATAAATTAGGTACGAAAAATTTATTAAATTTAGTGGACGATTTGTTTTTAATTATTAAAAGGGAGAAAAGAGAATGTATTAAATATATTTAATTCTTTTTAAGCTACAATTCATTGGAAGTAAGAAAGATGGAAACTGCCATTTTAATTAAAGAAAATAAAATCTATTTAAATTGGAAAAAATACCAGGTCAAAATTAACCCATTTTCTCATGTAAAACCAAAAATTAAATTGCGTCCAAAAGGTTAAAAAATTATTGAAATAAAGTCCAGTTTTCTAAATGAAAATAAGAAAAGGGAAATTATTGAAGAAAAATTGACCAAGAAAGGAAGAATTGGTTAAATATTTAAAAGAACCAGCCATTAAATGAAGATATTAACTAATTTAAATAATATTTAAATTTCCTTATGTTGGGGTTATAAATAATTAGAAAAGTGTTAAAGAAAGTACCTAAGTTACAGGTTTTTTAAAAGAAAAAATAAATTTTATTTTCTTTAAAGAAAAAATCCAAATTCAAAGTAATATTTTTAAATGTAAAACTTGAAATTTTTGCTTGTAATATTCAAGTTGTAACAATCCATTTTCATATTGTGTAATGTTTGATTTGATATGTGATTTCTTTTTCCTTTGTTTGTAGGCCTATGAAAAAAGGTTTTAAAAATAAAACCGAAACGGGCAACGAGAGTTTGATTTTTTATCCTGGAAAATTGACCAAACCCCGATTAGAGAACACACCTATATATTATTATATAAATATATATATTTTTATTTATTTATTTATATTGTTAAAATAGCAGCAGCTTCTGCTCTCACGATTTTTGAGCTGGTGGCCTCGATCTCTTGCCGTTGGAGCTTCCACATGAATTATCCAAGGGACATCAATTCATTCGAGGTTTCGACTATAATTACGTTGGTCATCGTCAGATAAAATTTTGCTTCATGAAGGATGCTTATATTTGTATACAAGAAGATTTGCTGCCGATTTACTCTATATAAGCATCCTTTATAAGCGAAATTTTACCTGACGATGACCAACGTAATTATGGCCGAAAGCTCGAATGAATTGATGTCCCTTGGACAATTGATGTGGAAGATCTAACTGCAAGATAGAAGAATCGCCCGCAAGATTGAGGCCACCAGCTCAGAAATCGTGAGAGCAGAAGCTACTACACTTTTTAATAATATTTGCGTACAAGAAGATTTACGCTGATTTACACCAATATATATATATATTCATTTCCGTGAAATGTTATTACTTCTTGATGTTAAAATGTTTCTGAGGAAGTTGAAGGACACCAGAATGAAACGGTGTTACAGTATTATTGGTGAGAACTCATTTCAGACCCGCTGTTCATGTTCCCCCCCCCTTCCCAAAGTCAATGCAGCACCTGCCCTTGTAAGGCAGTAAAATTATTTCTGTAACCCTCCGCCTTTGTTCTGGAGAACAATTGAGCTCTTAACTCAAAATGATTAGGAATTCCCAATCCGTATACACAACACCAATGCCTACCACTATCAGGCTTTCCATTTCTACTGGTTTATTCTAGAATAAATTTGTGGAACAGAAATGCAGCAAATCAATTTTTTTTTTCATAATTTGGTTGACAGTTGGATATACTTATTACTAGTTACTAGATTATTCTCCCAATTGACGAATTATACTCTTGTATAATATCTCTACCATGAAAAGTTTTCAATATGAAAAAGTAGTGTCTCTTAAATGAATTACATATTAAAACTATTGTGGAATTTGCCCACAAAGAATTAATTGATTTTCAAAATCACATATTACAACTGTTTGGAATTTGCCCACAATGAATTAATTGATTTTCAAAACACTTATTAAACTATTGTGGAATTTGCCCACAAAGAATTAATTGATTTTCAAAATCACATATTACAACTATTGTGGAATTTGCCCACAATGAATTAATTGTTTTTCAAAATCACTTATTACAACTATTGTGGAATTTGCCCACAAAGAATTAATTGATTTTCAAAATCACATATTACAACTATTGTGGAATTTGCCCACAAAGAATTAATTGATTTTCAAAATCACATATTACAACTATTGGGAATTTGCCCAGAAAGAATTAATTGATTTTCAAAATCACTTATTACAACTATTGTGGAATTTGCCCACAAAGAATTAATTGATTTTCAAAATCACATATTACAACTATTGTAGAATTTGCCCACAAAGAATTAATTGATTTTCAAAATCACATATTACAACTATTATGGAATTTGCCCACAAAGAATTAATTGTTTTTCAAAGTTATTTATCATGAATAGATGGATAATGCTAATCTATATGAAAGTATAACATTTTCTATGGTTGTGAGTGTTTTATATACTTTCCCAAAGGGCTGTAAAATCAAGTTTATTTATTTTATTTGTTTAATGGTATTAATCAAGTCGAACCTGGCAAAGTTTGGGTAAGTAAAAATTATTATAGATATAAAGGGTAGAGTTACAGGGAAATATAATCCTTGTTTTTGTATATACTTGTCTGTTTACATTTTGATACTTATCTATCAGTTAATAGAAATTTTTAATAAAAATAATCATGAAGTAGTCTCAGTTAAATAAATCTTTTTAACATTATCTTTTTTTATCTCCCAATTCTAATATTTATCTTATAATCCTCCTCCTCGTCTCCCCCACCTCAAATATCCAAGAAAAAAAAACTAGTTATACTCGTAAAATTGAAAATTTCTGTAGTTTATTAAAAGCATGGCAATTATCTATAACATGGAATAAACAATGAATGAAAGGTTCAATGTATTCACGAAAATTCTGGCATACTGCATGCTATAAAACTATCTTATGCTTATAGCTTTCCTAGGGATAGTCTTCATTTACTCTCATTAGGAGAAAAATTTGCAATTGAAGTTGGTAAAAAAGAAGATATTCCTACATTTGATATTATAGGGGATTTAGAAAAGATTTTTTCATCCCTAAATATGGAAAACAGTGATACAATTAGAAGCCAATGTGTAAATATAATTACAAACCCGGAAACGATTAAATAATTTTTCAAATCGATTAAAAAGGCAAAATGCATGTATAGAAAGTTGCTATAAGAAAATTATAAGTTTTTAAGAGAACATAGAGAAATTGTGGTTTGTAAAAGTGACAAATCTGGTAATACTGTGATAATCAAAAAAGAAGAGTATAAAAAAAAATGAAAACTCTCTTAGAAGATAGTGAAACATATTCAATCACAAGAAGAGATCCTTCATCAACATTACGAAATAAAGTAAACAAGATAGTTGATGAACTGAAGAAGACATATGTATAGATCTACGTCAAGCTTCGAAATTAAAATTTACAATGGAATAGCACCAAGAATTATGGTTTAGTGAAGCTACACAAGCCAGGTTTTCCTCTCCGTCCTATC
This sequence comes from Hermatobates lingyangjiaoensis, assembly GCA_026182355.1. Lineage (NCBI taxonomy): Eukaryota > Metazoa > Arthropoda > Insecta > Hemiptera > Hermatobatidae > Hermatobates > Hermatobates lingyangjiaoensis. The sequence continues at coordinate 809,778 of JAPFBL010000175.1, read as the reverse complement.
GTGTCGTTCATTGGAAGTCCAACTTATGAACTGTCTAAATATATAGAGAAATATCTTAGTTACATTACTAACAAGAATGAATTGAATGTAAAAAATTCATTAGAATTCAAACAAGCCCTTTCAAATCAAATACTAAGTGATGACGTAATTATGTTTCACTAGATGTTCAGTCGTTGTTTACTAATATACCTTTAGATCTAGCATTTGATTTAGTAAATAAACAGTGGAATAAGATTAGTTCACAGGTTGGAATGTCGAAAAAGGTTTTCCTTTCTATACTGGACCTTATATGTGAAGCAAGGTATTTCACCTTTGATGGTACTATTTATAAACAAAAATATGGATTACCAATGGGATCACCAATTTCACCAGTTCTCGCAAATATAGTTATGATTGAACTATTGGAAAACAGTATCAATAAATTAGGTACGAAGGTGAAATTTATTAAATTATATGTGGAATTTGTTTTTAATTATTGAAAAGGGAGAAGAAGAGAATGTATTAAATATATTTAATTCTTTTCATAATCGTCTACAATTCACTTGTGAAGTAGAGAAAGATGGAAATCTGCCATTCTTAGATGTGAAAGTTATAAGAGGTGAAAATGGCAATATCTTAACGGATTGGTTTAAAAAACCTACCAGTGCTGCAAGAATCCTGAATACCATTTTCTCATGCTATAAACAAAAATTAAATTGCGTCCAAAATTTGGTTAAAAAAGTTATTGAAATAAGTAGTCCATGTTTTCTAAATGAAAATAAGAAAAGGGTGAAATTATTGTTACAGAAAAATTGTTATCCGAAGAACTTAGTTGAACGATATTGGTTAAGATATTTAAGACAGAACCAGCACATTCAAATGAAGATCATGCTGAACTGGAAGTTATAAATAGGAAGTATTTCAAATTTCCTTATGTTGAGGGCTTATCACAATCAATTAGAAAAGTGTTCAAACGAAAGTACCTGAAGTTACACTGGCATTTTATAATAAAAGAAAAAATAAATCTTTATTTTCAAATTTGAAAGAAAAAATACCGAAGGAGTTACAAAGTAACCTCATTTATGCCATCAAATGTAAAGACTGTGACAAGTGTTTGTAAAGCTTGTAATATTCATGAGTTGTAACAATCCATTTTCATATTGTGTATATGTTTGATGTTGATATGTGATTTCTTATTATCCTTTGTTTGTAGGCCTATGAAAAAGGTTTTAAATAAAACCGAAACGTTGGCAACGAGAGTTTGATTTTTTATCCTGGAAAATTGACCAAACCCCGATTAGAGAAACACCTATATATATATATATATATATATATATATATATATTTTTTATTTATTTATATTGTTAAAAGTAGCAGCAGCTTCTGCTCTCACGATTTTTGAGCTGGTGGCCTCGATCTCTTGCCGTTGGAGCTTCCACATGAATTATCCAAGGGACATCAATTCATTCGAGGTTTCGACTATAATTACGTTGGTCATCGTCAGATAAAATTTTGCTTCATGAAGGATGCTTATATTTGTATACAAGAAGATTTGCTGCCGATTTACTCTATATAAGCATCCTTTATGAAGCGAAATTTTACCTGACGATGACCAACGTAATTATGGCCGAAAGCTCGAATGAATTGATGTCCCTTGGACAATTGATGTGGAAGATCTAACTGCAAGATAGAAGAATCGCCCGCAAGATTGAGGCCACCAGCTCAGAAATCGTGAGAGCAGAAGCTACTACTACTTTTAATAATATTTGCGTACAAGAAGATTTACTGCTGATTTACACCAATATATATATACTATTCATTTCCGTGAAATAGTTATTACTTCTTGATGTTAAAATGTTTCTGAGGAAGTTGAAGGACACCAGAATGAAACGGTGTTACAGTATTATTGGTGAGAACTCATTTCAGACTCCGCTGTTCATGTTCCCCACCCCTTCCCAAAGTCAATGCAGCACCTGCCCCTTGTAAGGCAGTAAAATTATTTCTGTAACCCTCCGCCTTTGTTCTGGAGAACAATTGAGCTCTTAACTCAAAATGATTAGGAATTCCCAATCCGTATACACAACACCAATGCCTACCACTATCAGGCTTTCCATTTCTACTGGTTTATTCTAGAATAAATTTGTGGAACAGAAATGCAGCAAATCAATTTTTTTTTTCATAATTTGGTTGACAGTTGGATATACTTAGTTACTAGTTACTAGATTATTCTCCCAATTGACGAATTATACTCTTGTATAATATCTCTACCATGAAAAGTTTTCAATATGAAAAAGTAGTGTCTCTTAAATGAATTACATATTAAAACTATTGTGGAATTTGCCCACAAAGAATTAATTGATTTTCAAAATCACATATTACAACTGTTGTGGAATTTGCCCACAATGAATTAATTGATTTTCAAAACACTTATTACAACTATTGTGGAATTTGCCCACAAAGAATTAATTGATTTTCAAAATCACATATTACAACTATTGTGGAATTTGCCCACAATGAATTAATTGTTTTTCAAAATCACTTATTACAACTATTGTGGAATTTGCCCACAAAGAATTAATTGATTTTCAAAATCACATATTACAACTATTGTGGAATTTGCCCACAAAGAATTAATTGATTTTCAAAATCACATATTACAACTATTGTGGAATTTGCCCAGAAAGAATTAATTGATTTTCAAAATCACTTATTACAACTATTGTGGAATTTGCCCACAAAGAATTAATTGATTTTCAAAATCACATATTACAACTATTGTAGAATTTGCCCACAAAGAATTAATTGATTTTCAAAATCACATATTACAACTATTATGGAATTTGCCCACAAAGAATTAATTGTTTTTCAAAGTTATTTATCATGAATAGATGGATAATGCTAATCTATATGAAAGTATAACATTTTCTATGGTTGTGAGTGTTTTATATACTTTCCCAAAGGGCTGTATAAATCAAGTTTATTTATTTTATTTGTTTAATGGTATTAATCAAGTCGAACCTGGCAAAGTTTGGGTAAGTAAAAATTATTATAGATATAAAGGGTAGAGTTACAGGGAAATATAATCCTTGTTTTTGTATATACTTGTCTGTTTACATTTTGATACTTATCTATCAGTTAATAGAAATTTTTAATAAAAATAATCATGAAGTAGTCTCAGTTAAATAAATCTTTTTAACATTATCTTTTTTTATCTCCCAATTCTAATATTTATCTTATAATCCTCCTCCTCGTCTCCCCCCACCTCAAATATCCAAGAAAAAAAACTAGTTATACTCGTAAAATTGAAAATTTCTGTAGTTTATTAAAAGCATGGCAATTATCTATAACATGGAATAAACAATGAATGAAAGGTTCAATGTATTCACGAAAATTCTGGCATACTGCATGCTATAAAACTATCTTATGCTTATAGCTTTCCTAAACTTCAATGACTGAAGGTAAACTCACTTTCCTTAAAGTGGAATGTAAATTGGTTTTCTTAACGACTCCTTTAGAATTTTTAAATATAAATTACTCATATAAATATTTAAATCGTTACAACTAATACAAATACATGTTTGTTAGAGTTTATAAATGATGCTCTGTGATGATTTTTAATGATAATTATAATACATCCTGTATTTAGAACTAAGATACCACCATTTTTAAGTACTACTTTGGATGAATAGAGAAAAAAAACCTTGATATTAATGCTGTTAACTGTCAACTCTGGTAGATTCATTGTCGACCGTTAAAGAAGATATTGGTGGTGTCGTCGATCATTGAATGAGGAATTCGAGGTGTCATCGATCATTGAATGAGGCATTTAAAATATAGTTGAGCACTGAATGAGGCAGTCGAGCTGTCACAGAGCATTATATTGTATTGTCAAACATTTAAAACTATATTCGAGGTATTTTCAAACATTAAAGACATTTATTTGAGGTTCAGTAGACAATAATGACGATTTGAGGCGTCATCAAGCATGTAGATAGCATTTGAGTTGTTATCAAGCATTTAAAATATTATTTGAGGTGTCGTCGAGAATTGAAAACGATATTTCAGATGTAAGATAGTTTTACATAATTATGCATTAATTTAAAATGCCTCACACACTAAAAGGCTTCAATTATTTTTAGAACCTTTTGCTTAAACAAAACCTAAAACTTGTTATTGAATTAAGAAACCTGTATTTTTAAAACAAACTTTTATGTTAACAATAACTCATTAGAAACTTTTTTTTTTTTATCATCTTTGACCAGAAATTAAGCAGAACAGGATTCTTTACTAGGATGTCCCTTTAAATATTTTTGTTTTTCTCATTAAGGGTTAACGAAGTAATTTTGTCCTAAAAGAGAACCAATTACTTTTCTAATTATAGAGCTTTTAGTAATTTCAGTTTCACAGTGAAAATTAATTCCATCTTAATAAAACTAAAATAGACTCAACAAAAAGGCGTATTTGAGTTTGGCATTTAAATATTTTTCAGCATCTTGTTTCTTTAAACTCAAGTGAGTTTGACAAATAGAATTCTTTTTAGATTTTCTGAAAAAGTTATTAAATATAACTGGAACCATAAGTTTATATATTATATTCAAATAACAGTGGGCCATTTAACTCTCCTCTCATATTCTTTTTTGTCACAAGTGGGACTAGTATTTATACGTACATTTACATAGAACTGGTTTTACAGATATCATGAATGTATTAATTTTAGAAAACCTTGTTATTACAACGATACTCTAGCAAATTAGCATATACGTGTTTAAACTAATATCATTACATTGTGTACAATGTAATAATCATACGTACAAGACTAGATGGTTTTAACAGGACACGGAACAAGCAGATCATGTTTGTACTGATTCAGACATATTGACTCATTCTATTATCTCTACATGGAAGAAGAGGAGACCTTTCAACAAGTAATATTTAACTCCTCATATTTAAATAATCTAAGACAACAACTGATATTAACTATATCAACTGATATTAACTGATAACAACTAAGATTACAAATATTATCCTGCAAGGTGGAACGTGGCCGAATAAAAATGAAAACATAATCATTAAATATACCAAAGACTTCTTTAGATTTATAAATAATATACAAATTAATGAATTATAATTGAACTATGTAAATTATATTGTATATGTAATATTACTTATATATAAATTTTATATATAATAAATAATTATACTAAGAATAATTATTACATTACATAGTAATAATACTAATACATACATTTATACATATAATACTAATACATATAAATTAATATTATTATATATATACTATTACATACTAATAATTAGTATTACATACTAAAAATAGGTATGTATTATATTATATTTTAATGTAATGCAAATGTATATAAAGTAAAAGTAAACCTATAATTAGAAAGGGAACAGGTTACAAAAACAAATTCCCCAATCGTAGGGTTACTTCCTTTGAGGAAAACATAAAAACAAAGCAAAAAAGAAAAATTTATGTAATAATAAATAATCATACAACTTATAAAACTAAACTACTTCTCTTTTATATAACATAGTTAAACATAGAGCTGTTCTTTCTTGTAATAAAATAACAAGTCTATCAGCAGAGGTAGTTAACAAGTCATGGTTAAAAGCAGTGTAAGTTTATCAAGAGAGTTTTGAGCAAAAAGAACTTTTAGATAAATTATATATTTATTAAAATATGCTGTAATGTAAAATATTTCTTAATAGCACAACTTTTATGATTTGTAGTAAGTTATGCATAGAATTCATAACTATATACATAATATAGTATAAAAAGCTTTCACATAAACACATAAACTACATAAGTAGACAGGAAAAAAGTAGTGCCTTATTCTTGGATATAAAAAATGAAAATCATCATATTGATTGGACAGGAGCTAAATTTATTACCTATGAAAAATCAATGTTGTTAAGAAATATTATTGAATCGTCCCTAATTAAATTTAATAGATCTAATATTATAAACATTAGTAACGGTCTCTTCAAACTTGATACTTTCGTCACGAGGGCAATAGCCTCTTCAAAGAGGGTTGACAGCTAGCGGATAGTTTTTTACTTTTTCTTACTGTACTCCTTTGTTTCCCCAAACATCCCTTTCTGGACATTAGTCCTTTCCTGTGCTTTCACCCTTTTAAAATACCACTCTTCCCTCCCACTCTTCTCAACTCCTCACCAGATGTTTTCTGCATCTAGTGATCAGTTGGGTTTTTGACTCTGACGAAGACCGCTTGTTACGGTTGAAAGATCTTAGTCTTGTTTTCCCATTTCTTATTGTGGTTTGATCATTGAATAATATAGTATATATACACTCAAAATTCGAAAAAACGATCCAAACTGGACGCAAATCAGCTCAAAAATTTCGAAAAAACGATCCAAACTGGACGCAAATCAGTTCAGTTCAGTTTTTGAACTAATATAGTATATAGTTATACATATATTATGTATATATTATATACATAGTATACATGCTTTGAGATTTGTAAAACTCATATCTATCATTCTTTTTAAGTCTATATATATGTAAGTCTTGTATAGGTGGGTTTGATATAAAGTTCATGTGTTTGTTACCACAGTATATTTTAAAGAAGCTTTACCATTTGCCTACCCGCGTAACGTGGTTAACTACAAGTGATTGTTAATGTAAGTAACATTAGACACGATAGTTACATAGAGAAGGTAGATTGTTACATTAACAAGTAACATTGTTAATGTTATGGGTACTTCCCGTTCAAAATCAGTTTCACAATGATGTCTTATGTCTTTTACTCATGCCGAGAAAGATTTGATGGCAGATCACTTAATAATTAAATACGCTTAAGAATTAAATATATTATACATCACACAAATAAGTTATGAAAAAAAAACCAGCAGGACGTGTATATTCATTTATCTTCAAAAAATGCATCTGCTTATGGGGGAAAGAGAAATATAGACAGATGTCAAAGCACAACTATTGGAATTTCAAAAAAAGTGATTGTTATGCAAACTGATTTTTTTAATTCATTAATTTTAAATATTAAAGTTCATATAGTAACTGATTATTTAACTAATGAATTTTACATTGGGATGGTTCCTCCAGTTGGCATTAGATGTTTTCCTCCTTTACAAATCTTAACATTTCTATATGTGTTACTGTGAATTTCTACAAAAACCAGCTTTTATTTGCTTATTTAATTACTTTAATTAAATTAAATTTAAGTCAGAGCTTTTTCTCTGACTTTACCAAATGGTAAGGTTTTTTTATAATTCTTTTTAATATTTGAAAATATCGCCAAGTTTTTTTCTATGTCCACATCATTTTTGAATGACCAACCATTACCTTTCTTGATGGACTCTCTAAATTATCGCAGATTCTTTAAGGACTAAACGGCACAATGAAGTCATTCTTGGTATCTTGTTTGATGAAAAGTCTCTTAGTTTTGTTCTACAGATCCCAATTATTCTGTAATGCGGGCTTGACTGTGATTACATTAAGGTGTTGGATTCATAGGAGTGAATTTACTGAGAATATGCAAATTCTACCTTTCTACATGTTCATTCTGTCATTTAAGAGATCACAAATTCATATTCGGCAAGTCATTGAATTGCGAGAGAAACAAATTTAAAGTAACTATCGTTTAAATTATTTTTACTACAATTTGTCATTATTAATTATTAACTGTGTATGTTGGGTAATATGATGTTTTCAACAAATAATTCATAACTTTTCAAGTTTTAAAAATAATTAAATCAAAATCCTGTTTCATAGTTCCATTTAGTTTGAAATAACTAGGAGTTATTGGTTTCACTATTATAATAATAATAATCTCGAAGCTGATAATTATGAGCAAATTCTATGACTTACAAAAGTTTTAAACTAGTTGTTAGGAATACATTATTATCAACCTGCATTTTCAACTCAATCATAGCAGACTTCTTTTCTATTCGAAAGTAAATTGTTATCTACGGACAGCTGAGAATACTTTCACATCTTGTACATGAAAAATCCATATTCAGTATTTACAGAATGCACTCTAATAATACATTACGCTAGCTTTGATCGAAATATATATATATATATATATATAACTTTTTCGTTGGAAATACAATCCAAAACGGACAAGTATATGGTTGAAATTTCAGTTGAGATTTGACTCTAACGATGATCACTTGTTAAGGTTGAAAGATCTTAGTTTTTTTTTCTGATTTCTTACTGTTAATTTGATTCTGACGATGACCGCTTGGTAAAGTTGAAAGATTTTAATCTTTTTTCTGATTTCTTGATGTAGTTTTTACATTGATATATATACAATTGACAAACGAAAACACGATCTAAACTGGACACAATACGAGTTCAATATTCAAGAAGAGTAACACACAGTATAAAGAAACACACTTACAAGCTCAAATTTTTGGGATGTCCGTCGTCAGGAGAAAAGAGAAAGGGAGACAAAGCACATTGTAGATGCAACGGCAAGTAACCCAACGGGTTACTCTTCTTGAATTTTGAACTCGTATATATATAGTTGATATTATATTCAGTTTGTAAGATTTCTAAGGGCCTTGAGAGGAATAAAATGTGCTAGCGTTAGTATTTCGTGGGCCACTTCTTTCCAACACCAGTTATATCTAGATAACCCCAATAGTACTTAGTATTTTGTAAGAAATTGTAAGTTTTTGGACTATTTTATCAAACTGTCACATGGATTAGGGTTAGATAATTGTTTTGCCATTTACATTCTTACAGTCTGTTAAACTTTAATCAAATACAGTTTTTAGTTTCATTAATGTATCTTTTTTTTATACCGCTTTAGCAGTACTCATGCAAATGATATTTGTGGAATGAAATTAAATGATATTTAAAGTGAAAAAAACTTTCAGTTTTCACTTAAATTTTTTTAAAATTTGATATTCATGGGTATTTATACTTTAATGGGGACCCCCCCCCCCCTCTTCCTCTTATAGGCCCTGCACACGTTTCTCTATCATTAAATCTCTACCGTTTCATCCGGACTACTGTATACGTAATTTGAATACTAACGTCTCTTTAACACAGGGTTTATCATAAGTTGTCAACTAAATTCCTTAAGGCTTGTTACTTAATACTCCTGACATCATGATGTGACCATCAATGGTTCTTTGGCTTTACGCTACACATCAATACTTAAAAAGCTATCGGAGACCCATTCCAGAGGAAGATACTTTCAACAGAAATAGAACAACTGATCTACAAAAGCAAGCCCATCAATCTAACTTGAGATTCAATGAAACTATTATCTCAGTACAAAGATTTGTGGTAATTTCAACCACCAGATCTCATCACAAGAGTTTTGCTTATTCTTTTCAAACTGCACAACTTTAATTATAAAAATTTGAAAACTTATTGTAACATTACAATGAAATTTAGAAAAATGACAATATAGTTTAAACAAAATAGAAGAAAAAGGAAAAATATTAAACTCCTTCAAACAAATAAGAGGATATTAATGATATAACAACAATTTAATGCTTTTATTGTACATGCAATGACCATAGACAATTATTGTTTAGAGAATAGCAATAATTCTAAGGGTAAATAATTTTATTACCTACACTAATATATTTATATGATGTCAAATGACACGTTTTTGTCCATTTAAAGTTTTGAAGTGAGGAGATATGTAAAATAAAATTGGACCCGTCTGGACAGCCCCAGTGGTGAGAGTCAATTAATGTTTTGGGACCAAATTACAATGGTATCGAACTTGATAGATTACCTTTATATTGGCTTTGATTTTCTGTGAAATAAAGCACTTGGAATTAACTCTTTGAAAGAATGAGATTCCATGCAAATTCCAATGATATTATCCATCTATCTATATAAAACAAAACATTTAACATGAAAATTAGTTTTACCTGATCAAAATAACTCAAATGAAGTTTTCATTTTGTCAAGATTAAATTTTTTTAATTTAATTGTTTGATTGAAAGATATAATTTACATGAATTTTGTTGTTTTTTGAAAAAAGTTGATACATTTTATTAGAATTTATTACAATGATAGGAAATGTGTTACAACTAATAAGATTTGTATTTTTTGGAATTATTATTTTTCAATTATGCATTAGAGTTATAAATTAGAGCTATACAAGCTATTAGTTTTAATAGTCCCTCCCTCCCTTATCCGTTATAAAACTTTATCTCCTCTCTTGACTACTTTTCACGACATGAGACTAGAAATGTTACGGACTATTTTACAAATCTTGACCTATTTTATATACAACCGTTAAAACAAACTCAACTTTTCTTCCGTTTTCTTAAACCGTCATGATAGGTTATCTCCTTCTTATTGACCATCTTCCACGAAGTCTGATTGAAAGTATCAGGGACCATTTATAACACTTGACCTATAGGATATACGACCGTTAAAAAAATCTCAACTTTTCCTCCTTAAACCGTTATGATAGGTTATCTCTTCCTTATTAACCATCTTCCTCGACGTCTGATTGAAAGTATCAGGGACCATTTTATAACACTTGACCTATAGGATATACGACCGTTAAAAAAATCTCAACTTTTCCTCCTTAAACCGTTATGATAGGTTATCTCTTCCTTATTAACCATCTTCCTCGACGTCTGATTGAAAGTATCAGGGACCATTTTATAACACTTGACCTATAGGATATACGACCGTTAAAAAAATCTCAACTTTTCCTCCTTAAACCGTTATGATAGGTTATCTCTTCCTTATTAACCATCTTCCTCGACGTCTGATTGAAAGTATCAGGGACCATTTATAACACTTGACCTATAGGATATACGACCGTTAAAAAAATCTCAACTTTTCCTCCTTAAACCGTTATGATAGGTTATCTCTTCCTTATTAACCATCTTCCTCGACGTCTGATTGAAAGTATCAGGGACCATTTTATAACACTTGACCTATAGGATATACGACCGTTAAAAAAATCTCAACTTTTCCTCCTTAAACCGTTATGATAGGTTATCTCTTCCTTATTAACCATCTTCCTCGACGTCTGATTGAAAGTATCAGGGACCATTTATAACACTTGACCTATAGGATATACGACCGTTAAAAAAATCTCAACTTTTCCTCCTTAAACCGTTATGATAGGTTATCTCTTCCTTATTAACCATCTTCCTCGACGTCTGATTGAAAGTATCAGGGACCATTTTATAACACTTGACCTATAGGATATTTGACTGCAAAAACAATCACCACCCCTCTCAAACCCTCTTAAACCGCAATAAGAGTTTCTTCTCTTCTTAATCCCCTTCAACGACATCTGACTAGAAAGACATACTCCATATTATAGCACTTGACCTATAAGATATACGACCTCAATAAAAATTATCAACTTCTCCAATTCCCTTAAACCACGATAAGACCTTATCTGTTCCATACTGGCCCCTTTTAATGACATCTGACTAGAAGGACACATATTTTATAACACTTGACCTATAAGATACAGGACCTCAAAAAAAATCATAACCTTCCCCAACTCGCTTAAACCACTATAAGACTTTATCTCTTCCTTATTGACCTATTTCAATATCACCTAACTAGAACACATAACACTTTATAATCTATTTTTGACCTATAAGATATCACCACCATTCCCAATTTCTTTAAGTACTAAAAGGCCTTACCACTTCCTTATTGACCCTCCACAATCGGACTAGGTTCCACGACATCGGACTAGGGGTATCACGGACTATTTTGGAATACTTGACCTATAAGATTTATGATCGTAGGAACAAGTTTACCATTTGACTGCATAGTACTGGTTGTCAATACTTACTAACCTTACTGGTTATAATATAGCAATAATTCAGCAGCAATGGGACTCTAGATCCAACTGCTAAGCACGAGGTTTCCTAGAGTACACGAAAATGATTATAATCATTGGAACATTATAATTCAAAATTCAACTTTCAAAGTATCAAAAAACTTTATTTTTCTGTATTTTAGTTTAGGCTACATTATAAGTGCATCGCTCTGAGCGTTATTCCAATAATTATTCCAATTATTCCTATAATGCCTCAACTAAATTACAGACCTTAAATGTAGCTCCATACTTAATCAGCATACCTGTATATCATATGAATTTATATATTAATTTTTAGATACCTTCGACATTTTAATATATATGTACATTTTATACGACAAAAAAACTAAATTTCTAGCTGATAGATATTTGTAGTAGTTTCAAAAATAATGTTTAAATTCGAATATAAAGTGATATTATTGTTTGTATCTGTTAGAAATAATATTTAAAAAAACATATATATTACACTTAGTAATGTATCTTACTTGTTTGTCTAAAACTATTCTGAAACACTCTAAAACTTGTTGTACTGTGGTGCCTTTGAAGTGCTGATAAGGTGAACCAGTTCATATGCTAACCTGTTATGCTAGGGAGTTATGTTCGAGGTGAGATAGTCTATAAAAGAATTTCATTTTATAACTTCAATAGACGAATAGTTTAATATATTACAGAAAATTCTCATATAACGGTATATATATATATATATATATATATATATATTATTCGATGCGATGTTGACCAATGGGAGTAGAGTTACAGGTCCAAGCGTAAGGTCCCAGTTGCCCGCTGCTCAGCAAAAAGCCTTTGCGTTCTGCCAATAGGCAGAATAGGCTTTTTGCTGAGCAGCGGGCAACTGGGACCTTACGCTTGGACCTGTAACTCTACTCCCATTGGTCAACATCGCATCGAATCATATTCCTTTCCCCGGACAACCCATAGAAAACTATATATATATTATATATATATTATATATATATAATATATATATATATATATATATATCAGTTTCATAAACCCTCAGTCTGTGCTAGGATTTCATAGAGTGAACATCGCTCCTGAGCTCACTGGGGAAGCAGTCACTGACCCTATAAGCCCTTTGCCGCCACCCGACAAAGAAGCCAGCCTACCTGCTAGCTGACAACCCTCGTCAACAGGGATTTCAAAACTCAACTTCCTGTCAACTCGCCTTGGCATTCCTTCCCTTCCAGCGATACCTGGATACCAAGTTGGAGAATCTTGTTGGAACTCGAATTCAACAGCCCTTGTACAATTCCAACTCCTGGTCTTCACTTCAAATCGAGGTCAACACCCTTGACAACTTCAACTTTTAGGTGAGTGCTACTTCTTTCTTTTTCGACTGTACTTGCCAAGCGAGCAATATGGACTCTTTTAATACACTTGATTACACAAACGAGGAACAGCTTCGGAATGCCCTGAATCGTGCTGAAGCAATGGTTCAGTCCATTCTGACAGCTCTGGCAGCACTGCAGAGCATTCAGCCAGACTCTGGTGTATGCTCCTCTGGCAAAACTAGAGAAATGTCTGATAGCTCTGCAGGGCAAAATAAAAACAAAAACAAAACTCAGACACTCACACAAGCTGAAGCCTGTAAACCAATAGATAAATCATCCTTGACACCTGCTTTTACAACAGTGTCAAGGAAGAAGAAAGGAAAACAGGCTTCTGCTCTGAGCAAACAAAACAAAGACATAGTCAGGGAACGGAGGTTTACGTCAGAGACCAGGAGGGATAATGTGAGTGTCGAGACTGTTGTCTCTCAGACACCTACTATAAAACCTTCCCCTCTGCCGTCAACCTCCAAGCCCAAACCCACATCTTCTGCACAAAAACCTAGCTCTGACACCAAGGTACCTCCCCCATTTCTTGTCACCAGTTACGACGAATATAGGAGGTATGTGACGCTTAACAGTCATGTAACACATCTGTTTAAGGCCACAGCTGGTCCTAAACAGATTAAATTACAGACCAGGGATGAAAATGGATATCGGACCATCTACCAGACCCTGGTGAAATGTAACATACAGTTCCACTCTTTCCGCCCTCAGTGGGAAGAGAGGAACTTTAAATATGTCATTAGGAACCTTCCTCCTGTTGCCAGGGAGGAAGAAATAAAAACAGCCTTGGAAGAACAGGGCTTGGAGGTGAAGTCCGTGACCCAGATGACATCCTCTCGACTGGTTGACAAGGAATCGGGTCAGCCTAAGAAACTTAGGCTCTTTGAATTTGTTACCTCCTCCAAAGAGGTAGCAATTACAAACCTTCTAACTTTTGAGGTGAAAGTTGAGAGGTCCAGAAGGAGCGCTGGACCTCCTCAATGCCATAGATGCCAGCGTGTGGGCCACACGCAGGCATTTTGTCACATTCACCCAAAATGTGTTAAATGCGCTGGAGCTCACCACTATAAAGAGTGTAAAAAGCCAGAGGATGCGCCACCCTCTTGCTCTAACTGTATGGGGCAACACCAGCAAATTACAGGGGTTGCGCATACATTAAGGCGCAAACAAAGAAGAGGAAGCCTAAGAACCCCCTTGTCAAAGAGGGGGTGTCTTACAGTCAGGCTCTTGGCACCTCCAGCCAAAATGCCTCTTCATCCTCTCAAGTTCCACAAGAGGATAGCGACCTCTTGATGGTCATTAAAGCACTACAAGACAACTCGTTATTGTCTCGCCTAGCTGCGGCAGTAAAGTTGTCTAAGGAGATAGACAATATTTCCTTACGGGATCATGCTGCTATTGCCCTGCTATCATGAACAGGAACAATAGAAGTTTAAAAGTCCTCATATGGAACGCGAATGGTATTCGCGCTAAGAGGAACGAGCTCTCGGAGTTCCTCGATCGTCATTCCATTGATATAGTGCTGCTCAGTGAAACTCACTTAGCACCACAACATAAGTTCAGTCTGCCTGGCTTCTCAATCAGCAGAACTGATAGAAAATCCTATCCTCGAACGGCACAAAAGAGTCATGGAGGAACTCTAATCGCTGTCAGGACGGGCATACCATACACAACACTTCCTGCTAACCTAGATGTTAAGTTGGAAAACACTACTATACAAATACAACACAGTGGGAAACCACTGCGTCTGGTATCGGTGTATAACACACCTAACACAGTCATACCTCAGAAAACCTTGAAAAAGTTCATGGGGACGTCCACACCCACGATCATGGGAGGGGACTTTAACTCTCAACACACGATGTGGAACTGCACGAGGGATAGGAAGATGGGTAAGGCCCTAATAAGGGCGTGTGATAGGCTTAACCTAAACATCTACTATCCAGCAGTTCCCACGTACATAACAGCAAGAGCAGCTAGTACGATCGACCTAGCTTTAGCCAACTCTAGGGCTCCGGCGGTGAAACTGGAAACGATACAAGAGCTATCTTCAGATCACTATCCGGTTCTCATGGAGCTGACTGGCTCGGTGGTCAAATGCTCTCAAACCAAATCCGTCGTTACAGACTGGGTGAGGTTTAAAAGGACACTAAGTCAGATGTCCTACCCAACAGAGGTTACTACGAGGGCAGAAATAGACAGAGAGGTTCAGAACCTCACTGACTCTATTCACGAGGCCCTTAAAAAATCACAAGCAGCTCGAAGCAGTTTTGGATGGGAGAAACCTCTAGACAAACAAATAACTAATCTTATTTCATACAGGAATAAGGTTCGGAAACTTTGGAACAAGTCTAAACTACCATCACTCAAAACTGTAGTGAATAAGCTTAACAAGCAAATTCGCTACAGATTACAAGTTATACGAGATGAGACTCTCAATAAAAAGCTCGAAGCCATAGACAACACCCCTGAAGCTTGGCAGTTTCTGAGGGTGTTGAGAGGGACCAAACGGACGACGGTGGCCCTCAAGCACAAAGACCGTCTCTGCATTGTTCCTCAGGACATTGCCGAGGCATTCGCCGAGTCTCTCAGTGACATATACAAGGAGAATGGCCCTAAACTCTCTTCTTGTGTATCTCCTCCGGAGGAGTCAATCTCTCTCAGTATGGAAGAAATTAAGGCCATAGTGAAAGAGCTCCCGAGACGCAAAGCGCCGGGTGCTGACGACGTAAATAATTACGTTCTGAAGCAGCTCCCTGACCTGACACTGAAATGGCTAACCACCATATTTAATGCATGCATTAAAACTGGTTATTTTCCGTTAGCTTGGAAACAGGCACGGATAGTTCTTATTCCGAAGCCGGGTAAGGACCCAACAATACCAAACAACTATAGGCCAATAAGCCTGCTCAGTTCTTTAAGCAAGGTATTTGAAAAGGCCTTACTGACACACGTATCCGAGTTCCTCAGATTTACAGACATCCAGTTCGGATACAAAAAAGGACACGGGTGTGTTCAGTTACTGCGCCGCACCCTCAACTTTCTACACTTTGCTAAGCAAAGGAAGCTTAGAACATACACCCTAGCCATCGACCTTAACAAGGCCTTTGATTGCGTTTGGCACGAAGGCATTGTTAAGAAACTAGGAGACGCTGGGCTACCTGTATGGTTCCAAAGGATCGTTCACTCCTACCTCAGTGAAAGATCCTTTAGAGTTAACGCCCGAAACACTCTATCCTCTGAGTACAAGATTGAGAGGGGTGTACCACAAGGTTCTTGTCTTGGCCCCATTCTTTTCAACTTTTACTTACAGGACTTTCCCAAGTGGAATAAAAACAATCGACACATACAAACACTAGAGGGGATCTATGCAGACGACATTTTGGTTTCGTGCAGGTCCTTCTTCATAGAAACCCCTCTAAAACAGTTCCAACAACACGTTGACAGGATAGTGGAATGGACTAAGGTGTGGAGAATGGATATTAATCCATCCAAATGCACTTTCACTGTCAACTTGCGCAAGAGGCTCGGATACACACCTACACTGCGCATACACACACAGAACATACCTGTAACAACAACCTTTAGGTATCTTGGTGTCAACATAGACGCAAAAATATCACTTAAGAGCCATATCTCTCGCACTCTTGGCAAGGCTTACAGTGCCAGGAGTAGCATCTATCACCTGTTAAAACCTACTTCTGGCCTCTCACTTCGGACCAGGGTAAACTTGTACAAGGCACTGTTGAGGCCGATCATCACGTACGGGGTGACTGCCTGGGCTAAACCGGCTGGTAAGTTAATGGGGCGTATTTACGCATTTCAGCACAAAACCCTCCGGTTTATCCTGGACGCACCCCGATACGCTCCGAACGAGTTTCTCCACCGAGAAGTCAAACTGGAGCGCCTCTCCAGGTTTGTTCGAAGGTTGGGAAGGAAGGAGGATAGACGAAATGCCAATTCCTCTAACCCTCTGGTCATGGAAATAAAGGAACTCCTCACTCAGGATGTCCAGGAAGAAAACGATCTCCAGATGAGGGGACCAAAGGCTTCGACTGCAGCGGAGGCAGCACAAGGCTCAGCTTCTGCCACTGCAGTCTTGACGGAGAGTCTACAGACAATAGAATAATACCCAGAGCCGGAATATCAAGAAAGATAAAGAGACTATCTACCACAAATGAAGAACTTCTGTTCGGATTACATTACTAGTAGTATTAATTAGTGGTAGAATTATTAATATTATTAACTATTATTGGTAGTATTGTTAATGTTATCATTATTATTACTATTATAACTATTATTATTATTTATGATTATTATTATTATTATTATTATTATTATTATTATTATTATTATTATTATTATTATTATTATTACTAATATTATTATTATTATTATTATTATTATTATTATTATTATTATTATTATTATTATTAAACATTATTACTATTATGATAAATGTAATATTAGAGATAAGTAAACTATAAAATTTAGCATACTATTATACTATTAATTATTATTTTTTATTATTATTATTATTATTATTATTATTATTATTATTATACTATTTTACTATTTATTATATTATAATTTTGTTAGCAGTAAGACTTAGGATTAAGTTATTAGAATATCAAACACATTGCTCTATAGGGGGAAAAGCTCGGTGGGGGACACTTAGTGTCCCCCGTACGGCTACCCCTGAATTATGTACCTTGGGAGCAATCCCTCAATAAAGAAAAATTCATTCATTCATTCATTCATTCATTCATTCATAAACCCTTTGTCACCTCTAATCATTGCTCAGAGAATATTATTGTTTCCTCTAAGATCTGAAATCAAGATGGATGGAAGTTCTCTATAAAGAAAAATTTGTTTATTAATAACTTGACGCTTTATAACATTTTTATTAAAATTTACCACCATACTACGTTAAAAAAAACAGTTAAATATATTTAATCTTTAAGATTAATAGCAAATACTTTCATGCATAGACTGAGAGAAGTGTATAATAGAAGAGTTTTATCATAGAAGTGTATATGTAAAATTACTCTCAATGTGTTATTAAATATATCAAGATTTCACTATAAAAACGTGATATAAAAATCAACATCCAAACCACAATAAGAAATGAAACTAAGACAATTTTACATCTTTGTTTTTTACATACTTTTTACAATTATATTTTGCATACTTTAATTTTACACCTAACAGGGTTGATAGCTAGTAGATAGTTTGTTACTTATTTCTTCCTGTAATCTTTTGTTTATCCCCAACATCCCTTTCTTTGAGACATTGACCTTTTTCTGCACTTTAAACCCTTTAAAATACCTCTAGGTATATAGGTGGTTGCCTACCACTTTTCTCAACCCCTTACCGAACTTCTGTTTCTACATCTTTAGCTCCAGTTGAAATTTGACTCTAACAAAGATCGCTTCCTACGGTTGAAAGATCGTAGTTTTTTTTCCCCCATTCCTTGTTGTGGTTAGGACGTTAACATTAAATATTTAACCTCATGAAGTCAATACATATTTGATCAGATCAGTGGTAAATTAAATTTTGTTTAGTTTTCAAATAAATGATATTTCTAATACTTTTGGCTAAATAATATATAAAATTAAATAAAAAAAAAATATAAATAACTTGGTATAGATGTTGTTGTGTTAGCTTTCCTACTAGGTTTATTGCACAATAGATGACATACTCTTATTGATGTAGACCCGATTCCTTTTAAAAATGTAGACGAAATGTTGACTTAAGGTATTTTAAGAACAATTTTATACTGATACTGAGGAAAATAGATATTACGAAGTCTTTTTTCTTTAACTCAAACTACAACTTTCAAACACTTCGTATTCATCATCAGGTAAACTTTTACAATACAAATTAAAAATTAAAAGTTATAAATATCAAGTAGAATTATATACATTAAAATGACGGATTGCAAAACTAATGAGTTATTTTATACTGGATAAGACCTCGGGAAAATATAAATACCACTTGCATAACTCTATATGCATTAACAAAACATATAATGCTAACAAGAATCTGATGCCAATATATATATGATCAAACCACAACAAGAAATGGGAAAACAAGACTAAGATCTTTCAACCGTAACAAGCGGTCTTCGTCAGAGTCAAAAACCCAACTGTTGGGATTTTGACTCTGACGAAGACCCGCTTGTTTTTGATAGTTGTTTCACGTATTTATGTGAAATCTTTATATATATATATATATATTGTGTACGTTCCTTTGTTTTGTGTCTGTAATTTACCGTGAAACGTTTGTTGTCCTTTTGAATCGTTATCCTGTTTACAATATATATATATATATAAAGATTTCACATAAACACGTGAATGAATAATAATCAATGATCAAACCACAATAAGAAATGGGAAAACAAGACTAAGATCTTTCAACCGCATTAAGCTGTCTTCGTCAGAGTCAAAAACGCAACTGAGTTGCGATTGAAAGATCTTAGTCTTTTTTTCCCATTTCTTATTGTGGTTTGATCATTGATATATATATATATATATATATATATATATATATAAAAATTATTATAAGATATTAATAAAATATATGTTTATAAATGCAAATATATTGGTTTAAACTATAAGCAGGATGGGAGCTCCTTAAAAACATCAATTATATGCTAAATCATTGTTAATTAATAAATTAATTAACTAATTGATGATAATTAAGCTAATTAAGCTCATTAGACTGTCATTGAGAAAAACTTTCACTATGAGGTTTCCTCCATTCAGTTGACATCACAGAAAGCAACAAGTCTAGGATAAAATAACACTTAAGTAACCTCAATTTGATACTTAAACTATTGATGTCTTCATATGACTTAAAGAATACTGACTTAATCCGAAGTGAATGTGTAGTTGGCCCTCTTTTTGCATGGAAGCACCTGGAGGCTGTCAAAAGCCTACTTGATGGATTGTTGGGCAATCAATCATTGCTAACACTGAATTGCAAGTCACACCTACATTAACCTTGCTTCGATAAAGCTACAAACTACAAGCACCTCTATCGCAAATAACGCAATTTACATAACTATCCAAACGTAATTTATAACCTTTGTCAACCGAATCTATGTTGACATTGTCAAAACTCAATTTCAAAATAATTATACACCATTTTATAAATTGAAGGAAAATATATCTTTCATAATTCCTTATTTATCCAACAATAAATACAGACACAAATTAAGTTCTTGTCAATCAACTTAAATATATATTATTGGTGTCTTCTTTTAAACAAATATTATTAATAAGGACAGAAGCTTCTGCATTGTATATTATTATACAATGCAGTATATATACAACTGTACAGTATATATACATTATTATTATGCAGTATATATGCAGTATATTATTCAATAATAGAATTTTTTTTTCTTAAATGTATATACTGTACAAAAATTTTACAAATTCTTTATAATAACGTTCTTTAGTTAATGAGGAAGGCCTAACGGGCCACTCCTCTCCACAAACCAAGACCTTCCGTAATTTGAGTTAGTAAGTGTTACTTTTCTTCTATTTTGAACTTACGAGTGACTTGTTTGGAACAGATATAAATATAAATGAAAATGAAGCAATAGAACTTATTATCAACATTTCGACACTTTTAATGCTCGCCCTCAGGAAAGGGAGTGTGACAGCGAGAAAATGAGTAAAACTCATATATATATATATATATATATATAAATATATATATAAATATATATATATATATAAATCTTGATAAAAGTTTAACCATGAAATAGAAACATAATATTACTTATCAAGGCTTGGTCAGTTCTTCAGGTTCCAATGTAATTGTTTAAAGGTAATTATTCAAAGCCTAATACAGACAGGGCGGAAACAGCACAGAAAAACATCAACCTTTTACGAAAAGAACTTAAAATAACAACAGAAACCTTCCAAAAACCACCCATACATCATGGCAAACCACCCGTCATTAACGAATTTCATCTTTATTTTAGTTTTTGTATTTAAACAAATTGACATTCCAGGTTAATTTTATCAAAAAACTCATTGAGATAGACATTCAAGTGATTAAAATTGAATGATAATATTATAACATATATTATACTATAACATTTTACAATATATATATATTCGAATATTTAGGAAACAGTCCTTTCTTAATACATGTCAGATTGAATTTACGTTTACCCCCTGAAGGTGGTCGAAGACGACCGAAACATTGGAAGAAATAGAATCATTGAAAACCAAACGTATGGTGAGTTAATCTACCTAGTTCCTTGTGAATTTAAAAAACTATTAAGGGCTTTGGAAAAGTTATCCAAAAAATTAATTAAAAAAACAATAGGCCGTAAATTCAATCGGACATATATATATATAATATCACAAATATAAAATAAGTGTTTTCTTATCTTTACCACATATATTTAACTCTGTTTTTATTTTTTATCGAGGTTTGGTCTAGCTTCAGACAATACTACACCTCTAAGCCGAGTTGTTTTATCTATATTTATAGATATATTTAGAGCTACATCAATGCAAATTTTAATTACAGTATCATGACAAAAATTTTTATGTTACATTACTTAATTAATATGCATAATTACCTTGGTGTTTTGTATATTAATGAAATATAACTCAAATTGTTTTTTCATGTTACTCTAATTCAATTCTATATTGATTTAGCGCTGAAAATGTCTACAATATATACGAAACGTCGGCTTATATGTGTTGTATTGTTTGAAGCTAGACCAAACCTTGATAAAAAAGAAAAACAGTAAATATAAAATGTATATAATATATTTATAATATTATAACATTTTGTCATCGGAAATAATAAGTGTTTTATCTAGATTCCATTCATTAAATTTAACAGAACAAATATTACAAACTTTATTAAGCGTTTATTCAAATTAAGTTAAGCATTAACTGGAACAGGCATGTGCAACACGCGGCCTGCGTGACGCATGCAAACCTCTGAATACTGTTCTGCAACCCCATAATATTTATAACAATATTATAACTTTATAAACCTAATTAACAATACACACATTTAACTTTTGATAACAGTTTGTTCTTTGATTTAAATTAAAAATACATTCATAGTACATCAAATGTATTTTGAAAATCATTTGAAAATCATACTGCTTTTGAAATATACAGGAGGTCCACAAATTCTCTTTAAAATTTAAAAGAAGTATTACAAATCAGTTTATGAGATATCTTAATCAGAGTTCTTTTATTTTAATTAGTATTTATTAAAGTTTGTTTCATATAGAACTTTGGTGTTTTAAACACTCTGCTGATGGAAGAAAACTGACTCACTGAATCCCTTTAAAATGGCTACTTCTTAAGAAAAAGCGCAAAGTGAATCATGGTTCACTGAAACAAAGTTGGATGTCAGACTCAACGAAACGACAGAACTAAGTATTGAAATGCTGGGATGCATTTCTTAAACAAACTCTCTTTGTTTTAGCTTGTAATTTAGCTCAAATTCTTGTGGACGACCATTGCACTGTTGAACATGGTATTTCTAACTCTCTTTCAGCAGTGCGAATAGTCCTCCCTTTATCCAATAATATCCTTGTCTCCATAATTTGTTTGCGCCATTCTCGAATGGAAGCATAGGAAGGTGGATCTCTGTGATACCTAGTTCTGTAGTTTCGTTGAGTCTGAAAATCCGACTTTGTTTTCATAAACCATCATACACATTGCGCTTTTTCTTGAAGAGTAGCCATTTTATAGGAGTTCAGTGAATCAGTTTTCTTTAATCGGCAGAGTATCTGACACACAAAAGTTTTATATGAAAAAAAACTTCAATAAACATTTATTAAAGTAAAGCAATCCGGTTAAGATATCTCAAAAACTGCATTTGTAATATTTTTTTTCAAATTGTAAAGACACCTTCTTTACACCCTATATATAAACATCTAAAAAGTAAGAAAACCACAAATGTGACGACGATCTTTTAACAAATTATCTTAATCAGAGTCTTACTCATAACGACATAGTATGAGAGATCTCACTCAACTCACTCTGAAAAAGATAAATTTTTGTTTTGGTTGAAAGATCTTGGTCACATCTCGGTTTTTCTTACAGCAGTATAGATGTTCAAATTTATTTTACATTGTTCTTTGATACTCTTATGTCATTATGAATCTATACCAAAGTCCAATCGTTTGCACTGAAAAATGCAAGCCTAAAATATTATTAAGTTCCAATCGTAAAATATCTGATCATGTAATGAAACAGTGACCTTATCAGTTTAGGATAGAGGTCTGTTATGGACGAGACGGACGAGATGTGTATACATTCGTATACACAAATGTAGGACATTCGAATGGACCTGTTCTATTGTTGGAATTAAGTCATACAGTACTCGTAAAGTCAAAAGGAGTTTGATAAAAAGAACTGCTTTTAGCTCTACGATAATTATATCATCAAATTAAACAGATTCATAGACTCTCCATAAAAAATTACAATGAAAGTAACATAAAGATAAAGGGCCAGTTTAGCTCATTGATTAACGTACTCGCCTCTGGGATGGTAGTCCGGGGTTCAATCCCCACCTTGTCCTCGATTTATTCACGCGGGAGGTGAATAAATCTGTGAACATCATCTCTTGGAGAGGATGTTAAGCCGTTGGTCTCGAGCCTGTACCATGTCAAGTACTCGTTAAATATCTCTACTCAAAATGCACTTGAGTTAGGCAAAACTTAGAACTCCCAATGTAGAACCTTTAGAATCACCGATCAAACAAAAAGCCGGTAAACGGCTGACGTTAAAAATACAAAAAAAACACAAAGATAGGCTGATTTTCTGGCCTGCCTCCATGTGGAACTCTTCACCTGATGACAGATTTCTTGAGCCTTGCCTTTTAATTTTTTCAGAAATTTCTCTTTTTTTCATTTTAGAAATTTTATTCATATAAAAATTTATGAGTTCATATATCAATAAATAAATAAGTATTTATTAAATAAATAAATAATGTATTAAATAGTTAAATAAGTATTTATATATAAATAAAAAGATTTCACATAAACACGTGAAACAACAATCAATGACCAAACCACAATAAGAAATGGGAAATTTCAGTTGGGTTTTTGACTCTGACGAAGACCGCTTGTTACCGTTGAAAGATCATAGTCTTGTTTTCCCATTTCTTATTGTGGTTTGGTCATTTATATATAAATAAATAAGTTCATATATAAATTTCTGAGTAACTGTTTCACAAACCAAAACGTGAAAAAAAAATCAAGGTATAAACCAATGTAATAAATTATAATATAAGACTATGACCTTTTGACTGATTAACAGCTTTTGTTTGAATCAGATATGAGATATGTTAATGCTTGTGTGTTAATACAGATGTTTCAGAAACGAGTAAAGGAAAAAGAAAATAATTAATTTAAACGGAACAAGTTTATAAATTTACTAAAATTTATTATTACCTTGTACTATAAAGTCTTTACCTTAATCTTATACCTCTGTTGAAATATTTATTAATTTGGTCATATAATTAACTTGTGGAGTGACAGCAATTGGGTCGACGCCACTTGTGACACACCGTAGCATGATTCTATTAAGAGGTGTCTGCTTAATTTGACAGAAGGTCCTGTCGTAATATTTAATCAGACCCTAATCTATAATAATAATTGTACAAGGCAATTAAGAACAAGTACATTCTATTTTAGTGAAGCTTACTAAAAAATTTATTAAAAGTAACAAATAATTATTATATTTCAATTTTTCATTCTACGTGTTAGAAATAAGTTGTTCGACATTAGTCTGTAGATCATGAAAACCCTTCTTGATTATAAGTAATAATCACTATAATTAACTATGTCGGCTTAATTTGTAGTCTTTAATCTTTAATTATTTATTATTTCCAGATATTACATAATTGTGTTGCACAAAGATGATTGATTATTTTTTTACTCTGTACATATTATATAAACGGGGGTTGGGTCAAAATTTTGGTATTGAAGTTTTAATAAAAATACACGTTTTGAAGTCATCTTAGTAACAAAAATTAATCGCGAAATTAGTCTATATAAATATATGGTGTATGGGTGTATGGGTCTCCATGTGTGTGTCTGTATGTGGTGTGTGTGTGTGTGTGTGTGTGTGTGTGTGTGTGTGTGTGTGTGTGTGTGTGTGTGTTGCGTGTGTGTGTATGTATATGTTTGTGGTGTGTGTGTGTGTGTGTGTGTGTGTGTGTGAGAGATAGAGAGAGAGAGGTATATCTCAAAAACCCCAAATGAGTTATAACCATGAAATTTCACCTTCGGTTTTTATTATCCTTGAAGTAAAACAGGTATCACAATATAAATATTGTACTTTATTAGAGAGTACTTTAACTGAAAAAAAATTTTCCTTTTCATAAAAAAACTGAACTTTTCTTAATTTTCCTAGAAAAATAAGAGTTTCATGTATATCTAGCTAAGGTAATTAATTCATTATTGCTTAATATATTCATTGAATGATAATAAATTATTTAAATTTTTAATTTACTTAAGTGAAATTTATTACTCTTTGTGTTACGAGTATTGGTTATAATGCCATATTTATGATTCTTGTTTAGTTAATTTTATTTAATTACTTAATAATTTCCGGTAAAGTTTATAAGCCAGAATTTATTCACTTCTAAAGGAATTGAATTCAATTTTTTAAAAATTATATATTTATGATATGGTAGACGAAATTGTATGTGGTGTCACTCTAGATTTGTTTATATCAATCACTGTTTTCTATAAATTGCATTCTTGTTTACTCTATTAACCGAGGGTGTTTTCTTGATCATTGCAGAGATTTTGTTACCAAATCTATAATTGCGATTAATTGAAATGATTCTCTGTACAAACTAACAGTTTTTTCTGATTTCACAGCCTCGAATACATGGCCAAACTCTTCAATGTAAAGTCATTTGTTTTCTTGGTTCTCATAATATTAAGACTAGATTTGTTGGTATCCCGGTAGTAAATATAAATGTTTGAATAATACTGGTGGATAAAGTAGGGAGGATTCCAAAATATAATCAAAAAATAAATTACATTTTGATATTCATCAGACTGGCCTAATATTCTGCTTTAAGTTTGTCCATTTACGCAAAGATAAATACAACTTAAAAGGTACACATGAATGTAAACAAGGAATTTTACGTATTTTCTCTTAAGTAAAGAAGTCAAGGTAAATAGCTTTTTTTTTATATAATATTTAAAATTGTTTCATTTTATATTAATATTTCTGAAGTATACAGGAATTCTGAATAAATACTAATTTTAATAACTTCTCATTTTGAAGAAGAGAGGCACCGCTGAGATCAACCTCTCAACTCTGGATTTAGTTTGTAACAAGCTGACATGCCCGTCTTTGATGCGTATTTTACAAAAATTCAGAAATGATACGCGGTATTCCAAAATATTATTATAAATTATAGTATAGTAGAAAATATTGTCAGTACATTTCATAACTGTCATTAGATTTGGAATTTCTTTTACATTTTGCAGCTCTGAGCTTTACGCTTTACGAACTGAAATTTAATTTTATCCTAGGCATACTTCTAATTTAGTACGTGGGTAGATAGGACTCATTTTTTTAAAGCCAGCAAATTATGGTAAATGCAGATGAAATTAAAATAAATTAACAATACCTACTTGCTACAGTATAGGCACTTAAAAATACCTGTATATTTTTATTTTGCTATACGTCTGTATACCTGTGTAGCTAGCCAAACACAGCTTAAAAGTACATAAGTTTGAATTTCAATCCATTCAAATCATAACTTTTAAGTTAGATATTCACAAATCAATTGTTAAAGTTTCAGCTCGCTGAGTTTGCTTGTGACAAAATTTTTGGACAAACAAACAGACAGAAATTGTTCTAAGGGTGCATTCGGTTTCTCTAATGTATAAAACGTAAAGATAACTTGAAATTAGTCAGTTCTACTGATGGACTAATATACAGACAAAATCTTTCTTTTATTTATATACATTTTTTCTTTTTTGTTTAAATATGCTGTGCTTATTTGATAGTTCCTACCATTGATAAAAAAACATATTGTTCCAATGGTGTTTAAAGGCGAATGACTCATTTTTGCGGGGACCGACGCTGCATTACGAAGGCAGCACAGGCTTGGTGCGCACTCGTCTAGGCTTGGAGTTCCGAGTAGAGCGACGCCACTTCCACCGAGGAGATCTCAAACTCAAGTGTCTGGCCAGCATTGCCACGGTCTACTGGAACAGCAATGAGGAGAGCGTCGAGGGGGACCGTCCACTTCGGCCACCAGCCCTCGAAGTCAAGGACACTCCGCCGACCCATAATGCACAGCAGTCTCTCAGTAAGTATCCCCCAGTTATTTTCACCCAGTTCTTCTATATATATATATATATATATATATATATAATTAAAAGAAACGGACCAGTGGACTTTTTTAAATAAAATAAATTCAAAACGAAGGAAACACACAGAAAGACACAGACATAACACATCCATAGACTCAATATGGATATGATACATAGACTCAAACACCACGCATAAACAATTTTGTATCATGAAAAAATATTAGAGTAACAGAGGGCAATTAGAGATATCTTTTCCAGCAAAATAGAAACAGATATAGAAACTTTTTGAAATATCAAGTAACATATAGAGACTCTGAATCTATTATAAACATTTTGTTATGAAACAAAAAAGTTATAATAGACAAGTTTTTATTGAAATATTTAATAAAGTATGATTAAAACATGCCAACAAAATTGCTTGGAGAAACAATTCAAAATAAATTATTCAGTTTGGACGAGTAAATAATATTTTTGTTATCCTGGAGGTGCGATGTAGAATTTAATTTAATAACGTATGTCACAACTTGTACAAATCAATTCAGAACATAAAATTTCATTTTGCAGGAAATAGTAGATTTAATGGGTGCAAGTTTGCAAAAGGGTGTGATAGAACAGCACGTCGAAGCCATTAGCTTTTTCAAATAACTCCATTCTTCCTTCTATTTTATTTTCACCTTCCATTGAACATTATAAATTCTGGTTCATATTGAATTAAAATTTTATAAAATGGGACAAATACAGTCATAAGCTGTTTATGGTTTGGCAATAAAATTTTACCTTTTTTTTATTTTATGTACAAAATTACTAAGTATTGAGATTCGAATTGTTGACATTCATTACCTTTATTTAAAGTCCTGATTTCAATTACCATGAATTGAGAATATTAATATTAGATTCCAAGTGAATTTAAATAGTTCTAGTTTTGTATTAATTGGCTAATTTAACTGATGTAAATTAATACAATTTGAATGTTTCGTGATTCTATCAATATTTTATTAGCTATCATTTATTAGTTACAACTAATCAACTAAAATGTGATATGTTAGTAGAACTGAAATTATGTTTTTATATCTCAGAATAAATATTACTAAGTGTTTCAATATTAATATCTGTTTGTATTCTGAAAAAGATATCTACAAATCCCTTCAATTTCTCTAGTATTATTTCAAGTTTCAAAATTGTTAATTTTCAAGTGAGTTTGTGTGTGTGTGTGTGTGTTTGTGTGTGTGTGTGTGTGTGTGTGTGTGGAGAGAGAGAGAGAGAGCAGGATATCATAAATTCAAAAATAGTTATAATTGATTGGAAAATCCATATATAACTTATTATTAACCTTGAAACGAAATAAGATCAACACCAATATTGAACTCTTTTAATGATTTTTTATCTGAAAAACTACTACTTTTTGGGATTTGGTATAAATTTGACCACAGATTTTCATTATAAGGACTTTGATTTTGTCTTTTTAATTGATATCTAATATACAAACTGAATTAAAATATAGACAATTGACTTAAATTTTATATTATAATGTAACCTCTGCACTGAATATCTGAACAGCAGGTAAGAATATTTATATTAAAAGTTCTCTAAGAAGCATAAACTTTGAAGCATTTTAGGTAGTTAAGGTATTAGAGAACAATGTACGATTGTATCTTGTAAATCTTTTGTCCATTCCGCCAATTTTGGAAATATTTCTATTTTTACGGAGTGTCTTTGATAAATTGAGAGTGCATCGTCAGTTTATTGCTTATTTGTACTACCTATCAATTTTTTGATTGTCTATTCGATATTCAGCTATTGCACAGTTATATTTTAAACAACTATTATATTTTAACATTTTATGGTCTCTGTCATCGTCGTTGATGTCTTGTCTGTATTTTCGTCTTTTTCTTAATGTCAGTCGTTGAAATAAGTCATCTGTCAATTGGAATATGGTATGAATCGGAGGACACAATTTTGATTATTATCACGGTGGTTCTGGTTTTTTAGTTGACATTAATATACAAAACGAAGTAAAATATGGATACTTGAATAAAATTTTATATTTTATATTATTAATGATCTTATATCTGAATAAAAGGTCAGAATATCTATATTAGAAGTTCGTTTTCAGTGGTCTTGTGCATTGTTTTATGTTATAAGTAGCAAACATACCCGTCTTTGACGAGATCAAAAATTCCATTATACTTGGAATTCCAAAATATCATTACAAATTATAGAATAATAGAAATACCTGCGTTAGACAGAGTTTCTCTTGCGACTTGGTTAATGTCATTGAGAAACAGACTCTGACGAGACTTTGCAATCGTTTGAACGGCAACGTATAGTGGCTCCTAATCAATTGTATTGCTCGTTCACAAAGCTATTTATTCTGAATAGATAGTACATCTTCAATTCTGGAAAATGCCTTTTCAATGATCTCAAATACGCAAATATGCACAAATGAAATCAAAATCAACTAACAATACCTACTTGCTACACCTGTATATTTTCAAAATAAACATGTCTGTGAAGTTAGCAAAATACAGCTTAAAAGTTCATAACTTCGCTTCTACGCTGAATTTTCATTCCATTTGGAGCCTATATTTTAAGTTAGACATACAAAAATCTAGTGTCAAAGTTTCAGCTTGTTATGTCTCATGGTGGCTGAGTTTACTTGTGGCAAACGTTTTTGCTTTAAACGTCCATAATTTCACTTATACGTTGACTTTCTAATCAATTCAGAGTTTATGTTTTAAGTTAGACATGCACAAATCCACTGTCAAAGTTTCAGCTTGATATGTCATATGGTGGCTGAGTTTAATTTTGTCAAAATTTTGCGGACAAATCGTCAAACCGACAAACCAACAAACTGACAAACCGACAAACCGACAGAAATTTTTCTAAGGGTGGATTCTGTTTCTCTAATGTATGAAACATAAAGAAAACTTGAAATGAGTCAGTTCTAAGCAATGTACAGACAAAACCTTTCTTTTATTTATATAGATATTTCTAAAGCTTCTGTTATTTTTAACTTTAGTATTTATGTTTTTTATAAAGGAAATCTAACTCTAGTAATAGTCTGAATGTACACAGTCCGGTTAACTGGGAGTACACACAGGGCACATACAGAAAAAAAACTAGAATGATCTACACCCAACTACACGATACTTTACGTATAGCAAAGTAAAAAAGACTTACTGTTGACGATATATCAAGTGGTTGGTCGACATCATGAGAAGAATTAAAGATGAAAATATCACCCTTCTCTCCCTCACTCTCTCTGAAAGACTCACTCATTCTCTCTTTGTCTTCCAGCCTTCTCCTCACAACAAACTATCGTTTATGAAAAAACAGAAGTATATTTTTCTGTTATCTTCCCTATGTTAATCTCCAGTTTTTAATAAATCTATTTGAGCCAAATATCCGTATTCAAATATATATAAAGCTGGAGTTTCACTTTGCAGCGATTTCACTTTGCACTTTTGTGACTTTTAATTTTTTTCCAACGATGTACTAAAATTATGACTTTTACTTTGTGTACTGATTTTTAACATTAAATTATTTGTCCGTTTAGACCAGGGTTTCCCAAACTTTTTCTGGCTGGCGCCCCCTTGTCTTCTAGAATAGACTGCCAGCGCCCCCTTGTCTTCTAGAATAGACTGCCAGCGCCCCCTTGTGTTCTAGAATAGCCTGCCAGCGCCCCCTACCCCCCCCCCCATAAAAATGGAAAGATATGCCAAGCCTATCAGAACTAACCTATTCTATTCAGGTTTAACTTTTTTGGAGAAAGAAAAAATAAATATCAAGTTAGTTACCTTCCGAGGTTTCAAATGTTTCTCTAGCTGCTAGACAGCTAGAGTCTAGCTGTCATGCAATCTACAGCCACAATCTATCTTTACAGAATTGAGATTGCGGTCTACTATTTATATAGGTAACGATCATTTCATTCTTCTTATCTCGACCGAAAACTCATTTACTTCCGATCAAGGTTGACCTCTTAATCCATAGGACATACGTGAAAGAGCAGCTTATCTTTTTATTCCCTTTATTTTGACCGAAAACTCTCTTTTACTTTCGACCGGGGCTGACCCCTTAATCCTCAGGTAAAAGAGCGGCATATCTTTTGAAATTCTTATGTCGAATTTTTATTACATCTATGGTTTTTGATTGTTACCGCCAACAGTTTGGGACGGCGGTGTAAGTATTGTAGCAGCCAGCTGCTACATTAGCTACACTGTCGCCACCAACCATCTATTTTTTAGTTACCGCCCCCCAAACCGCCTATTTTTGCGTTACCGCTCCCCAACCGCCTATTTTTGCGTTACCGCCCCCCCATATCAAACCACCGCCCACTTTGGGAAACGCTGGTTTAGACTAACAGTTATTATTTAAAATATATATCACGTCACAAAATTTTAAACATAACTCCTAAGATATATTATTTTAAATAATTACTAGATTTAATTTTATTTTATATTGATAATTAACACAAATTAATTAGTGTTATAATTTATAACAATGTTTCGTCTTCAGACTACCCCACACTAAATACTCAATGCGATCCATTTACTTTTTTCCTTAATCTACTTGATTAGTTGTTGAGAAAGTAACACTGGTAGCAAATAACCAATAAACTAAAATGGCACATGAGTCAATTCAGTATAAATTGTTTTGTACCCAGTGTGTCCTCTTATAATGTTAATTGAGTACAGAAGCAACAGACTGTTCTACCCATTCCAAACTCAACAACACCAGATGTCTAAATCATTTCCACCCATTTCCTTAATCGCCTAAACTTCCTCTAACTGCTTGCAATCTCCTATTATCTAGTCGTTTCCCTTAGGAAACCACTTGTCTTATATTCCTAGTTGATAACATAACTATCATTATTTGCAAATTTCCTTCATGAAAGCTTTAAATCAACAACTCACTGTTTAATCATTAAGGCAACTTTCTTTGCCGATATTTCGTTATTTTTCATCTAAATATATAAACATAATTTTGTAAAAGTTGTATCTTTATTTAGTTTTATAAGAAGTTTTTTTTTCTTTCTTTTATTGATGTTTTAAACCTTTCTTATTTCTTCTTCCACTTTGATAGGTCTTGACATCAAAGTTAAACTGTCATTTGACCACGGTTGTTGCTAAGTATTAAATATTACGTCTCTTTTAGATAGTAATCACACTATCAACGAAATTTTTGAGTCAGTTAATTTCTTTTATATTAGTTCCATGCTTACTTGTATTAAATTTAAATAAATTTAAAAATATGAGAAAAAAGAAAGTGTTGAACCACTTAAAGTGTACTTCCCTATATGTGGATTACGCTAAGCCGTCTTCTGAAGGAATTACAACTTTGTGAAATATCTGTTCTATCACAAACCTCTTTTTTTAAAAAGAAATAAGAATTTATTCTTCAAACAGTGATCTATAAAAATTGAGTATTTTTTTAAAAATATTTGAAGACTAAGCAATTTAAAGTATCTCTAAGATTCCACTGCTAAGAAAAGTAAATTCTATCGTGTAGCTATCAAAATAAGTAAACTTTTAAAAGTTATGAAATTAATTATTTTTAAATCTAATCTAAATAATTCATATCAATAACTAAGGCAAACTGATTCCTGTAAGACTTCAAAATGTTTGGATTGTCTCAGAAAAAAGGAAATAATACTAGATTTATCAAATCTTCAAAGAAGTAGCTAAAAATGATCATCCATTTTGTAATAAAAAACGGAAGAGTGTATTTCCCATACTTGAATATTACCCAATGAGAATGCGGTTTTTAAAAAAACACATCAAGAAGAATATCTGATATTAAGTTTTGTTGAAGATTGCAATATGTAGTTTGGTTAGTTTGATTAGAAGAATACTTTGTTCGACAATATTCATCATAATATAGAATGCATCAGAAAATATATGTTTGATAGGGGTGAATTTCTTCCCCCTTCAAACATATATTAACTCATTAAAACTTTTTAAATTTTTTTTTAAACAAACCTTGAAATAATTTTGTTTCACTTAAAAATTTTCTCTATCAATATAAAGAAATTTAATTGAAGTATGACAGGTGGTACATTATTCAATGGTAAACTAACAACATTAATGACTGAACTTAATAACAATAACTTAAATTTTTAAGTTTAATAACTTAATAACAACATAACTTAATATTTTTTAGCAATCATATTCATTAATTTGATATCATTTACTTCTATTTGTAAAATTTATATTACTATTTCTAAAACAAAAAAACTATTATATTCATGTAAAACTGGATAAAGCATTTTAGAAACATCATAGAGTTTAAATAATAGCTTAAACTTGAATTTTAATCCAGGAAAAATGAATTAAATTATTATGTAATAGAATTGAATGGTTTGGAACAAAATGGGGCGGAAAAATGGGAGTGTTGGGGGATTCAACATGATGTATGATATCTGGTAGATCTGACGTTCCCCCACCCTGTCCCACTCTTATTCAATTTGATTCACTTGTCACGTGAATAAAGTAATTTGCTCTTCTGTTGTTATTTTTTTTTTATTTTTTGTATGTCTGTTATATATAACTTGTCCATTTAGATATATTTTGGACCTTTTATGATGTGTCACCTTTTATGAAGTTAATAAGACTGTTAGATTATTTTGAATGCCTTTACCAATTTGGATGATTTTATTTTTAAAATTTTGTTTCAAACGCAAACAGTAATAAACTTATATCTTTTTTTTTTTTGCATTTCTCTAGAGGTGAAGTAGTACCAGTAGGACCTTTAGAAAAGACTAGGACTTGCACAAGTTTTTGAATCATGCCATTGGAAATAGGTGGTGATTACAGTAGAACCCCGTTTATCCAGCACGATCGGGGGGGGAGACCATGCCGGATAAAGCGTTTTGCCGTTGTTTTTGAGTGTTACTCTTATAAATACACACGAATTAATTAAAAGTTAGAAAATAGCAAAACAATCATAGAAAACACACTCGTAATTACCTTCCTAGAGCGTAGGCTTGACTGTAGACTGTAATGTAATCCATTATAAAGGCACTTTTAATAAACGTAAACTTTATTTTTCATATTTAATTTTCCTTAGGGCAGGGCAGGCATATTTATAGGCTAGTCGTAAACTTATATTTCGATACTGTATTTAACCCTATTTTTTAAACTAATTTTCTTATTTCTATACTGTATTTAACTCTATGTTTTTACTTATTTTCGTATTTATCTTACTGTACTAATTTCCTTAAGCCTAATTGTCTTGTTTTTAACTTTACATTGGAAGGGGGTTGTCAGGTAATTCTTCGTCAGACCAGGGGAGCTTCGCGTGGCGTATTTAAAATTACGTGGTTGTACATTTCTTGTGTTTTTGCATATTTTTTACCCAATATTTTCGGGAAATTACCCTGGTCAAAATTTTGCCATTGTTTTGAGCGCGCCGGACGTTTGGATACCGGATAAAAGGGGGTTCTACTGTAATTAGAAAATCATCTTTATCTGAGAGAAGTAGCAAACACTGTAATATGTCCACAATGCAAAGTTGTTAATACGATCACTCATGGCATCTGAACTTACAAGTATACTCTCGTCGTTTGTAGTCATGGTACAATGGCATGGAGTTCTAATCTTAGTAAACTCAAAAACCATAAATTTTTATACCACTTATAGAGCATCCACACTATACTGAACAATAAATCATTTTGTACAATCCCAGATAAAAACTAATAAAAAATTAAAATTAATATGTAGTTCCCATGTGAAGATTTTTTCCATTACTGCCATTACAGTAGTAACTAGAATTTATGCTGGTAAAATATTATTTGTATAATTGAAAATTATAATTGTATAATTACAGTTTGCAAATTATAGTATAATTTATTTGTCAAAAAATATTCATTACTTACTTAATCCTTACTAAACTATATAAATAAAAGAAAGGTTTTATCTGTACATTGATTAGAATTGACTCATTTCAAGTTTTCTTTACGTTTCATACATTAGAGAACTCGAATCCACCTTTAGAAAAATTTCTATCTATCGGTTTCTTGGTTTCTCTCCAAAATTTTGTCACAAGTAAACTCAACCACAATAATATATAACAAGCTGAAACTTTGACAGTAGATTTTTGTATGTCTAACTTAAAATATAGGATCTGAACGGATTGGAAATTCAGCGTAGAAGCGAAGTTATGAACTTTAAGCTGCCTTCACATGCATGTTTATTTTGAAAATATACAGGTCAATTTTAATTTCATTTGCATATATGAGTAAATTGCGTATTTCAGCTTATTGACAAGGTGTCTTCCAGAGTTCAGTCTTCCTATCTATTCAGAATTAATGGCTTTGTAATCTAGCAATTTTCAACACTCAAGTAAACAGAGTGATTAGTGATGAGAGAACAGTTAATTATCCAACTGAATTTTTTGAGTCCATGACTCTTCCTGGACTGCCAGCTCATGAATAAAAACTTGAAGTAGGAGCACCAATCATGCTTCGATTTATAGCAGTAACAAATTTCATGTTACGAAACTTGAGTGCCCCAAAAATGTGCAACGGGACACGACTATGAGTTTGTGCTCTCCACAGATACGCCATAGAGGCGGACATTATGACATCATAATTTCTAATGATATTTTGGAATACCATGTATCATCGAATTTTTGATTCCTTGAAAGACGATCACAATTACTAGTCATATATAAATCTTTTTATTTTCATTGAATTATAAAAACTAGACTAAGAATTTTATACTAAACTGTTGGATTATTCGTAGATTTGAAAATATAATTCTATTATCTAAAATTGATTTCAGAACCCATTACTGAATTCAGAAGATAATATTGATTCTAGTATTTAATATTGATTTTAGTTTTATAATTATAATTATAACTCTAGTAATTATAAATTTGCGAAACATTGGATTGGTTGTTTCTGACCAAATAACCCTTAAGTGATCCAGCAACAGTGGTTGCTCACAGTGTAAAAGTTTTACTGGTCCGTAAAACTTTTGAGCGTGTTAAAGTATACATTTGATTTGATTAACGTAACCTCAATATATTTAATATGATTATCTACAAATCTAAATGATAAATTTTTTTTATAATGAAATTCACTTGTGCTTCATCTAACTGACTGGTGAATATCAATTTTAAGGAATATTCGGAAATATTTGTGTGTATATTTTATTTAAAAATGTATATACATTTTAAGTGTAGTACAGTGACTTGTGTGAGCGCTTCTGAACAGGTAGACTCAGAGTTTGAATCTTATTTGACATTTCACACCAGGTTTTTTTTTTGTTAGTTAACTTGTAAGTCTTTTGTCTGACAGTTTAAAATTCCTAGACCCAATTATAAAGTGTATTTTGAGAAAGAAGTAATTTATTTCGAGGTAATTTACTCGAATGGTGGATGTGAAAGACAGAAGGTTATAATTAATAGCAAAGGATCTATTGTCCTGCTCCATAAATGTGACAGCCGTTATAGACCTTTCATCTCAGGTGTCAAACCAATTCTCAGATTAACGGCCCTGAAGACAGGAACATTATTCCATTTCTTGGGAATTTACTGACTAAAATCTTCATTAATTTGAAAAATCAATATATACATTTACCAAATATTTAAGTATAAATATTATAAACAAATATATAACAGTATCTATCATAAATTGCTTTTTCTAACAATAAAATAAAATAAAATATAAAATAAATTTTAGCATTTTGCGTATAATATATTCTTATTATATAATATAATAATGTAATAATTATAATAATTATTAATTTTATAAATATAATATAAATGTAATAAAAATAATAATATAATAATTATATAATAAATGCGTATATAATATAGGTATTTATTCATTTATACTCCACATTTTACAGAATGCTACAAAATGTAGAGTTTACATACATATTAAAATTTCTAAATTTTTAATATAATTAACGAGTATGTTTATTAAAACATAATGAAACCTCATCTTTAACATAACATGTATAACAGTAACAGCTGTTAAGGAAATAAAAGTTAATCCTTCAAAGATAAACCAGCTATGAATCTACAAGTAATTCACCCCATTGTATTGATTATATGACTTCCCATGTTGCAATGGTGATACCGAAACTTATTTTCTAGAGTTTTACAAATGTATATGTTAGAAATGGAATTTTATTTCATATCATAAGAACGTCTCTATATTTTGGAATGAATTAAAAAAAATAATCATTCATTATATTCCCTATACCTTCAAATCTGATAAAATATGAAGAAAAGTTATGGTAATTCATAAAAAAATATTTCTAAGATTTTAAATTCTATAAAAGATTTTTGAACTTCAAATGAGGTTTCTCTATATACAAATTTTAAGCTTCATCCAAAAGTCAAAACCACTGAATTCATTAATTACAACTGCTAAATGAGATGAGAGCCACTAATAAGTGAATTATATATTTTACGAGTAAGGTAATGTTTCTATATAGTAAATTTGAAACTAAAACAAAACTGTAGAATTTTTTTTATCATAAAAAATTTATTATAATGAAATTCCTGCTTTCTTTTCCAGGCTCCAAGATATCTTTCACAGTGGATTCAGTTATCTTCCACATCGTACCATCTGTTCTGCTGGTTGTATCAACAACGCAACAGTGTTGATTTAATCAAAGATGAATAATCAACAATAAATTAATTATTATCATAAACTACGGTGTCTTTCATTATTTATTGATAATTGTCATAAATTTGCTTCATTTAATTAAGTTACACATAAATATATGTATAAATAAAGTTGAATTCTAATATTATTGTTTTATTTCAAACCTAAATTGATATATGTAACCAGATAATAACCTTTGAAAAGGGGATACAATTTCGTCACAATAAATACATCTCATATCTATGTAAATATCGGCTTTTAACTTAGCCAAATACTTTATGATTATTACTGTTGTTCTTTAATGAATAGAAAATTGATATAAAACAGACAATTAAAGTTCATTTAGAAATAATGAAGCATAAATTATACATAAGCACTTATAGTCTAATTTTTTAACCTTTCTTTTTTTAATTTTTGTTTCAAACGTAATCAGGAGGAAGAAAATAGGGAAGACACAGTGTACTGGGAGGTTTGGAGCCAACATTGCAGCCATATATGCGTTTTGGAAAAAAAGAAGGACGAGATTTAAAAAGTAAAGGTTATATTTTTTTTTCATAAAAGAAATCCTGCAAAAGAAAAAAATAGAATGATACTAAAAATAAAAGAGGAAGATCAGAGTATAGGAAATAACTCTGAAAACAGTGCCAAGTTTATGGCGACCAGGAAAAAAAAACAGACAAAGAAGATTGAATCAATGCAATCCATCCTTGGTCGAAAACCTAGTGGAGTGAGATATCTTGAATAAAAGAACGCAACTGTTGATAAATTAGGGAGCCACCCCATTCGAAAAATCTGGATTACCTCACTCATAAAAACACGAAAACTTTAGTATGTACTAACTGACAGAAATTTCGAAATGTCTTTAATATGAAGGGATAGCAACTCTTATAATGAAGGTGTATTTGTAGATTTAATATAAACAAACAGAAGCGTCCAAAACCCAGTGTGACATCTGCATGGAGGTAAAAGTAGACTGTTGGATATGTGATAGATAAAAAATGGAGGTGCATAAATTTTGGATGATTGGCAGAAATAAGCCCAGTTTTTATTAACTTTATTAGTTCAAAGAGAAAAAAAAATCAAAATCAAACAATAGATGTTCAGAAGTTGTTTTAAAATTTACATGCAATAAAGAGAACATACAATCTCTAATTTTTGGCTGAACCCACCACGATCAGGGGAGAAAAGAGTGGAACTTCAAGCAAGCCCAGGATGTGATGGAAGACAACCAACAGAGAGCTATACAAGTGCCCAGTTAAAAGAGACCACGGGAAAGAAGGTAAGGATATAAAAAATTAACTAAAAAAATTAAAAAAATAGCAAGATATAACAATTAAAATTTTAAAATCTAAATCATTAACAGCAAGAACAACAACAACAATAAAAGTTTTTGGATTATTTTTTACCGTTTATTTAGAAACAAAAGAAATATATGTATATATAGCATGTATTGTTGTATATAACATATATTGTAATATAATATATATTGTGACCTATGTTGTATATACACGCAGTATACAATAACGGATATAGCAGCATATGTTATTAGAATATTATACAAAATTGTTGGTAAAAGTATAAATTATTTTGAACTTCTTTGAACTATATTACAAAATCATGAAAATAGACGGCAAAAATTTCTCACAAAACTTTTTAAAAAAAATCATTTTTTTGAAGCTTGAGATCGAAAGTTTGAATTTAAGGGGAAAATATATTAGAAATTATACCACAAATTGTTCCAACGAATCTTGCAATGAAACATAACGTCCTACGTTACAAGTCTTGTTTAAAAACCATCGGATTCGTATTCATAAAGAAATAGAGCTCTATTTCTAATAAGAACATTACATGTTCTTGTAATGTCCTCCTTATAGCATGTGCACTCTTAAACGTTTCTTATAACATTCCTCTTATAACATGCTTCTTATAACAGTGTTACATCTGTCAGAAGGAGAATTGCAACACCTCTTTTTAGGTAGCCCTTACTTGTATTTGTTCTGTTGTATTCTCTATAGTGTTTTTCTTGCTTTGAAGTCTGTCTCCTTTTAGTTGGGGTTTTAGCTAGAGAAAAAAATTTGAAGTTACACAACCATTTTAGAGCAGCACTATTATAAAATTGATTACTAAGTAATTTTTTTTTAGAAAATAAACAAAATAGATATTTCCTTACTAAAAACAAACGAAAGAATAGTAGTTAAAGTTTTATTCTTTTAGATCACAAAAATTGACACTGCTCGCATAGAGCTATAAAAATAAGTCTCCAGTGAGACACATAGAACTTAAAAAATTAAATTAACTATTTCCGAACATATATTTATTATATAATAATAAACACAGTTATATAATCACATAAATACAGGTTTTTACATGTGTATCAATATTATCTTTTATGAGAGATATTGGTTTATATAAATATTGAACAAATCAATAACCAATTAAATTAAAATAATAACTTAAAAATTAATAACATAAACAATTAATTAATTTTTTTATTAAAAATAAATTAAATTAATGATAAGTTATAAATGAGTTAATTATTAAATTAATAATTAAAATGATGTCAATATCGTACTCGTATATTACAAGTGAAATGACAAGACTAACTTAAAACTGAAACTGTAAAAATAAGAAAAACCTAAAATTAAGCAAATGGTAAATGCAATATAATTAACCAGATTTAAGCAATATTTACTAAGTTATAAAATCGAATAGCTCATATTGCTTAGATTATGAGTAATGGGAAATTATTTTTATCTTGAAATGTTTTTGAATAGATACATCTGAAACGAGTGAACTCCACACTCGGTATAACAGGAAAGACCTGTTGAATCA
Source organism: Hermatobates lingyangjiaoensis (assembly GCA_026182355.1). NCBI lineage: Eukaryota > Metazoa > Arthropoda > Insecta > Hemiptera > Hermatobatidae > Hermatobates > Hermatobates lingyangjiaoensis. Next base: position 768,825 of record JAPFBL010000175.1, on the reverse strand, counting down.
TACATGTTATGAGTTAATATTTAAGGTTAAAAAAAGGAGAAACAACAAGCATACAAATATGTGAATTGTTTAAGGCTTGGTAAACTGTTTCTCATTAGCCTTCTATTTAAACTATATTTATGTGCTTAAAATTTGGATTTCTTATGAGACACCCAAAAGAAATCATTCCAGCATTATGGAAAATTTTTTTTATGTGGAAAACATAAATTTATTAAATAATTTATTTTATAAACTTATAGCCATTTTCAATATGGAACAGATATTGAAAATGGATTAGCGAAAAAGAGAGGTCTCTCTCTCTCACTCTCTCTCTCTTTATCTCTCTCTCTCTCTCTCTCTCTCTTCTCTCTCTCTCTCTCTCTCTCTCTCTCTCTCTCTCTCTCTCTCTCTCACACACACACATACACACAACACACACACACACACACACACAACCACCCTCCCTAACTCTCTCTATCAATCTATCTGTACATTTACATATGAAGGATCGTAATTATTATGTACAGCTAGTGTTGGACCAATCAAATTATTCTATAGTTATTTTTGAATGCTTAGTGCTTGTAATATTTTAAAAAAATAATAGCAGTGATTGAAAGCCATATTTAAACTCCAGATAATGGAAGAATGGAAGAAACGAAAATATATAATTTATTATCTGAGTCATGAACCACAGAGACTTTGAAAACTTAAATAAATAAATTTTAGCCCTAATGGCACATATTTCTGCACACTTAAGTAACAATATACCGTTTTAAAATATTGTTTTATATTCGTCTAAAAAACTATACTTCTCATAATAACTTCGCGTAAACAATTATATTTAAAATTATATAGTGCAAACTAAAGCAGGTATACTTTGATATCTTAGATGGTTTTTTTTTTAATTATGGATATTTCCAGCTTATGTGTAACTCCAAGATAATATTTTCAAAATTGAAAAAAAAATAATGTATATCATTCGAAATTTTCTTCATTTGTGTTTTAAGCGATCAATACAATTGATGTTGTCTCATATGATTGATAACCGTTAGTTTAGCTATTGAAATTGAAAACTTTAAACAATATTTTTTTTAATTATAATAATTATTTTAATTATTTCTAAGTTATTATAATATTTATACGAATATAACTAGTCTTTACTCTCCTGTAATGATTTTTCAGCGAAAGAAGGATACTTTGATTATAACTACATGACAACAGTTTAAAATTTATTTAAAGAAAACCAATTTATTGCTGGAGGTTAGCATTTGAGAGGTCTAGTAATTACCAAGTCAAATATTAAATTACCCAAAGATGTCTTTAGGCAAAAAAAAAGTTACGAACCACTGACGTATCAGTAGAATGTCAAACTACTGATTTGTATTGTACTGTCAAATCAATATTGAGATTTGTAGAATCTCAAATCTGTAGAATGTCAAGAACTCGTTTAATATCTTCGTTAAATGAACTTGAGTAAAGCAAATATTATTGCTAGTCAAGAATTAAAATTATGGCTTACTTATAACTAAAACTAGATACCAAGTGATAAATGAGCCATACTTTACGTCCCTTTGTAGACTGACATGGAACATCTTTTATGTGTGAGCTATATGAAAAAACCCATATTTCAAATAGCATACCATGCATAAGCGGTAAATCAAAATTAGTGGGATATTAAAATCAATTTAAATAAATCAAACTAGATATATCATGGATAAATTGAAACTTAATTTGGTTGAATGAAGTAAATTAACTTCCATACTTTCATTTACACTCAATATAAACGAAACAATTCGTTTTTATAAAATTTCGTTCCAATTTATCAAAGGGAAATAAGTTTTGAGGTTCTCTAAGTTAAATAAATTTGGTTTTGCAATTTCATATGTCAGTTCTGTGTGTGTGTAAGTATATGTAAAGAGTACACCAAAAACCAAAACAGTTATTTTATATTTATTTTACTGTTAGTCCTTAATCAGAACAGAAAACAAGCCTCCAGCTTCGCAATTTTTTTTAAGGAAAATTTTAGGAAAACAATTTTCTGTTTGAAAAAAAAAATTGAATGTTTGACTTTTTGATAGACATCTCTACACAAATTTAATTAAACTCACCGTGGTTTAGGCATTCCAGTAAATAATTAATTTTCATATGGTTTGAAGGTGTAGAAACTGGAAAAAGTGTTAAATAATTTTTTTTTGTTCATTAAAAATAAATGAATTTAACTTTTAAAAAATTTCTCATTAAGTTGATACGAGTATTAAAACAGTTGTTTAATATATTAACAGTTTAATTAACAGTTAATATATATATATATATATATATATATATATATTAGTTACTAAAAAATATGTATTAGTTACAAATTTCATCTAAAATAATTAAAATGATTGCTATAAATGATACGATCACAGGTATGAATAAAGAAAGGATACTTTGGTAAACAAGAACAGACCATGGTATTTTCCTTCCAGTGACGTTCCTAATATAAAAACAGAAAAGCATTCCGGTTTTCCGTACGCTTAGAAATAATTAAATGAGCTCATTGAATGACATTAAAGTTTCTAATTATTTAATTCACTATACAAAAATTATAACTTTTATGCTGATTAATAACTTTTCTAATTAATAATTTCCGATCGAAATTATAAGCAAGTTGTCATTATTTTGTTCGGGAGTTTAATTTAGTCCTAAAAATGTGTGTATTTACCAGTATCATGAGGAAAACGAGTGTCAATTGGGTAAGTCACTATATTTTTTTTTTAAGATTCTAATAAGTGACGACATATATTAAATTACTGTTATATTAACATATTGTTATATTATTACATCATCATTAATTTTCTTTGTGTTAAAAACATTAAAAAAATTTCTTATCATAATGCATTCAAGGTGTTTTTGTTAAGGTTTTTTGTGTTAAAATATAATAAAAACTTATAATAATGCATTAAAAGTGTTTGTTTTGTATAAGTTGTTTTGTGTTAAAACTTTAAAAAATTCTTATAAAAATACATTAAAGGTGGTTGTTATCATCACCAAAAGTTTCCTTGTCAAAGGTACGTACATTTTACCAATTCTATTGGTAAATATTATAAATTTCTTTGCAAAAGCTCACAGCCGACTACGTCATTGTCTGTATGAATTCGTTAGATGTTATTTAATGACCTCGTTGGGCTAATTTTTTTTTAATTCTTTTAAAACGTTATCTGTGCATTTGATAACATGAAGCCTATTATGATGGTATGATATGAATATTTATTTCATGACCTATCACGTCTCTTTAATTTACTATAACTGAAGTATTATAGTAATAAATATTACACGAAAGACAATAATATGATTGCTATAGCAAGATCAACGTTTATTGTGGGAGTCGGTGAGAAGTTATTGTATTCCCTAAGAATAAGAATACATAAAGAGACTACCATTAATAACCTATGCTTCCTATTTCTAAAGTGACTGATTCTATAAAGAATTATATATACCATTCAATACAAGAAATAAGTTAAGTGTGACTCCCACGAGGAATAGTTATTTTGATTGAAACATCCTGATATCATTACTAAGTTAGATATTATAGTTTAAACAATTTAACATTTGTATTTCATAAATTATGGTAAACTTTTGTTATATATGTATATATATAAAAAGATTTCACTTAAACAGGTGAAATGGCAATCAGTGATCAAACTACAATATGAAATCGGAAAAAATACTAAGATCTTTCAACCGTAACAAGCGGTCTTTGTCAGAGTCAAAAACCCAGCTGAAACACTAGATGCAGAAAACATCTGGTGAGGACTTAAAAAGAGAGGGAGGGAAGACTGGTATTTTAAAAGAGTGAAAGTGCAGAAAAGGACAAATGTTCAGAAAGGGATGTTTGGGGAAACAAAGTAGTACAGTAAGAAAGAGTAAAAAACTAACGGCTACCTGTGAACCCTCTTACAAGAGGCTATTGCTCTCGTAACGAAAGTATCAAGTTTGAAGAGATCGTTACTAACGTTTATCATAAACATTAAGTAAACTAAGTAAACATTATTTTTATTATAAACATTGGTAATGGTCTCTTCAAACATGATACTATCGTTACGAGGGCATCGCCTCTTTGCGGATAGTTTTTTACTCTTTCTTACTGTACTCCTTTGTTTCCTCAAACATCCCTTTCTGAACATGCGTCCTTTCCTGCACTTTTACCCTTTTAAAATACCACTCTTCCTTCCTATTCTTCTCAACCCTTCACCAGATGTTTTCTGCATCTAGTGTTTCATTGGGTTTTTGACTCTGACGAAGACCACTTGTTATGGTTGAAAGATCTTAGTCTTGTTTTCCCATTTCATATTGCGGTTTGATTAATGATATATATATATATATATATATATATATATATATATATATATATATATATATATATATATTCACTTGATAAACGAAAAGACGATCCAAACTGGACACAATAACAGCTCAAAATTGAAGATAGGTAGCACAGAAAGTAAAAGAAACACACTTACAGACTCAAATTTTCGAGTAATTCTTCTCCAGAAGAAAAGAGAAACGGAGACCAAGCACGTTGTAGACGCAATGACTAATAACCCTATATATATATATATATATATATATGTATATAGTTTGACAGTAAACTATAGACACAAAATAAAGATACGAATACACTTACAGACTCTAATTTTTGGTTGAATCGTCATCAGGAGAGTAGAGATAGGGACACCAAGAGCACTTGCGAAGCGCCGGTTGGAGACCAACAGTGTTGTGACAAGGGGGCCCGGTTCAAGTCAAGTAAGAAAAATAACCTAGGGATAAATGAGGAGCTAAGAAATAATAAGTGAAACTGAATAAAATGTGGAAATATAAATAATAAAATCTTAAAAAATAATATTCTTCATTATTACTTTGGACAACCAATAGTCAAGAAGCTATATTATATCTATATATAAATATAAAAAGACAACATATAGAAGAAGCGAGAAACCTTACTGGATCGATATTTCGAACTGAAGTTCGTCGTCAGGGAGAGTGTAGAAGGAAAGAAGAAGAGGTACGTACGTTCAATTGTACCGGCAGAGAGCGAGGCGGGTTCGAGGCGGTGGATATATATATATATATATATATACATATATAATATATACTTATATATATATCAGTTGGGTTTTTGACTCTGACGAAGACCGCTTGTTACGGTTGAAAGATCTTAGTCTTGCTTTCCCATTTTCTTATTGTGGTTTGATCATATATATATATATATATATATTTCATTAAATGCCTTGCTTATTTTTAGTCTAGTCCGTTTTTTGCACAACTTTTCTAATTTTTAAACTTTTTAATGAAACATGTATGAATGAAGGTCTGTTCCCAAATATATATATATATATATATATATATATAATATAATAAAGAACTTTGCGGTCTTCGTCAGAGTCAAAAACTCAACTGAGTTTTCTCAAGAAACTGCTTGTTGCGGTTGAAAGAACTTAGTCCTTTTTTCTCATTTCTTATTGTGGTTTGATCATGATTGTTATTTCACGAGTTTATGTGAAATCTTTATATATATATATATATATATATATATTTAATATTGGAGACTGTAATCTCTGACCAAGACCTTTTAGAAAGGAGAATTATCTTGTCAGAACGTTATACTCTATGAGATAATGCTGAGGCATGTTGTATAAGAATTGATAAACGCCAGCCTCAGTCTATCTGCTCCGGCCACCCCACCATTTGAGATGAAACTGCTTTTTTGGTAGGTAAATCAATTATTTCAGTCATTAATAGTTCTAAATACATTACATATTTACTATGAAATATATATAAAACTAATTTATATTGTAAACAAAAATTATAGTAACTTTAAAAAAGTTGTATACCAATTCTCGAAAAAAAAATGAATCATAAATTGTAATCTCATTAGTAATTCATACTTGAAAAAATTCATCAATTCGATTCATAAAGCTAAGACTACTACTACGATAATAGATATTAGTAGTCAAAATAGAAAATTTGATGAAAAACATATTTCTTTTATTACTTTTTTTTTAAACGCACCTTCTATGTTGAGCTTCAGCACTTTCTCATTTTACACAATGAATATGTAGAATAGTTACGTAGTCAGATATGTTAGAATGTTAGATATATAGAATTGATCTTCTTTATAAATATAAATATTATTTAAATAAAAATTGTAAACTACTTTTTAAACTTTTGTTAAACTACTTTTAAAAACTACATTAGACTATTTTGCAATTTATAATGGTTTAATGTATCTCGTTCTCTTTTTCACTATTGTTCACTAGCTGTATCTCTTTTTTCCCTCTACAGTAGCTGAGGTTAGGTTTCAGTGGCAGTTTTACTCGCTTGTCATCGGGGCGACTCACATCTGTAGTGATGAAAAAGCAATCGAAATATAGTAGATATAGTATATAGTATTTTGAAATATAGTATATTTTTCAATCTAATGATAGACAGATTTAACTTAGAAGTAGAGTGTTAAACCATTTACTGAATCCTATTCTTAAACCATTTACTGAGTAGAATCAACATGTAAACCATTGACTGAATCCTATTCCTAAACCATTTACTGAGTAGAATCAACATATAAACCATTTACTGAATCTTATTACTAAACCATTTACTGAGTAGAATCAACATATAAACCATTTACTGAATCTTATTACTAAACCATTTACTGAGTAGAATCAACATATAAACCATTTACTGAATCTTATTACTAAACCATTTACTGAGTAGAATCAACATGTAAACCATTGACTGAATCCTATTCCTAAACCATTTACTGAGTAGAATCAACATATAAACCATTTTAACTTTGTAATCTTATTACTAAACCATTTACTGAGTAGAATCAACATAGTTAAATCTTTTCATTGTACTGAATCCTATTTCCTAAGCCATTTACTGAGTAGAATCAAGCATTATAAACCATTTGGGACTGAATCTTATTACTAAACCATTTACTGAGTAGAATCAACATGTAAACCTTTGACTGAATCCTATTCCTAAACCATTTACTGAGTAGAATCAACATATAAACCATTGACTGAATCCTATTCCTAAACCATTTACTGAGTAGAATCAACATATAAACCATTGACTGAATCCTATTCCTAAACCATTTACTGAGTAGAATCAACATATAAACCATTTACTGAATCTTATTACTAAACCATTTACTGAGTAGAATCAACATGTAAACCATTGACTGAATCCTATTCCTAAACCATTTACTGAGTAGAATCAACATATAAACCATTTACTGAATCTTATTACTAAACCATTTACTGAGTAGAATCAACATATAAACCATTTACTGAATCTTATTACTAAACCATTTACTGAGTAGAATCAACATATAAATCCATTTACTGAATCTCTATTACTAAACCATTTACTGAGTAGAATCAACATTAAACCATTGACTGAATCTTATTCCTAAACCATTTACTGAGTAGAATCAACATATAAACCATTTACTGAATCTATATGTACTAATACCATTTACTGAGTAGAATCAACATGTAAACCATTGACTGAATCCTATTTCCTAAACCATTTACTGAGTAGAATCAACATATAAACCATTTACTGAATCTATTCCTAAACCATTTACTGAGTAGAATCAACATAGTAAACCATTTACTGAATCTTATTACTAAACCATTTACTGAGTAGAATCAACATATAAACCATTTACTGAATCCTATTCTAAACCATTTACTGAGTAGAATCAACATATAAACCATTACTGAATCCTATTCCTAAACCATTTACTGAGTAGAATCAACATATAAACCATTTACTGAATCTTATTACTAAACCATTTACTGAGTAGAATCAACATATAAACCATTTACTGAATCTTATTACTAAACCATTTACTGAGTAGAATCAACATATAAACCATTTACTGAATCTTAATTACTAAACCATTTACTGAGTAGAATCAACATATAAACCATTTACTGAATCCTATTCCTAAACCATTTACTGAGTAGAATCAACATATAAACCATTTACTGAATCCTATTCCTAAACCATTTACTGAGTAGAATCAACATATAAACCATTTACTGAATCCTATTCCTAAACCATTTACTGAGTAGAATTCATTACATATAAATCACATTTACTGAATACTTACTTACTAATATCTACATTTACTGAGTAGAATCAACATGTAAACCATTGACTGAATCCTATTCCTAAACCATTTACTGAGTAGAATCAACATATAAACCATTGTACTGAATTCTTATTCACTAAACCATTTACTGAGTATTTGATTTACTGAGTATCAGACATATAAACCATTTGACTGAATCTATTACTAAACCATTTACTGAGTAGAATCAACATATAAACCATTTACTGAATCTATTACTAAACCATTTACTGAGTAGAATCAACATGTAAACCATTTACTGAATCCTATTCTAAACCATTTACTGAGTAGAATCAACATATAAACCATTTACTGAATCTTATTACTAAACCATTTACTGAGTAGAATCAACATATAAACCATTTACTGAATCTTATTACTAAACCATTTACTGAGTAGAATCAACATATAAACCATTTACTGAATCTTATTACTAAACCATTTACTGAGTAGAATCAACATATAAACCATTTGACTTTAACTTGAAATCATAACTATATACCTAAACCATTTACTGAGTAGAATCAACATATAAACCATTTACTGAATCTTATTACTAAACCATTTACTGAGTAGAATCAACATATAAACCATTGACTGAATCCTATTCCTAAACCATTTACTGAGTAGAATCAACATATAAACCATTTACTGAATCTTATTACTAAACCATTTACTGAGTAGAATCAACATATAAACCATTGACTGAATCCTATTCCTAAACCATTTACTGAGTAGAATCAACATATAAACCATTTACTGAATCTTAATTACTAAACCATTTACTGATAAGTAACTGACATTCAAACTTATATAAACCATTTACTGAATCTTATTCTAAACCATTTACTGAGTAGAATCAACATATCTCAAACCATTTACTGAATCACTTAACTTACTAATATCAACATTTACTGAGTAGAATCAACATATAAACCATTTACTGAATCTTATTACTAAACCATTTACTGAGTAGAATCAACATATAAACCATTTACTGAATCTTATTACTAAACCATTTACTGAGTAGAATCAACATGTAAACCATTGACTGAATCTTATTCCTAATCCATTTACTGAGTAGAATCAACATATAAACCATTTACTGAATCTTATTACTAAACCATTTACTGAGTAGAATCAACATATAAACCATTGACTGAATCCTATTCCTAAGCCATTTACTGAGTAGAATCAACATATAAACCATTTACTGAATCTTATTACTAAACCATTTACTGAGTAGAATCAACATGTAAACCTTTGACTGAATCCTATTCCTAAACCATTTACTGAGTAGAATCAACATATAAACCATTGACTGAATCCTATTCCTAAACCATTTACTGAGTAGAATCAACATATAAACCATTGACTGAATCCTATTCCTAAACCATTTACTGAGTAGAATCAACATATAAACCATTTACTGAATCCCATTCTTAAACCAATTACTGAGTAGAATCAACATGTAAACCATTTACTGAATCCTATTCCAAACCATTTACTGAGTAGAATCAACATATAAACCATTTACTGAATCTTATTCCTTTTGGAGGAATGTAAATAAATAAACATAAAATAATCTTATGTGTCCTTATCCCATACGAAGAGTTAGTTATACTGTTTTTAATATAGTGTAATTGTTAAAATATCGTTAAGTATAGTATCAAATTTAGAAACACAACCAGAACAATATGGTTATTTATACACTGTTATATTATATTTATATGAATATACAACTATATCCTCCTCTGTCTCTTTTTCTTTTATACACATGTGTTTGTGTCTGTGTGTGTGTGTGTGTGTGTGTGTGTGTGTGTGTGTGTGTGTGTGTGTTTGTGTGTGTGTGTGTGTGTGTGTGTGTGTGTGTGTGTTGTGTGTGTGTGTGCGTGTGCGTGTGCGTGTGTGCTTGTGTGTGTGTGTGTGTGTGTGTGTGTGTGTGTGTGTGTGTGTGTGTGTGTGTGTGTGTGTGTGTGTGTGTATGTGTGTGTGTTTGTATTTGTGTATTTGAATAAAAAAGCAGTTTTCAGCAAAATTGATTCAGGTTTTAATGAAACATGTACATATAATTATTATTTTTTTTAATTATCAACAAACATTTGTAGAACACTTACTGTTTGTTCAAAGAAATCCAAGACCCAAAAAATCATCCAAAGAAAAACTTACATCCAAAATATGAAAAAATATAGGGAATTTTAAAGAAGTTATGTTTAATATGTTTTGTTCATTCTACTTTGTCAAAACAATTTGGTATTATATCCTTCTAAAAATTTTTAAAACACCATTTAATGAAAGTTTTTTAGTATTACAATAGGTACACTTCTCCTAGTATATATTAGATATTCAAAAGAACTAATAATTTATAAGTTAATTGTTATAAAGTTATTTATAATGATGGAAAAATTTTCCATAAGTAAAAATAGTTAACATTAACTAATTATTGTAAGTATCTGAAATAGATGTTGAAATGAAAACAGTACTTTTGTATAAATTGTGGTAATTTGAGAATAGTTAACAACTAACAATAATCACAAACCAAAAACATTTCAAATTGTCTTTACTCAACAATTCAATTGTACAACTCCAACATCACGCCTTAACATTTCAACTAAGAAAAAAAAATAGCAATACAAATAAAAATATTTAATTTAACAGAATTGTTTTTGTAGGGTAAAAATCTAATGAAATGGTCTCCACATATAAAACTTTTAATGATATAAACAACGCGTTTCGAACACGTAGTGTTCTTCTTCAGGCATTAACTAAAAAATACAATGACACCAGAGAGTTATCTATAGTACAAAGTAAATAAGTACAAAAATTAATATAAAATAAAATAAGTCAGAAAGTACGAACCTAAGGGTGAGTGCCTCTGAATAAGACTGACTGGAAATGGAATGGACATGGGTGGGGGTATAGGGTACATCTGTTTCTTATTAGAGCAGGTACATATTTCTCTTAAAGTTAGGCTTTAAGATAAAGATAAAGTTCTTATCTTAAGAGAAATATGTACCTGCTCTAATAAGAAACAGATGTACCCTATACCCCCACCCATGTCCATTCCATTTCCAGTCAGTCTTATTCAGAGGCACTCACCCTTAGGTTCGTACTTTCTGCCTTATTTTATTTTATATTAATTTTTGTACTTATTTACTTTGTACTATAGATAACTCTCTGGTGTCATTGTATTTTTTAGTTAATGCCTGAAGAAGAACACTACGTGTTCGAAACGCGTTGTTTATATCATTAAAAGTTTAATATGTGGAGACCATTTCATTAGATTTTTACCCTACAATGAGTAAATACCACATAATAACAGATTGCACTACATTAGAATTGTTTTTGTTTAAAATAGTGTATATGTGTATTGTCATTTCTGCATTGTGGAATATCTACGCTAAATTCAAGTGAATCAGAGTTTATTGAAATTAAACTTTTAAATAAAAGAAATATAGTTTAAACAAACAGGTAATGCTATGATTGTACCATTACTAAATTATACAATAAGTACGATAGGCTACTTTATCACTCTAGAAGAAATGTGATAAACAGACATACAACTTTAATATATTTAAGTCAATATATATATTTAAGTTAATATATATATAAGTCAAAAACCATAATAACAAGTCATAGCAATAACTGAAAATATATATAAACTTACTTGAAATTATAATTAAATGTAGCAAACAAAAATAATTTATATATTCTGCATATTTTATATTAAAACGGAAGCAGAATTCTCAATAAACCCAATAAATTAAATTAGCATGTTTGCAAATAAAATTTTTACTAAAATATTAAGCAAATAAACAAATTACCTGAAATGTACATTTTGAATCAGTAGTTTACTTTTAGTAGCTGTATTTTAAATATATATTTAAGATCAAAGCATTGCAGTAATTCATGAATCAACAGAGTGAGTAGAAATAAGTAGATTTGAATAATGGCTCCACAATATGATAAATTCATTAATGATGTTCCTGTCTGAGATTTCACTCTTACCTTCCACTAGTTATTTTATCGTCAAAAAATATATTTCAATAATGTAATATTGTAAATTAATGTAATTTATATTATTTATTTAAATATTTATAATAATTACGTAAATTTAATGTTATCGCTTTTCTTACTTGTTATTTCGAGTTTTCATTAAAGTTTCTGATTTCTTCTAGACATATATTGATAAGAGCTGTAATTTTTAACCCTTAAAATCTTAACTCACACTTGAGAACTTTATTTTTCAGGTTGTTATGTTGAATATATATATATATATGTACCATATGATCAAACCACAATATGAAATGAGAAAACAAGACAAATATTTTTCAACCGCAACAAGCTGCGAGGACTGCTTGTTTGTTGATGGTTATTTCACTTGTTTATGTGAAATCTTTTCTGAATCTAGTATATATGTATATAAAATCATTGATCAAACCACAATAAGAAATGGGAAAACAAGACTAAGATCTTTCAAACGCAACAAGCTGCGAGGACTGCTTGTTTGTTGATGGTTATTTCACGTGTTTATGTGAAATCTTTTCTGAATCTAGTATATATGTATATAAAATCATTGATCAAACCACAATAAGAAATGGGAAAACAAGACTAAGATCTTTCAAACGCAACAAGCTGCGAGGACTGCTTGTTTGTTGATGGTTATTTCACGTGTTTATGTGAAATCTTTTCTGAATCTAGTATATATGTATATAAAATCATTGATCAAACCACAATAAGAAATGGGAAAACAAGACTAAGATCTTTCAAACGCAACAAGCTGCGAGGACTGCTTGTTTGTTGATGGTTATTTCACGTGTTTATGTGAAATCTTTTCTGAATCTAGTATATATGTATATAAAATCATTGATCAAACCACAATAAGAAATGGGAAAACAAGACTAAGATCTTTCAACCGTAACAAGCGGTCTTCGTCAGAGTCAAAAACCCAACTGAAACATCAACTGAAATATGTGTTTCAGTTGGGTTTTTGACTCTGACGAAGACCGCTTGTTACGGTTGAAAGATCTTAGTCTTGTTTTTTCATTTCTTATTGTTGTTTGATCATTGATTGTTATTTCACTTGTTAATGTGAAATCTTTATATATATATATTATATATATATATATATATATATATATAAACACTGAGACTTCTGCGTTGACGATTTTCTTAGAGAGACGCTCTTTTTGTCTTATTATCTTCCTATAAATTACTGGTAACTCAAAAATTAATTTACCTGTTTGCATACATTTTATCAAAAGTCTTTAAGAGACAGACAACCCTTATTAGAACTAATGCATACGAAATGATTGGCTGCCACCATTTGGGATAGGTCAATTTGTTTGACGTAAACCTCGCCAAACGCTACTGTCGTTTGATCCATCATTCTGACATTTTACCAAAAAGTAGCCTTCGCAGAGTGTAGATGAAATTTATATATTTCCAACAATATTACCTCATAGAAAGTCCACTTTACAGCACATTATATGTTTTTAGACACTATTTTTTTCCTGAATACTGACTTCAGTTGTTATTTTTCATTTCAAAATTAGTTTACCACTGAGATGTATAATAATTCTCACGACAGCCTCATTAAATAAACAAAGAAGTTAAATTATCAAAAAAAATTTAAGACATCATTAAAGATGTGAAACAACGTAATTTTGCTGACTGTTTATATAAATTAAATATAGAGAAAACAAATTAATTAGAAAAAGAAAATAGAAGTTCATATGTATCCAGGCATAAATAAATGATAAAGAAGAAATAAACGTGGAAAGTCAAAACTCCAGCTCTAAATAAATGTGTTCATTTCAAGTATGAAACAAGAATATGAAATTGAATGAGGTGATACTGTTATTTATGTGACAAATGACAGTGACGTGTGTCTTCCAAAAATAGCAAATTTAGAAAATAAAACATTCTTGTAGTCACGTATAACCTTTATGGGTCTCTTTTAAATTTATCTTTCTATTGAACAAGTATATGTATCATTTTAATTTAATTGATTCATTTAAGCATTTTCTCACATTATATTACTTTAAATTAAAGCTTGAATGCATATACCATAGTAATTCTCAATATTGTGGACCATTTATCATTCAGACGTGGAATCAGTATGTCCAATTTAATATTAATTAATATATATTAAGGGCTAACGTATATATTATATCAAAGATTAATAGATCCACCTTGACAATAAACCAAATCACAGAGTTATAATATAAAAAATGACTCTGACAAAGTCAACACTCTGTTGACTATATTTCAAAAATTGTTGCTATCAACCGTAGAGGTGGAATGTTTGTGATTACCATTCCACCTATTAATGAATCAAACATGCAAATTATAGAACTGTAACAATTATCCAATCACTATGACAAAAATTATAAGATGATTATTTTTTTTCTTTATTTGATATATATCTTAATATCTATCTCATAAATATGTATATATATTTGAATATATTATCTATAATTTTCGCACGGCTATATCTTTAAAAAATACTCCTCCTTGCCAATGTTTCAACGTTTATTTTTATTTTCATGTGTAAATGTAAATACACATCTCTGATGAAGACCAACGACCAACGACCAACGATTCTTTCCACGCACTGCAGTGCGCGTTGTAATTAGCAGTTCCAGGTCACGGACCTAATACTGCTGAATTTTTGTACTGCTGTGTTTATGGAGTCAGTAAGTAACTGTCTGTAGTCTTTTGATTGGTATTCATTATACATTATTTCGTGGTCGTCTGGTCTTCTTAAGACGTGAAATGTAGCCAGTCTAGGGTTTGGCTTTCTATTTCAACAACAGCGTCTATGATGGATATGGTTGGGGAGTTCTTAGGGATAGACTCTGAACAAGGGGGTTTGGATGGAGTGGGATTTTCGTGTTCTCATTGGCCACCAGTTTATTTGTGAATTCATCAATTGATTCTAACCTGAGGTCTCTTTGAATATCCACATTTCTGGCATACCAAGGTGCCCCAGCCATAAGGCGTGCACATTTATTTTGAACATTAGTTTTCAAAGGGTTAGTAGACATGGTAAAATAATTGGGAAAGAGCATTATAAAATAAAAGGTACATTTATTTAATAAAATGTGAAAAAAAAATTTTTGTTATTTCCCTGAACTTTACAACATGAAAATAAATATGAAATGCATGGGAAAACACAACTCATTCTTTTTAGCTGGTTTTTAGGGTTATTTACCTGTAGGTTAGGTTAAGCTTCAATTGCCTTCTCACGAGAGAACAAACATCGGCCAAACAAACATGGGCCATGTATGACACCACACAATGAACATTCTACATTGGGAGTTCTAAACTTTTCCTAACCAAGTGTTCTTACAGTAGAGATCTTCAACGTGTACTTGATATAGTACAGGCTTTGAACCGACGGATTAATGTACTCAGATTTTTTCTCCTCCCACGTTAATATCGAGAGCCAGAATAAGTATCGAACCCCGGATCTACCAGTCCAGCTGGCAACCACAATTACCCTCAAACTTTTGTCCCTCCTTACATCATCAGTTACTGTGTTTATTGAGGTGCCAGGTCAGCTCAGTTGTAGTGTGCTCGCCTCTGCACTGATTGTTCCAGTGCTCGATTCTCACTCTGGCCCTCAATTTATTTACGTGAGTGGTGAATAAGTCTAAGCTCGTTGTTCCTTGGAGAGGACGTTAAGCTGTACTATCCCGAGTCTGTACAATGTTAGATACTCGTTAAAGATCTCTACTCTAAATACACTTGAGTTAGGCAAAATTTATGACACCCACTAATGAATCAATCTTCATTGTGTGGTATCACAAAGGGCCAATGCTCGGATTACGTGTGTTCCCTTGTAGGATTACCACTGCAACCTAACCTAACCTACTGCGTTTATTATTTAGACTATACTAAATATGATTCATTCTTCAGGGGGTCTGACTTCTATGTTACTTGGCCTCCTTATAAAAGGTCAAAGGTCATTTTTTTGTCATCGCACCTGCCTGTTGCTGGTAATGCCCAACTATAATCAATGATTTTGAATCCAATCAATGTTGTCTTCCTATCAATGACTGCTTTAGAATATGTATTTTAAACAGCTCTATAGTGAAAAAACCGAGAACCAATTTAAGTGCCTCTGAGGAAACCCTAATTGATCATTAAGTGCTGGAAAGCTCCCGGTTTTAATTTAATAACTCATCTAAACATTAATATTTTGTTCCGTATTAACTTGTTAGAACTTTTCTGTTTTCATTTACTATTCTTTCTATCTGGTATAATCAGTTCAAGTTTACTTCCATCGCTTCATTATTTCTAAAATTTACTTCATATCTCGTTTTGTGATTAAGAAATATTTTTATTTTCACTATCATCTTTACCTTTACTTTCTATTCTCACTCTTTTAACCTATAATTATTTATTTTCTTCGTACCTTTTCTTTCTTATACGACTCTTATCAATATTTATTATTTTCACTTATTTCAAAATCATAAAATATGATTCGTAACGTAAACTATTGCATAAACTCATCTTAATTTTTAATCTCCAACTATTTTATAGTCAGGTTATAAGTTTTAATATCATAATGTAATAATTCATTGTTGTTAATTTCAAAAGTTGTCATCTCAGCATTATTTAAAACCATTTTTATTTGCTTACAATACAAAGGAAATATATGATATCATGTATTTCATACTTTTTTAATCAATAATATTTACATTTGTAGTATTTTATTTTTAACATTTCGTCTTTTTATATGCATATGATTACTGATTATACAAAATAGGTTTTACATAAACCCGAAAAGTGGTTTTGAAAGTTGATTTCAACCTGAAAAATTGATCGATTCCTGTTAAACATTTTTATCGTGTTCTATTCCACTGGCGATGTCTTTATTATGTTTATACTATATATAATCAGAAAAAAATTATAATAATAAAGAAAATGATGATTTGTATTAATCGTGCTATTATATTACTGATTGGTGCAGGTTATTAGCCTTGGTCTCATTGGCCTCGTCTGAACTGTTGGATCTCTCTTATCAATTCGATGAAGACACAATCTATTGGCCTGGCCTACAGAAATTTCATTTTACTGAAAAGCTTGTCGATGAAGAAACACACGGCTTCTTCTATTCGGCAAACGATTTTGCATTAGCTGAACACGGTGGTACACACATAGATGCTCCATATCATTTCGATGAACATGGACTAACTCTTGACAAGATACCACTCGAAAAGTTCTTTGTGAAAGGTAATTCAATTGTATTAAATAGTTTAACCAAATGGTTAATTTAAAAAAAACATTAATAATATTGCTAAGTATATATGTTTAAATAAGATTTATCTTTCTTGAAGCAGGATACGCTGAGAGAATTTAAAAGATGAATTTATATGTTTATATGTCGTTTAATTGAAATTACAAAAATTATCATTTTGTGAGCAAGTTCACCAAAATAGTTAACTGAAATAAGAAACATTTTCCTGAAAATGATAATATAGTAGAATATGAAGCTGAGAGAGTTTAAATATATTTTTATAATTTACGTAATCGAAAATTATAAAATTATTATTTTCTTAGTTTTATTAGTAACTTTTGAGCACATATATGTAAGTTATTGTGCAAGATGCAGAAAATATGTCAGAATATTTTCAATAAATTTAGATACATTTGAATCTATGATCAAGTTATATAATTGGGTAGCAACAATTTGGAATAATTTTTCCTTCAATTCTTCTTTCTTCTTTACAGTTCCTCTAAAGAAAGATTAAGTCCCCTTTTTTTAACATTTAGTTATAAAAGAAATATAGAAGCTTAGCTGGGGTTTATATATTATGTTGTAAGTATGTGGTCACTAAAATGTTAAACAATGTTAACCTAAGTGATATATACATATATTACTCAATGATCAAACCACAATATATATATATACAGAATACAGGGTGTCCCGAAAAAATGTATACACAATTTAAATTATTGTAATACTACAATAATTTATATAATAACTATAACTTTACATCATAACTATATTCATAGTTGTGATCGACCGCCATGTTAACTCATCAGAAATTACAGTGTGCTGTGGATTATCATCAAAAGGATTAATTCAGTGATTTTTTTAACTCTACTGTGGCTGATCTTGTTTACTTGAACCTACTGCACCTTTTCAAGTACTTTTTCGGTCTTGATCATCATCAGTAAGAGAATGAGTTAATCTGAAATTTAATTTTTCCTTTAAAACATTTGTACAACCAAATGCAAACAATTAAGTTATCAGCTTCTAAAAGATGGGTACATTTTTTTGTAAACTCTTCGCATTATCGGTAGTATGTAGAACAAAGCGGACTACAGCTTGAGAACAGTTGGTGGCAAAACAATAAAATAATGCTTATTAATTAGTTTACATGGTTAAAACAAATTACAATAAACATCTAAATTACAATAATTTAAAGTGTGTATACATTTTTTTGGGACACCCTGTATATATTTCGTAATATAACAAGATTTCAGCCAAGTCAGTTGGGTTTTTGACTCTGACGAAGACCGCTTGTTACGGTTGAAAGATCTTAGTCTTGTTTTCCCATTTCTTATTGTGGTTTGATCATTGATTGTTGTTTCACGTGTTTATGTGAAATCTTTTTATATATTACTCAATAACAAGATTTGACAATAAACATATGAAATAAAAATCAACTTCTAAACTACGGTAAAAAATCAGAAAATTAATTAAAACAAGTGGTTTTCGTCAGTATCAGTTGGGCTCTGACGAAGACCAATTGTTTCACTTGAAATATTTTCAATTTTCTTATTTCTTACCATACTGTGATTTAGACGTTGATATTGATCAATGGAAAAAAATATTTTTATCAATTATAAGTTTACAAGGGAGTATGGCTAACCTTGATAAGTGAACACTAACATTTTAAATAATTATAAGCTAAGCCAGAGATATTATATTTCTTATTGAATGACAAGTTAAGAATATATTGGATGTTGGACTGTCAAAAGTTTAAGTTTAAATAAGTTTAAGCCAAAGCAAACTTATAAAAGTGGTCACTAGGTCACTAAATTTCGGTCTATTTTAAGTTAAGATATTAATCATAATTTAATAGAACTAAAAACAATTTTCTATTAATTAATTAATATTCATAATTATCAATTTCATAGATATATCAATAATTAATTAATTTCATATTAATTCTTGAGTCTAATGCTACATGGATTCTATTTTTTTCCTTAATTACTGTTATCATTCATGAAATGTTAGTTTTCCTTTTTAAAGTTTTCAAAGTTTTATTAAATTAATATTTGATATTCAATTTGATTTGTTTATGTCCCTTCTATAGGGTGCATGATGCTAGTGATACAACTAAAATGTTACTTTATATTCAATTATATTAATAATAATTATATATATACAATTATAAGTAAATATAAACAAGAAATAAAAGAATAATTTATAAACATAAATAGAAGATTTATAATTTAGCTATTCACTTAAGAAAATTTGGGTTTACAGATAATCTTAACAAGTAATTCTCTCACCAAATGTTTATAATAGTTAATAACTATCTAAAATAATTTTTAAAATCTAAAGTAATTAATTTCTAATATTATTATAATCTTCAGACATACCTCGTTACTTGTGGACGTAGTCGTCCAACCGGTTTCACCTAGGCTCTTCATAGCATTCGACAATCTAACTATCTAACCCATTTACATCATTCAAAGAACATTACAATAATATTATATTTACTATGTAATTTAACTTTATTTATACTCAAGTGTTAAAAAATCATATTAATATTATTCAAAAACTGGTAATTTTTTTTAAATTTTCCACAATATTAATAATAAAATTTATTTTTATTGGAGCATTTTTTTTAAATCCTACGTTCTGATTGAGTTTGTTATACCATTTAACAATTAAATTATGGTGGTTTAAAACCAAATTACTTTTCAATCTTTACCCTGACAGTCGAATAGCAGAATTATTTTCAATTATAAAAGGCTATTCTTTTACAAATAAATTTAATTCAGTTTAACTTTTTTTTGGCAAACTTTTTCGGAATTTGATTATTTAAATGTGTAAAAAAAAGTCATTTATATTTTATGTAAGCATAAGAACGATGTTGAAAGCACGCTTTTCAATTTAAAGTACTTAAATTTAAAATTTCAATATCAAAATGGTAAAAATAAAATAGTGGAATCAGAGCCAAATCTGATAACAGATAAAGCAACAAATATACTTTTTATTTTTTAGTTAGGAGGATATGATATCATCCGTTTAGAGCTATTTAATTTTTGAGCTGTTTTATTTTAAACAGCTTTTGTCCTGATATTAAATTGATATCAATTAAGTGATGGATATATAACTTTACATATTGTTTTAACTAATTAAATGTAAAGTAAATTAAAATGTAAATTAAATCTAATTAATTTTAATTATATTTATCTCTTGATTGTTGTTTGTTTGATCATAGTTTTTTTTTTTTTATTGGGTCCTAACCGGTTTGATCCTTCTACTGGTGAAACTAGCTCTCACAAGCTTTGAGATTGAATTATAAGTCAACATTTTTACATTTTATTGAAAAAAAATATTTCCCGTTGTTTTAAAATTCTGAATATATTTTTCGTTTGTTCCATTTTTAACCTCAAAAATAATGCCAAAATTTCAAAACCAAAGGGTTTTCAGTTTAGGAGAAAAAAATGTTTTATAAAAACCGGTTTTTGGCAAAAAAATGTGACTTTCCCGTCATGCATAATTCTTCCCAAACAATTGGGATCTTCTACCTTATGATGCCCATTTTTGTGTAAAATATCAACTTGATCCATCAAAGATTCTGGACCGTAGCATGGTAACAAGCAATGCTAACACACTCACCTACCCACCCACCCACCCACACACACAGACATCATCGAAGAAACTTCATAAAACGACTTTCGGGATCTCAAAACATATAGTTCCGACAAAATCTCGAGATCAAATTTTTTCATGATCACTATACTTTACTTATAGTAAAGTAAAAATTTATTTGAAAACGGAAAAGCATCACTAATCTAAATCGATTTAGAGTTAAGCACTACATATAGAGGCCAAAGTTCCATAACATTTCAACTCGTTAGAGAAATTTGAAGACCCAATATATTAAAGGGTTGATTTGGTTCTATATTATTGATCGTTTATGAATAAATAAAACCGCTGATCCCATAGTATGAATTAATAATCTCAGACAAAAGTATTCTGGGGTTCTAATCCACTAAACATTCAGTACATTTATGGCACTTATTTGAAAACTAATATACTTTATGCATGTCAAAGTTGATAATATGTTTAATAAAAAAATTCTAAGTTTTAACTACATGAACTAATATGAAATACATACTATATGGTTAACCAATTCAATGCATCTAACAGAATCTTTATAACTACTATTTATTTTTTAAATAAACAACAAACTTTTAAATGTACTCAACATACAATTAGTAATTAATCTTTTTTCGATAGGAGTGTTTGTGGACGCTTCTGATTTAGTCAAGGATAACTCAAGTTATCTGATTGGTCCAGATGTCTTCACACGATGGGTCGAAAAGAATGGACCTCTTCCTGACAACAGTGTTGTTCTGGTTAAGACGGGATGGTCTAAATACTATCCAAAAAAAGAACTATATATGGGACCAAGTGACACGGAAATACATTTCCCTGGAATCAGCGCGTCTGCTGCTCAGTGGCTTGTGGATGCAGGAAAGGTAATATGGAAATATTTTCATGCCAACATATTATTTATAAAACAACAGTAACAAATTTTATTTAACCATTTTTCCACTAATTATCTTTTTCATTTGTTTAGACAGTTATTTATTTTAAACTAAAAGACAAACTATTTATTTTTGATGAAAACCAATACAGGTGCTCGAATGGGCCGTTCGTTTGCTGAATTTGTTGGTAAGTCGTTTTGTTGGCATTCTATAGGGGGGACCATGTGTTTAAAGATTAAGTAACTTACACGAGTTTGTATTGTATACAAATAACATTAAATAACATAAAAAACTAGAAACATGAATTCTATGTAATAGATTCTTCTTATCTTCCTCCTGCCCTTCTTCAATGCAAGAAGAAAGCTATACACGAGGGTGTTAGTGCAAGAACCCATCGAAGGACGATCAGAAAAATCTCCGCTTTTCTGGTGTTTTATAACGGCTTTGAGGATCGTTGCTTGAAGATTGTAAAGACTTTCTCAACATAAGAAAACATTTTTAAAGTGATTTGTGTTTTAATATATCTGTAACTAAATAATTTCCCATCAATTTTCTATATGTTTTACCATAAGTTGGGTTCTAATCAGTATACAATGACATATCCCTTATATGAATATATAAGAACATGGAAGATATTTTTGTTCTATAGTAGTTTTAATTAAAAACCTATAAATTATTCCTTTTTTTTAGCCTGAATAAATAATAATGCCAAAGTAATTCAGATAAAAATACGAAAATAAAATTTTATATTTTCGTTTATAAAATACTCCATATTTACTGTTCTATTACAACGTTTATATCGAGTTTACTTTCTTGAAGCCTGATAAAAGAAGATGAAAGTTTTTTTTTGTTTTAGAAAAATATGAGATAAAATATATTGATAAGTGAGTTTACTGAAACTCTTTTGACTTGAAGTCGAGTATTTGCTCCCAAAGAGGCATCATATCCTGATCAATTCTGTTGACATACAGGACCAGATTATGTTCCTTTAGGTCTCCTTGTCTAATAGAATTGTGGGATCACCTCAGTTGAAACTACCCATCTACTTACAAACACCCTTCTTAAATATTTATCATTCGAAACTTTGTTCCCCTATTTTGTCCTTATACTACTTTATAATTGTAATGAATCAAAAAACATATTGCTATACTAAATAGCATAAAAAGTGAACAGCAAGCAATACACTGCTCACATTTCAGTGGTGTTATAAAATTCAAAAGTCATCTATAGTGTGATTTACCGACGGAGTCTAAAATATTGAGATTCACTATTCAATTAAAAAGGTATCAACAATGATAAATTTGTAATTCCTTTATCTGAATAATGACTTAATTAATTGAAAACTAATTAATCACTGTAGTTAATCAAACCAGTTACAAATATATATTTTCATATATTAATTGTAATACATTTGCTTAATATTATAAAAAGACATTTATTTTTTATAGAATACCTTCAGTCTTGTATGAAGCAACATTTTATAAGGTTATTTTTATCAATGTTTGCATAATAACGAAATATAAAGGAATCTTAGAACTTTTTAAAAAACCTTACAAACACAAGTCAGATCAATATTTTGCACTAGTTGTTCCGCTCGGCTTTATATGGATAAATTAGTTTTATAAGTTGCAAAGATAAGTAAATCACGCTTTATATATTGACTGTCATGATGGTGTTAAGTAAAATTCCGGGGGGTTTCAGTTTTGACATGCAATGGAAATCTCAAACTACTTGTTGTGAAGTTTTTATCTTCTTGCCCAGGGCTCTTCAACTGTTCTTTACTTGTGGACCCCCTACTTTTAAACATTCTTAGTTGACTTTCCTCTATTGAGTCTCGTGTTGTTTTCTGTCTTCTTTTCACTTATTCTTTTGATATATATATATATATAACTAAAAAAGATAACACATAAAAAACGAGAACACTTACTGGATCAATATTTTGAACCGAAGTTTGTTATCAGGAAGAGAGTAGAATGGAAGAAAAAGAGGTACGTGCTTTCAAAACTGTGGGTGGAAGGCGACACAGCCGCCTTTTACATATATATGTATACAGGTAACTCACCACAAATTAGAGAAGATAGTCGCTCTAAGGCCTTTCGTTTTCACGTCGTCAGAGAGCAAGTGAATACAAGTTGTAAGCAGGTTATGAATTTTGATTTAAAGAAGGAGTAAGATTGGCATCAATGACAGTATTTTTCCCTATAACTGTTGAAATAGTCTTGATTTGTTTGATAATTCCTTCAATTAGAAATTCATCTAATTTAAAAAGGCCTGGACTAGTGTTGGCCTTAGAGCGACTATCTTCTCTAATTTGTGGTGAGTTACCTGAATATTTATATCACGTGTTATTGTGACAATTTTCTATATATATGTATGTATATAAAAGTTTTCACAATAAAGACGTGATATAAAAATCAACGTATAATAAAATAATAATAATAATAAAATAATAATAAATAATAAAATAACAAAATAATAAAAACCACAGTAAGAATTTCAAGAATGGACTCAGGAACCAAGATCTGTATATATCAGTTGTTAGTGGCTGAAAAATCTTTTTCCTATAACTGAATTTCTTACTGCAGTTTAGACTCTAATATATATAATGATCAAACCACAATATAAAATGGGGAAAACACCGAAACAAGTGATCTGGTCTTACCTTGCCATCTATGTGCGTGAAAGGGCTTCTTGACGTACATGCTCGCAAAAGGTCTTCCATATTCTGCCTATTGATGGGTTTAGGTGCCATCATTTTTTCACAGTAATATTTCTTCAACCAAGCAAGCGCTATTCAACAATGGTTACTCAAACAAATATTTCGACAACATTCTAAGACACTACCTCGAGAATAGATTCACCTCAGACAATAAGAGCCTCAAGACAAGCACAAACCACAAAATATTCTACAAGAACCAGTATACAGATGAATATAAAACTGATGAAGGTGTCTTGAAGAGTATTATAAAAAGCCATATTAAATGTATTAATCCTGAGGATAGTTTGACACTGATAACCTACTACCAAAGCCCTTCAATAGGCAGTTTAATAATGAAAAATAGTCTCAGCGTAAAAGAATCAAAAAAAAACAAATCTTGTATATGAGTACTCATTTAATATCATGAGCTGCGAGGCCCGTAAAAGCTCATATATAGGAATGACCAAGACTTCATTATCTAGAAGAATTACGATCCACCTTTCTGCCGGCGAAAGGCAGTGATAACGAAAATTATCACTAAAGAAAGAAACCATGTTAAATTACAAATATTAGAAGCATTAATAATTCAAGAAAAGCAGCCAGCCATAAATATCCAACTTAATAATTCTTGTCGAATTTTAAAACTATTTTCCAACAGGCCAAACCAGATTAGCTAGGTAGTAAGTGAGTCCAACCACCCTGCCTTAATCCCCCATAATGCCCCGTGATCCAGGGCGATGTCCTGTGAACATCCCAATAGTAATCCACCTCCCTATATATAAACTAACAATCCTACTATTATTCGCATTATTGTCCTGATGATGAATGTGGTACACTCGAAACATGTTGACTAGCAATATTGGTGATTAGCTTTATAGTTTTAATAAAGAGACGAGGCAGGAATTCTGGAAACTGGAGAAATTGTGTAAGAAACAGATACAAGCCAAATATGGGGCGTTATTTAACAAAATATATATATATATATATATATATATATACTCTGAAATCACCAATTATCTTTATCAGCATGCAACAGTAAAATGTGAGTATTTTTATCAATATTTATTCTAAAAATCTACATTTATGTATATAATATAAATTTATATATTAGTGATTTCCGAGTTGGCGTGGACATGTTTTTGTATAAACGAAGGTTCCAAAAACTCAAGAACGTCGAAAAAGTTTGCTGAATACTAAATCAAGAGTCCCCAATCTTTTTAATCATACTACCATATGTTTTACAATAAAGAACCTTTATAAAAACCTGAACATTTGGCAAATGCATGATATAGGAGTAAGATTGTCGATGGTCTAATTTATATGTTTGTATATAATTATCACACAAAGTGTACATTTTATTATGTACCTATGGTGTAGAAATATAACAATTACATTTATCATTGTATACATGTTTGTTTTTCCTGGACAAATACATACAGTAATACAGGATAAAGTTAAAATCAGATTATACGTAGGGGAGTAAGTATTTTGTCGGGTTATATCCATCAAAATGTTTATATGGATGTCTGGATTTTCGCAAGTTGATTGTTAGCCTCCTTGAAAAGGATTGGTTCCTAGAGAGCATTCATCAACCCTCAGGTTTTGATTTAGACCTCTTTGAGTAGTTTTCTTCCAGACCAAAATAACCTCGACTTGTTGTTTCAGGTTGTTGGAATGGGCATTGATACTGCTTCTCCTGATATTCCCACGGACACCACCTTACCAGTACACAGAATACTTCTTGCCAAGAGTATCTATATTATAGAAATGGTGAATCTTTCTTTGGAGCTACCTTCTACCTTCAATCTCACAGTTCTGCCCATCAAGATAGCTGGAGGAACTGGCGGGCCTGTCAGAATGATTGCACAAATTTAAATATTCTGATGGTTGTTTTTATAATCAAACAGTGTATTTAATTTAAACAAACATATTAAATAAAATGTCAATTCTTAATACAGTTTTTTAGTAAAATTGTTGTAAAGACTAGCAGTCATACCTCAAAAGCCTTCTTTACAACTCGACCGGTTTCAGAACAATTCCAGTTTCAAGAATAAATCGAAAGTTATTCTCTACAACAGTAATTATAAGAAGTATATAATTATACTTCTATATGGGACAACTGTTTATACACAAATTTTATTAATACCTTTCAATTTACTCTTTTGAATCAAATAGTTCCAAAACAAATCGAGTAGTAAGGTAGATCTACGAGGTAAAAAGATTTCACATAAACACGTGAAATAACAATCAATGATCAAACCACAAATGAAATGGGAAAACAAGAATAAGATCTTTGAACCGTAACAAGCAGTCTTCGTAAGAGTCAAAAATCAAACTGTCAGTTTCGGTTTTGACTCTGTCTTCATCAGTTTGGTTTTTGACTCTGACGAAGACCTCTTGTTACGGTTGAAAGATCTTAGTCTTGTTTTCCCATTTCATTTTTGGTTTGATCATTAAGGTAAGATGATAAATTGTTATAATATTTCATAATTATTAAACATCACAGTAGTTTCATTAAGTTTACAATTTTTGAAAAGTGTCTTCATTTTTTACGATATAACTTTTTTCTGAATTTATTACTGAACCATTCATTCAGTAGTATAACTGAATCATTGTTGTAGTACGTGATGTTTATTTATCATATCACGCATGATAAATGTCATTTATTTATCATATAATGATTAATATCATATTATTTTATTTTATAATCTGGTTCCATAATCAGATTATATAACCAATGCCCAATATTATTCTTTATTAAATAAAATTGTACTAAACAGATACAATATGACTACATATTTTTTTCAATTCACCTAATTGATTTAGTATATTTATGTGTCAATGAAATCAAGAACCCCTCTTGCAAGCTTTCCTTAAAGGTTACCTCTTCTTCTTAAGAGAACATATTTCGTAATATAGAATTGAAATGGTGTGAGTGTTTTGTAAGTAATTGAACTTCTTTCCCTCGTATACAAATTAATTTTTTTTAATGTAGATATATATATATATATATATATATATAGGTGTATAATGTATTCGGGATTCGGTCAATTTTCCAGGATCAAAATCAAACTCTCAATGCCGACGTTTCGGTTTTATTTAAAACCTTTTTCATAGGCAGAAGTCAGAAATTTTGAATTAGAAAAATGATGAAATTTACATTATATAAAATGAAGTAACAATAGATAGTTAGTGAACTAACATCTTAACTGGTCAAAAACTTGGACCAGACTGAAGTCTGGTCCAAGTTTTTGACCAGTTAAGATGTTAGTTCACTAACTATCTATTGTTACTTCATTTTATATAATGTAAATTTCATCATTTTTCTAATTCAAAATTTCTGACTTCTGCCTATGAAAAAGGTTTTAAATAAAACCGAAACGTCGGCATTGAGAGTTTGATTTTGATCCTGGAAAATTGACCGAATCCCGATTACATTATACACCTATTCTATCCAACGGTTGATATATTATTGAATTTGTTATATATATATATATATATATATATATATATATATATATATAATATACAATTTGAAAAAAGAAAAAAAAATATTTTTTCTGATTTTATTCTAATAATTTATAGAGCTGATATTTTTGAAAGTGGTATAAGTCCTTTTTTTTATATATCGAGATAATTAAGAGTTTGCATTTGAGTTAATTTAAAAATATTGCCAAAACGTAAATTTATTCGAGTGTATTTTTAATACTATACACCTTTTAAATTTTATTATGAAATAATAATTAATAATTTTGTTTAAAAAATAAATGATTTCCTTAGCTCAAAATGGACTTATATCATTTTCAAAAATAACGTATTACAAAAAAAAAACTAGAATAAATTTAAGTCAATGTTTTTATAAAACATCAGTTTTACTAAAATGAATTTTTAATGTAAAAAGTAATAATGAAGCCATTTAAATACTCGAGTAATCAAATTCATTATGAGTTAATATTAGTTATATTAAAAAATTAAAAAAGTGATATGAATAAACAAGTGTATAATGTAAATAACTTCGTTAAGATAACAAAAAACAAAAAATTATAATTTTGAAATTATTTGTCTTTTACTACTAGGTTTTTTTTTTTTTTTTTTTTTTTTTTTTTTTTTGGTAAGGAGGTGAAATGCATTTACGCATATTGTGCCGTGCTCCCAGTAAACCAGACTACCAACTAAAACACCCCCTTTTCTTCTTGGACACTAGCCTCGAACTGTTTCACATATTACCTCAAGCTAGGCCATTCATTACCTTACGAAAGACATCATTGAATTTAGAATTAGTCATTCCCTTCTAAGTGTCTCTTTTTTATAGAGAGGATACTTTTGACTAGGCCGTCAACCATTTTCAATACATTTACTACTAGTTTATTGAAGTATTTATGGTAAATACAGTGCACAGTGCAGTCAAAATAATCAATAATAATTGTAATAAGAAAGTTGTTTTAATTATAACTATTAGGAATGGACTTATTCCACTCTCAAAAAAAAAAAAAAAAATATTTTTGCGGTAACATTTTACAGCAAAATGTTTTTCTTTTATTTTATGGCAAAATCGTACTCCATTGAATGAATAATTAAAAATATGAAGAGAAGATGTCTATATCTTACTAAAATTACCATTAACTTATTTTTTTTTATAAAGTAAACTTATACCATTTCTAAAAATAACAGCTCATATATTAGACGGCTGTGGATATCTATTTTAGTCCAGTAAGTAACAGAATGGTTTAAATATATAAATGTGGAAATTCGTAAAAATGCCTTCAGAAAATACACTGTTTCTCTTACAAAGCCGTATGATTTGGCTGACTTTTGAAATGACTTCTACTCTAGTTACTTAAACCCACTTTCGTCATTATTACAACCCTTTACTATTAGCATTTGTAAGACTGGTATATATTTACCACAGGAGATCTCATGTTCTAATGAAGTAATCTCGAGAAAAAGAAATTACTCCTGAGATAGGTTACCATATACAGGTGAAAATTTAGGCATAACCAACTTGAATTATGGATCCCAAACGCAAGATACAAATACCTAATGATGAGCCATTCACAAAGTGCATATACTATAGGTCAGTGTTTTTAAAATAAATCTTACTTTTTTTTTAAATAATAACAACTTAATAGCACATCTTAAATTTTAATCTGAAAAAAATCCTTATGAAATTAGTAAATTTTGTTTCAGACACATCAGAAGTGTAAAATTGCTAGTACTGTATTGGTTTATTCTTCAGACGATATTTGCTATCGCCAAAATCGGCAATAATTTTTTTTTTTTTGCTCAAACATATTAAACAGATATTTTTTGCTTATTTTAAATTTTTCAAAGAATAAAACAATTATATAACGTTATGGGAAAAGTGATTGTAAAGAGAAAACATGTCTGGTAGCCTTAAAGAAAAGTTATCGTTATTTTTGGTTAAGCAACTTCTAAGACAATTAATATGAGAGATTTTTTTTTCTTAGAGGCTAGTGTAGCCAGGTGGCTTGTGTGCTGGTCTCTGTATTGTCAGATCCGGTGTTCGATACCCACCGTAAATCTTAATTTATAAACGACGAATGTGAAAAAATCTTAGCATGTCGTCTTTCAGACAGGACGTTAAGCCAACAGTCACGATTTTTACTATGTTAGATACTCATTAAACATCACTACTTTAAGTTTATTTCAGTAATGCCAAATTTAGGAGTTCAAATTTTGGTCATATAGTATCACAAAGGGACTCTTTAGCCTGAGTGTATTCTATTGAGAGACGGCCACTGCTGATTATCTAACCTACGAGCAAATCTTTTCTCTAATGAAACAATAAATGTTTTATCCCCCATGTTAAATTGTCAAATATCAAACCTTACTCAAACATAGTAACCAGATATCCGATAGATGTAAAAGTTGTAAAAATCACAAATTAAAAAATTTATTTTTCTACTTTTTTTCTGTTATCAAAACAAGGCTAATTTTATTTTTAATAAAACAGTAATGTTATGTATATATTCGATCAATACATCTCTTTATAAGAACTACAACTTTGATATTTAAGAAGAGAAAAGGTAAAGAGTAATATAATAAAACAAGCTTTAACGGTTTTGGGGGACTCCAGCTTGCTTATATGTTTAACTAGCGATCAAATCCACCAAATTAGACTCTCTGCTGATGGCACTTCTCTCTCAACCAGATGACCCTAATCGATGAAATTATCTGAGAATTTGGCCTGTTCTGGAGGGTCTACCAGGAACGCTTTACTGGGACATTCACCATCAAATGACTGATCACCCAAGAACGATCATCTGATAAATAAATAAAACTCGCTTAAACTGATTCAACAAACCATAACTATCTTAATTTTCTTACTTTCCTCTTCAGTAAAAATTATTTTTTAGTAAAATGATAACCTTATCAATGAAAAAAATACAGCTTAATAGTTAAACAATAGAAGATACTAATTATGTTAAGCTTGTAGCTGAATTCAATCTGTTTATAGAATCATGGAGAAATACATATCACACTTGAAGTTTCATAATTCATGATATTTTGAGATGAGTTATAACCACTTTAGTAAACATATAATACTACCTCTGATATGCAAGCCTACAAATGGATTTCACAAAGCTGCAAACCCATAATTCAAGTCTTAACACAACCATTCTTAGTTGAATTTATATGTCTATTAACATATAAGCCTCTGTCTTTAAGATCTAATTCTAATTTCTTCAAGTAATTTATAAATCACATCAGTTATTTATAAAAGAATACTATTAATAATGTCTTCTATCCAGAACATTTTAACTATAGTAATAATAGATATAACATTGGGCTCTTAAAACAATGTTCTAAGATATGCGACAATAAATGAAGGAACCATTTATGTATTCGAATAAAAGAATTCAGTCAGCTAATTATAAAAGTTTGAAGGCTCGTTATATTTACAATATTATAATTATATTTGTTGGGTTAAGAATTAAGTAAAACATATTGGGCGTGCATTTTAGTTTACTTTTTAGGACACTTTTTGTCAATATGGTTCAATTTTTCATTTATTCAATTATTATCACAATCTTATTATAAAATTATTATTGCTATTAATATATATATATATAGGTGTGTTCTCTAATGATCTATTAAATATCAAACATTATGTTTGATAATGATCTATATACCTGATGATGATTTCCGGGAAAATCGAAAGCTTGTAAGTAAAAAAATATAATATTATTGAGTAAGCTACAAAATTATTTCTTTGATGTCTCTGGGACAACTCCTTCACGAAATCACTCCCTACCAGAAAAAACTAGTTAGAAAACTAGAAAACACGAGCAAAAAAGTCGTAAATGCGGAAGCTGCCGTCTACTTTAATATATATATATTGTAAACAGGAAAACGATCCAAAAGGACAACAAACGTTTTACGATGAATCACAAACACAGAGCTAAGAAACAAACAGACTTGCTGTCTCTAATTTTCGGTTGAACTGTCATCAGGAGAGTTGAGATAGGGACACCAAGCGCACTTGTGAAGCGACGGTTGGAGTCTCCAACCCTAATACCATATATCAAATGAACCAACATCAAGTGACCAACAAAACAACCAGGTTGGTCTCCAACCATCTCTGGACCAGTGCTCTTGGTTTCCCTCTCTTATCTCTCCTGAAGACGGTTCAAACCGAAAATTAGAGACTGTAAGTGTGTTCTTTTGATTTCTCTATGTTTCTTTTCTATATTGAACTATATTTGTCCCTTTTGGATCGTATTTCCAACGAAAAAGTATATATATATATATATATATAAATGCCAAAAAATTTTGGTATTTCCAAGGCTGAAAACAATTTATTGACGACATACGTAGTGAAAACAAAAACAAATACATGCACGGAATAACAGCCAACAGAAAACAAAAAACACAATAAACCAAACTATAAACACCACTTAAAGTAAAAGAAAGCCACAAAGATAGTCATTGCTATTGTTTTTTAATAGAAAACATGTGTTGTTTACATATAATTACTTTTTTTTTAATTATTAAGGCCAAAACATTTTTTACTAATAAGCAATATTGCAAAATAATTCTGTGAGGATACCTCCAACAGAGCAGAGCATTCGAGGAAGAAATAGACAATAAAAACACAGCAAGCAAGAAAATTAAAAAACAATACAAATAAGCAAAATATAAACAAATTAAGGGGAAAAAACTACAAAATTATTGCCTTGTTTTTGGAGAAAAAATGTTTACTTTCCATGGCTTTATCTACCAGCATCATGTCAGATACGACGACAAAGGGAGGTTACATAACCAAAAAACAAAAACAAGGCACTCCTCCAATATCAATTTAACTGCAGTCTAATACGGCTCAAGACAAAAAAGGCAGATTACATAAAAAAATAACTGAAAGAAACACAAAAAAACTTGTTTTGAGTCGTTTCAAGACAAAAATTCTAGAATATGAAAAACACACAAAAAAGAGACAATTGAAAGAAATGATTTTGTCAGTATAAAAATGACATAAAACACAAAAGAACAGTTTGTGCACTAGCAGAGCATGCATGTAAAAAGAAACATTCGTTTATGTTTCAAGAAACACAAATTTTAGAATATGAAAAATACACAAGAAAGAGATAATTCAAAGAAATGATTAATGCAATGAAAACACTAACGGCCTGTTGTTCTCAATATATAGAGATCTGATATCTCTAGTCTTAGTCTTATTTATTCCAATCTCCTGAAATAGCACTATAAACTAGTATGTGAGCAGTACTACATTGTCTCTTTGTGTGACTTTGTACAGGAAGCATAGCTAAATATGTATTTAATTCAATTATACAAAAATTCAAGAAGAGCCAATACGACAAAGACATAATGAAAAAACTGATACGTAGCCACTCTAGTGAGTGTAATTTTGAAAAAAATTATCTCAACTCATCCTTCTTAGAATGTTTTATTTTTAAGTATAGTTTCATTTTGATCCTTGCAACTTGGTGGTTTGTATCGCTCTCACAGCTTTCAGTTCAAATTATAAGTCAACATTTTACACATTTTATTAAAAAAAAATATTTCCCGTTGTTGTAAAAATCTGAATATATTTTTTGTTTATTGCACTTGTAACCTCATAGATAATCTCAAATTTTCAAATCTCTAGAATTATTAGTTTGGGAGAAAAGAAAATGTAGTCTAAAAACCGGTTTTTGGCATAAAAAAAAGTGACTTTCCTATCTTGCTCCCAAACAATACGGTTCATCTACACTATGAGGCCGTTTTTTGTGTAAAACATCAACTTGATATATCAAAGATTCTAGACCGTATCGTGGCCACAAACTTTGGATATATAAATACTCACCCACACACAAAAAATACTCACTCACCCACGCACCCACAATCACAAACACACACACACACACACATACACATACACACACATAAACATACACACACACACACACACACACACACACACACACACACATACACTCACACAGACAGACACCATAGAAAAAAATTCATAAAGCGACTGCTAGGACCTCAAAACATGTAATTCCGTCAAAATCTCGAGATCGAATTTTTTCACAATCACTATACTAAAACCAATACGTAAATCTCACCCACTTATAAAAATTGCAAATTCATCTTTATTTGATTTACCTTCTCCTTCAATTATTTCATTACAACATTTTATATCCGTTTCCCTACCTTTATAAGTAAATATACATCTGAAGTGATTTATGAAGGACTATACCTTTAATGAAGAAATCTATTTCAGGCAGGATGTAAATTTAATTGATAGGCAAGGCTTAGCTTTACTGTTCATGACGTAGAGTGCTTATTACCTAGCTGATTAAACAGCACACATCTAACTCTGCTCTTCATTAACACTGAATCATCCTACTTTAGCTAGAGAAACCACAATTAATGTTACACTTCTATAACCAGACAGAATTATCTTTATCCTTATATTTTAAAGCATTCTCAATTTCAAACATCATTAAAATACTAACTATAGCAAGTAATATTTTACGGTAATATATAATTTTATTCAGAGAAAATAAGTATTACAAAACTAATGAAAAACGCTTTTAAAAATGTTGGAAAAGTAAAAATAAATGATATTTCATCTGCATGTGTAAATAGTATTGTGATTTTTCTTATAAATTGTATAGTCTTCTCGAAATTGTGATGTCTGTCACAGTAATAAAGAAATAAAAAAATAGTTGCATATTCTAATCATTTTAATCAATATTTGGACCAGCACGAGCTTGACGAAAGGGTATTAAAAGACATAGTGAGCAATGTGAAAGTGGCTTCCACGACCTGCATCAACAAAAAAAAATATAAGCATGGTAGTCAGTATGAACTGATGGTTACTTGAAAGAGATCATCGAGAATTAGAGATGAAGAATAAAAAGGAAAAAACAAACAGTTAATAAAGAGTTGAGATATAAGAATGAATAGGTAAGTAAGGGCAGGAATCAGAGATTACAAGAAAAGATGTAGGGGAATGGAAGGAGAAGCAACCGGACGCTAATCCACTAACAACATCGCGACAGACCAGGCAAACCTAAGTCCTGGTTTGCGCCATAACCAGCATCATCTAAATAAATTTTAAACCTGGTAGGTAAAAAATGTTACCGGATTTTACTGAGGGGCGAGAAAAAGTCTTACAAAAGACTGGCGCAAGCCAGAAGAAGAAAAGAGAAGTTAGGGACCCAGAGCTTAGTTTCGAACCGTGATCCCCAGCCCAAGGACGCAACCACCCTACAAAGCCCCGAAAGGGAAGTGTTAAAAAGGCATGCGTTAGTCACATTTGACTAATATGGGCAGACTACCATTCAAGCAAACGTGCGAACGAGTGGACTTTCCACCCTCGCACGCAGGTCTAGGCGAACCATACGCCACGGTCGTGCCTTTCTTAGTTCACGCCTTGAGAGAAAAACCACCCAGACGTGTTAAGCCCCCCCACCACGACAAGGTGAAGGCACATCGGGGAGGAAAGAGGACGTTAAAAGTCAGTCTCAAACCTGTACGATGCCAGGTTCTCGTTAAAGATTCATACTCTAAGTACACTTGAGTTAGATTAAATTTAGGACTCCGAATGTATAATTCCCATTGTTTGGCCTGTATGTTCTTTTGAGGCCAATGCTACTGACACTAGTAATAAATTCATATACCAATATACAATTACAGAATAGAGATTAAGTATAGCGATTAATGCTGTTTAGAAAAACCCAAAGCCGAATAGGACCTCTTCAAGTAATAACTATGACACCGTAGGTTACTCATCCTCCACCAAAATAGAAAAACAACTTTAATCCCTCTATTGCGCATTTTAAAATTTTATAAACAATAAACTATTACATTAGAACATTAAAAAAAAATAATTTTAGAAATAGAATTATCAACAGAACTGTCCAGTTTAACGAGAACCTACAGCGTACCACACGGTATGGTAGTTTATATTACACAATAATGTGTATAACTCTATATATGCAATGTAACGATCTTCTTTAAGCTGACAGTTTATATTCCTAAAATTATTTATTTTTTACATCTAGAGTAACAGTTTTGTTGCAATCTACTTTCAAACTTTTGTACTTTTTCTTATTACGAAGATTTCAAATATTAATTTTAAATCAAAATGCTGATTCTGAAATTTTATTTAAACTTCAAAAACTGAGCGATTCTTGATAAATATAATTTGTTATATATATATCAATGATCAAACAACAATAAGAAATGGGAAATAAGACTAAGATCTTTCAACCGTAACAAGCGGTCTTCGTCAGAGTCAAAATGACAAATTGACTTCGTCAAGTCAGTTGGGTTTTTGACTCTGACGAAGACCGCTTGTTACGGTTGAAAGATCTTAGTCTTGTTTTCCCATTTCTTATTGTGGTTTGATCATTGATTGTTGTTTCACGTGTTTATGTGAAATCTTTATATATATATATATATATATAAACAAGTCTATACATTAAACACGTGAAATAAAAAACATTGTCAAACCACGGGACTAAGATCATTCGTGGAAAATAACTGTTTAGGTTTATTCTATAACAGAAATAGATTCTACATCTGGAGTCATTAATTTAACCTGACTTATGTTGAGAGGGTTTCTTTTTCATTCTTCTTTCTTTTAATGTCATTATTTGTAAAACAATACACATTCACCGTATTTTTTTAATATTTATTTAAATAATTTGACATAAACTGAATTAAACAGGAATTTCAAGTTTCCCCTCTGTTCAAACAAAACAAAGCTTTATAATAATACTAGATTAGACACAATAAAGATTGCTACAACAATTTTAAATACATATATATATATATATATATTTGGGGAACAGTCCTTCATTTATACATGTGAGATTAAATTTTCTGCCCACTTTTGTCTTAATTAGTTTTTTGGATTTCTTTTCCAAATCTCTAAGTCTTACTTTAATTTCTTTGGGAACTAGGTGTAATAACTCACCATATGTTTTGTTGTCGGTAAAAATAAAAAAATGGACAACAAAACATATGGTGAGTTATTACACCTAGTTCCCAAAGAAATTAAAGTAAGACTTAGAGATTTGGAAAAGAAATCCAAAAAACTAATTAAGACAAAAGTGGGCAGAAAATTTAATCTCACATGTATATATATATATATATATATATATATCGTCCTCTCTACTAGTCTACTCTCCTGATGACGAACAACAGTTCGAAATATTGAATTCTGTAAGTTTTCTTTGTATTCTCTTTTCTGTGTCGTGTTTTGTGTAATTTAAATTTATATATATATATATATATATATTTATCAAAAAAAATATATATATATATTTTTATCAAAAAAATATAAAAAATAACTAAGTGCTTACATAACTCATTTCAATATTTCGACATCTGCAGTCATCAGGAGAAAATGATATCATGTAGCTTGTAGTTACTGACAACAGCTAGTTTCAAACCATTAGCGTTAATTTTTGTTTTTATATAAAGAACTAACTAAGACTTGACTAGATCTTCAAATAAAAATATTTAAAAATTACTTTTAAAGGGAATAAATTATATATCAGTTAAATACAGGTATATTATTATACAATTTTGTGACAATATTGTCACAAAAGAATGTAGGGTTGCAACAAAATATTGATAGCTTTAATTTAGAAATAAATAAATCTGATCATTCGATTTGCAAGGTTA
This sequence comes from Hermatobates lingyangjiaoensis, assembly GCA_026182355.1. NCBI lineage: Eukaryota > Metazoa > Arthropoda > Insecta > Hemiptera > Hermatobatidae > Hermatobates > Hermatobates lingyangjiaoensis. Next base: position 731,050 of record JAPFBL010000175.1, on the reverse strand, counting down.
CCCTTATAAATATTTTCAAGTTCAGGAACTTACGTAATGAAAGCAGCTCTATTTATTATTGTCCTTTTGTGTCGATATTTTATACAGTGCTTGTAATTGCTTCAAATTATACGACACATACTAATAATTATTTTTATTCAATCCTGAGGATGAATGAAGGTCAAAATAGAGGAAGTGAGATTAATCTATTAATAAGGCTGGAAAACAGGACGTATGTTCATTATGATGTGAAAGATACGGCTAAACTATGCGAAAAGTGTTCATTTGGTGGGTAGAACGAACCAACGAACCAAAATGTCTTTTCTAGTACCTTTTTGTTTGTTAGTTTGTGCTTTTCTTTCAGCAGCAAAACCTTTGGGGGAGGTAATAAAACACATATTATGTTTAAAACAATAATCTAATTATGGCATATAAGAGTATTGTTTTTTTTTATTTTATTTCTCAAAAATAATCTTTAATAAAAATTTTTTTTCATTTTCTTTAATTTTAAATTATCGTAAATATTTTTTTGAGAAGTGTGTGATTTAATATATTAGTTTTGTTAAAGCATATAACTTTTTTGCCAATGAACAAAATGCAAGATAACATTAGCAAATGATGTCAAGCACAAATTCACCAACAGTTCATGCCAATGTATGCATGTCCTTACGAATAATATAAAAACTTAACTGTCTCATATTTAAGATCTCATAGTTAGCAGAACAGACTGAGGACGAAAGTATTGAAATTTTCGTCATTATCATAGATTTATATATATATAGGTGTGTTCTCTAATCGGGGTTCGGTCAATTTTCCAGGATAAAAAATCAAACTCTCGTTGCCAACGTTTCGGTTTTATTTAAAACCTTTTTCATAGGCAGAAGTAAGAAATTTTTTAACTAAGAAAATGAAATTTACATTATTTAAAGGAACAACAATGTTAACCGGACAAAACCTTCGACTAAGTCGAAGTAAAAATATATAGTTATTTTATAGTCTAGTCGAAGGTTTTGTCCGGTTAACATTGTTGTTCCTTTAAATAATGTAAATTTCATTTTCTTAGTTAAAAAATTTCTTACTTCTGCCTATGAAAAAGGTTTTAAATAAAACCGAAACGTTGGCAACGAGAGTTTGATTTTTTATCCTCTCATTGACCGAAATTGACCGAACCCCGATTAGATAACACACCTATTCTATCAAACGGTTGATATATTATTGAATCTGTTATATATATATATATATATATATATATATATATATATATATATATATAAAGTAGATAAACTAACTCCCGCTTAAGCAAAGTCGAACTTCCTAAACCTGTTTTTGTCATGTACAAATTAAAAGCCCCTACTTTAATAACTTTAAATAAAACTAATTTGTTGACAGACTGGTAAAGTAGAATCAACGTACTCTAAAGTAATCTATCTTGTACCACAAAACGTGGAGAAAGTATATTAGAGAAATTCAGAGACTCAGTAGAAAAGTTGTAACATGATGGAGAATGTAACTAAAGTAGAATGTAACATAAAAAGGTTTACGTTTAAGTAAAATGAGCACCAACTTTACTGGACGATTATATAGCTCATGATTATATGAGCTTATTGATGAAGGTTTCCTTTTCTTTAATTTTCTTTATCTCTAAGATATATTAACTGCATTTTTGATTCTGTTAACGACTTAAAAAACTCTAACAGTTCTTTAGTTTGTCGTTTATAGTTGTCTTAGCAAATGCTTTATATTTACATAATTTTATCGTTTCTAGTATTGTTAATAATAAACCAATATGTCTTTATATATTAAAACCATCTAATCGAAAACTAATAGTTGGTTTTATAAATATATGAGTTCATCATATTGTTCAGTTTATTTTTCTTGTTTTCATAAACGATTGCAAATTAAAAGCATAAATGAGTTCTTTTATGCAGATTCATGTCTTGTCTGCTCAATGTATTATAATTTACAACTCTTGCATTTTTAATGTTTTATTATAATTTATTTTATTTTGTTATAGCTTTTAATAAAGTATTTTATATACCTATACACATTGCCTCCAACATTGAATCATACACCCACAAACATAGACATACACACACAACATACACTCACACACACACACACACACACACACACACACACACACACACAAATAATGATCAAATAATCACAATAAACAGGTGGTTTAATCAATAACGGAAAAAACCACTAGGGAAATAAAGAAAGTGAAGCAACGCTGTGAGGCATTTCAATTTATGTCACCAGAGAGAAACAAACTGAGTTATTGCTCACTGATCATATAAATTGAAAGACTTCAGAGCATTTGCCTTGTTTCCTTTATTTTCCTTGAGTGGAGTGTTTTCGAATATATATATATATATATATATATGGTTTGTTAAATTGTTTGACTATTTTTAATTTTACAACCTTTCTGTTGAGTTTCTCAATTTTTCTAATATACTTTCTCCATTTTTGTGGTACAAGATAGATTAGTTGACCAAAATTTTTATTTACATGTCGGACTACGTAAATAAAAATGTTTGTCAACTAATCTATCTTGTACCGCAAACAAGGAGAAAGTATATTAGGTAAATTGAGAAACTCAGTAGAAAGGTTTTAAAATTAAAAATAGGCATATAATTTAACAAGACATGCATAAACAAAGGTCTGCTTCCTAAATATGCAATATATATATATATATATATATATATATATATATATTTATGCATATTTGCAGTCTGGTCCAAGTTTTTGACCAGTTAAGATGTTAGTTCACTAACTATCTATTGTTACTTCATTTTATATAATGTAAATTTCATCATTTTTCTAATTCAAATATTCTGACTTCTGCCTATGAAAAAGGTTTTAAATAAAACCGAAACGTCGGCATTGAGAGTTTGATTTTGATCCTGGAAAATTGACCGAATCCCGATTTTATTATACACCTATTCTATCCAACGGTTGATATATCATTGAATTTTATATATATATATATATATTGTTCACTGTAGAAAAAAAAAACATAGAAAAATTAAAAGCATACACTTACAGTCTCTAATTTTTGGTTTGAACCGTCTTCAGAGATAAGAGAAAGAAACCAAACGGACTCCTTCTCTTATCTCTCCTGAAGACGGTTCAACCAAAAATTAGAGACTGTAAGTGTGTGCTTTTAATTTCTTTATGTTTTTTTCTACATTGAACTATATTTGTCCGTTTTGGATCGTATATATATATATATCATTTAATAAAACGAAACACGATCCAAACTGGACACAATACGAGTTCGAAATTCAAGAAGAGTAACACACAGAGTAATGAAACACACTTACAGACTCAAATTTTCGGGTAATCCGTCTTCAGGAGAAAAGAGAAAGGGAGACCAAACACGTTGTAGATGCAACGGCAAGTAACTTTTTCGGATTACCCGAAAATTTGAGTCGACTGCTTCATTTTCAGGTGGAAAGATGTAAGTTGCTCAGAAGATAATCTTTAGAGTCTAGTTACGTCCAGAGAGGAGGGCAGTATGTCCAATAAAATACTTACTTCTACTGTTTATTGAATAAATCCTCTTTCACGACACATTAATAATGGCAAATAAATAATTATTACTGTAATGGTTATTAATTACACTTATCTCCACCACTTTTGTTACTGATAACATAAATATTACACCCCAGACTCGTAAACACTCATTTAATCTTTTCCTGAATTTGCATTACGATGAAAGTAAAATTGATAGAAGAAAATTGTAGTTTCTTAAAAAAAAAAAATAATTATTTATAACCCTGAAGAAAACCGGTTCAACTATGAACCGGAAGATGTTTTCATAAAATAATAAAAAATACTGCTGAAGTAAAGAATGTGTTTTTATTTAAAAGAATTAATTTTGTTGAAGCATTACTAGTTTCAAATTAATAATTATGTTCAATAAAAACACCAGAACTTATTTCATTAACAACCACTTATTAGAACATTTACAGCTAAAAAATCAAGAATTTTTATACAATATTTTATTAAAAACTTATTTTATTGTTTTTCATCGCAGTGGTATGCACACTTAAAACAGTCGATGAACTCTGTGGTTCAAGTCATAATTTTCGAACGTTTGGATTTAAAAGTTAGTGAGGTAATGTGCAAGATAATAAGGAAATTAAATGTTATATAATTTTTAAAATAATCTAGCACAAAACTGTTTTCTAAAAAATAACATAACGTATTTTTCGATTACAGAGTGAAACTGTAGCAAACACGGATGTCATCCCAGGTGAAACAAATCTTCCGCAACAAGACGCAGAAGAGAAGGGTATATTCGGCAGAATCTTGGAGTTCTTTGCCCGCCTTATCCTTCACGATCAAAGTAACTGTACAACTCATTATAGATTGCTATAATTAAATAGTTATTTCTATTTCAACCAGAGATTTAGGAATCATTAAAACATTATTTTTTCGGTCGCCAATTTACTCAATCAAGTGTTTTTATATTTTTTTTTGTATATTTTATTGTTTAAATTGATTTCATAGCGGGTGATAACGTCAGCCGTTTACCGGCTTCTTGTTTGGTCGATGATTCTACAGATCCTACATTGGGAGTCCTAAATTTTGCCTAAGTCAAATGCATTTCGAGTAGGGATCTTTAACGAGTACCTGATATCGTACAAGCTCGAGATCGATGGCTTAACGTCCTCTCCAAGGGACAACGTACCCAGATTTATTTCACCTCCCGCATGAAAAAATCGAGGTCCAGGTGGGGACCGAACCCCGGACTATCAAGCCCAGAGGTGAGTATGTTAACCACTGAGCTAACCTGGCTCCATCAAGTATGTAAGTTAAATTCTTATAGATTAATTGCTAAATTCTTTTTTAAATACGCTTCTTGTCGTTTCATTCATCTGTAATAAATGAAACTGATTCATGAACCATTATCAAAATTCATTTAGAGCGAATATTTTTTTTTTCAATAACTTTTGACAACAGTACTCTTTTGGATGTTATGAAATGAAAGGCGGTAGACGTTAGTTTAGTTATTAGCTTAATAACTTGCAGTTAGACCCACAAAATCCTGTCTCTACCGCACCTGCGTTAGACTCAAAAAGTAAAGACTATGGATTCAACACTAACAGAAATCTTACAAAAATTAAAAAAAAAATTAGATATACGAATCGGTAGACTTGAACATCGTGAACGTAATATTTTAATACCAGCATATCAATCTCTCGCGGATGCGTAGATCCAAATCCCTTTTGGTATCACTGAGGGAATTATACAGAAGTTATAAAGTGTTGGAAACCTTGCAAATACTCTTCAAAACATTCATCGTCAACCTAAAGACCCGTACACATTTGGTTAAATGTGATTGAGAGTCTTCTACTTTTTTTTTCTGTCAACGATAAGGTTACATCTGCTCAATATTTAGTGCACTCGGTAGCCAACGTTTCCGTTTTACCCATTATCTCGTTGAATGAAAAGAGGAAAGCTGATAAATTACCCCAGCAACTGCGGCAGGAGCACCCATTCCCACGCGAAGTTAGCAACTAGTAGAGTTAAACCTCAATCTGATGCAAAGTTTTATTGACGTAGAAGTTACACAACCGTCAGTTAATTCTTCAATCTGCCATCATACAGATGGAAGCATAGGACCAATTTTTAAGAAAAAAAAATCTTTATGCACCTTCAACTATTTGCTTTCTTTTCAAACAAGTTTCCCGAAGCCCAAATTCGCTATAGCGAGTACGACTCCGAGGATTAGCCAAGTTATGGTGCTATAAAACACTTTTGCTGTATATTCTTTGTCCATTGTGGAGAGGCTTGTCTACATATAACACTGCGTACTCGTGTTGACCCACAATCAAAGAGTGGTATCCAAACAAAGTGGTCCTTTATGAGGCCTACCTGCTATAAAAAGGTGGTGTCCTTACAATAAGGTTCAGTGTATTTCCGACATTACCTTCAAAAAGATTGGTCCTTTAATTTTCAAAGAATATTAACAGGCTGTGGTTATCAAATTAAATGATTTTTATATTATTATGATATTAATAATATAAATTTATTAATTTCATATTGAAAATAATAAATATTATATGTGTTATTCCTTTGCAGTTACTCCTGAAGAGGAAAGAAAAATAGGATTAACCAAATTAGTAGGAGACCTATTCAGAAAGTTGGCTTGTAAACTGGGAATTTATAAAAATTGTGGAGGAACGACGGACCCTGGAGTTATCGACGATTATGACGATGAGGACGATGATGACAGGAGTGTGGGAACGTCTTAATTCTGCTAATTAAGACACGTCATAATCCTCCATAAAAATATTAAAAGTGATTAAACCACTCTAGAAAAATGAATCACTCATGTCTTTTTAATCACTTCTTTAACTTATAACAAATAGTTAATTATCTAGTTAAGTACAGTATCTAACTATAAACAAAACTTTTAAATTAGGATATTTATCTGAGTTTGAGTCTAAAAAAAAAATAATATTGTTAAATTAAAATATCTAAACATTTTAACAATGAAATATTTTTATTAAACTTCCTTAATTAAAATATTTTAATCATAACTTCAAACTTTTATATTGTTTACATTTTAATGCATTTTCCCTTGTAATCATGAATAACAGATAAAAACAAAACATTTGATCAAAACTTCTACCTTTTAAAAACATGAAAATAACATTGCTATGGATTCATAATAAGAACAGTTAACTTAGGCACAAATATAAATTAAAAAGTTTACACTTTTAATTAATTTCTTACACAATACTGTAGTACACTTCCTGAAGTATACGAAACAACTTCTTAATATTTAAGATCCATTAATGGTCACTATTTATGTTATATATACGTACATATTACTATTATTAAATTAAATATATATTAAGTAATTATAAATTACATTAATTTTGTAAACAGTATTTTATATATATGTTGTTTTATAATGGTACAATAGCTTTTTGATTGATTTTAAACTTAAACAGTAACTAAATTTCTCTGAATTAAATATGGTCAGTCATTAATCGAAAGATCTTAAGATTCCCTTGAATCGCTTTATTTGTTCAATTATGTGTGGCAAATAATTAACAATGAACATTTGTTCATTAGAAACCATTTTTTTATTTTTATATTTAATATATATAGTGAATACACATTAAAAATCACGTTATTATCTTTGTAATCACACAATATATTGTACTTATAAATGAAAATCTTCATTTATTGTAAATAACATATTTACCTTTTACTTTAATAAACATAAATCATACCTACTTTTGAAATTGAAATCATTTGTGATTTAAAAAAAAAAACTGAAGTCTGTGTCTATAAAGTTTAGGTGGTAAAATTACTATAAAACGTTGCTATTGTCCATTTAACTTCACTGACCCTTTGTGGGTATATTAATGAATAATATATATTTGTATAAAGTACAGTAAAATACAATCGCACTTGCAAGAAACATTTATTTTATTGTATTAGTCCTCTTAAAAAGTTCTGTGAATATATTTATGTTCTTAAATAATATTAAAAACAATGTTTTCTTCCATACAATTTTAATGAAAAATGTAATAACAACACTGCATATTTCTTGAGAACAAGTTAGCGCTGGCTAAATTTAAATTAACAATTGTACAAAGAAGCCCATCAAAAATGAAACTGCTGGTTTCATTTAGTTCAATATAAATCTTTCAATCTCACTTTCTCTCATTTTTTGTTTTCTTGGTGTGTAGGCTTGTGTAATTAATTTAGTTTATTGAATGCTTATCAATCACAAGATAAATCATCACCAGATCCTTGCATGTACATAAAATCAAAGTAATACAATGATTCATCAAAAACAGCAACAAATTTCAAGTAAATCAATTTATTCAGTTATTACTAAAATTATAATAATAAATACATGCTGAACAAAATATTAAATAATTATATATTTATTTAAACTTAACTATTCTTTTTAATGTAAATATGATTCTTATTTTTAATGTAACTTATAAATTATTCATCAGATTATATTTAAATTATTAAAAATGAATACACTGTCATCTTTTTTTAATAAATATTAAAAATTAATAATACTTATTCCAAGTCTCTCGGTTATCAAATTTAAAAGGTTTATTTCTGATTATCAAAAAGGGCCTTTCACTTCAGTAGACTAAGAGTGACATTAAATAATGTCACTAGACCGTCTAAGCATTAGAATGAAAATATGTATATCATATGATACAAATTTTGATCTTCTAGAATATACATCACATACTATCTCTTATAACAAGGAGAATAAGGTCTGCGATGCACTAATAAATACTATTACATATAAGGAACTAGAATGCAACCGGCTAGTTCAGAATATTTTACATTCAAACTGAAGTACTAGTGAATTACAAATATTTTATACTTAGTTAAATGAAATATGCATTTAGTAAAGTGATTGTAGCAATTTTTAACAAGAACATACAAATTTTAGGCTTATGTCATCATTTCAGTTCTAGAGAATAGAGAGATCATTTTTTAATGTTGGGAAACCTTTTAACATGGACAAACCATATATCACATTGATTACTCATTATAAGTCCTAAATTGTACCATATAACATTAATTTAAATAAGGTGGTTTCAAAAAGTGTTTGTACTCAAAGAAACATAAGCAACCATTAATACACTCTTTGTTGAAAAATGTAAAATTAAGCATTCACTAAAGTGAACCTTTAGTAGGTTATTCTCTTAAAATTAAGAGAGTGAAATTGACAAAGAAAAATTATGCCATCTTTCAAATGATTTCTCGACCACAAACAGTATTGAGGTAAGCAAACATTTTGTCATTGAAAACTGTTAAACATTCATGGTGTACTGTTGCAGTTTTCACATTATTTCAAAAATCTACAAATAATCATATCAGTTCTCCTAACATGATTTACTCGATACTTGTTTCATTGTTTGTTATCAGAAAAGTACTGTGTGAATCGAATTAATTTGGATCGTTCTGTTCTTATAAGTTGTTATTAGCGTATTACGGACGTACAAATAGGGTATCATTTTATTTGGTAAAGGTAGGGTAAAGGTTTATTAAAGTACTATTACCTCTGTGTTTGTTATCAAAACATGACATTTCAATTACTTCATTTGTTTTAATGTAATATAATTGGGCACTAAAACTAAGTTTAATTTGGCACTGAAGTACTAAGGTATAAGTCTGGGAAAACAATACAAATTACTAAATGGATGTTTAAAATAAAATATTTAGCATTTAAGGAGTATTTAAAAACAAATCTGATCTCCCAAAATAACACCCGCTGTTGAAAAGCATTGGAATTAAATCGATGTTAATATTGTTTAAGATTTTTATGTTTTTTTTTTTAGTTCTAATACTTTAAAATGAAAGTTCAATATTTCAAAAATCTGGAGTGACTACACTCAACTTTACTATAATAAACATACCAAACCTACCTGTCCATAATGGTAGGGTAAAGGTTTATTAAAATACTATTACCTCTGTGTTCGTTATCAAAACATGATAATTTCAATTACTTCATTTGTTTTAATGTAAATATAACCGTTTTATCAGTTATAATAAAAACTGAGTCATTGTTACAGAACCATCTGACAAGTTACTGCAGATCAAACTTAATAATAGTTACTATTTTTAATTTCATATATTCTGTTACAACAGTCATTTTAAGTAAATGACATTGTTTCCATTTTGTATTTACATTAAGACATTTGGCGGAGAAGCTGTAATAGACGTAGGTTGCTTATGGTTTCCATATGAAAAGATTTTCACTTTCTCAATGTCTTATTGTTATTCTTGTCTTTAAAGATTTGTAAGGAACAGTTAGAGAATTCCTAACAAGAACAGTTACTTAGATAAATAATATATCTAAATTCGCTATCACTATCTGATAGCGAATTCTAATTATAATTGTATGGGAGACTCCTACATGTTGTAAATAAAGCTTCAATTTGTAAAAACCATAAAGTCAGGACTTACAACAAGGTGGTAAACGATTATATTTGAGCATTTTGGGCTTGTACATTCTATATTGGTAAAACTTCAGTAATTTTTTTTCTTAAATATAACCTGCAGATTAATAACCTAAATTTTTAAATACAGAAAAATTACTTGATGAAACAGTAAAAATTTCATCAAGGTCTCCACTTTTGTTGAGAGTAATAGTGTAAATATATTAATTATTAGATTCAACAAAACAATCAATTTGTTTGTTAAACACACAGATTCAGAGAAGTGAGCATTTTACTACTTAGAAGCAAATACTACCACAAGTTCAAGAGCATTTCAGCTGTTTGTAAAACGACTACCAATATACATACATTATTTATATTCGTATTAACGGTAAAACCATTCAGACATCTTAAAAAGCCGCTTTGAACAAGTCAATTTCATCAATTAAATATACATGATGTGGAGCCCAGAATAATGAAGTGAACTCTGTTGGTCCTATTAATGTTATGTAGAGTAATTAAGATTCTGTATAACTTCCATTGATTATGTTGGGAACTGTTGTAGAACAATATATGATGCCTTATATATATATATATATATATATATATATATATATATATTCGATGCGATGTTGACCAATGGGAGTAGAGTTACAGGTCCAAGCGTAAGGTCCCAGTTGCCCGCTGCTCAGCAAAAAGCTTTGCGTTCTGCCAATAGGTATAGAGGTTGCACAGTCCCTCTGTGTTAAATGATGTTTGGCAGAAAACATTAGCCTCACTTTACAGTGAACTCCTGTTCCCTTTCTATTTTTGATTTTTGTGGTGGTTGGGTGTTGTTGTTGTTTACTATTTTCTGTTACGGATATTGCTGGATATTTAAATGATACTCTCGTTGTTTACTGCGAAAAGCCGCCTTCATCTTCATGCCAACAGGGGTAGAGGTTGCACAGTCCCTCTTGATTATTAAGAGATGTTGACACTGGAATCCAACTTCTTCTCGTAGAAACATCTTCAAGTTGTAGGTTTTGTATATTGTTCTCTTCGGTTTCTTATGTTCATGTTTTTTCTTCAGTTGAATGTTATTGCTGCTATTGATGGGTGGCTGGTAGGTGATGAAAAGTTCTGCACTGTTGACCTGGTGGTGGTATTTGCGACATGTTTCAACCATTCTCTGGTTATCTTCAGGCAAGGAAATGGCCCAGACGTTGGTCCTTATATACAGTTTTCTATGGGTTGTCCGGGGAAAGGAATATGATTCGATGCGATGTTGACCAATGGGAGTAGAGTTACAGGTCCAAGCGTAAGGTCCCAGTTGCCCGCTGCTCAGCAAAAAGCCTTTGCGTTCTGCCAATAGGTATAGAGGTTGCACAGTCCCTCTGTGTTAAATGATGTTTGGCAGAAAACAGTAATAGTAACTCAGTAACTCAGTAACAGAAAATAGTAAACAACAACAACACCCAACCACCACAAAAATCAAAAATAGAAAGGGAACAGGAGTTCACTGTAAAGTGAGGCTAATGTTTTCTGCCAAACATCATTTAACACAGAGGGACTGTGCAACCTCTATACCTATTGGCAGAACGCAAAGGCTTTTTGCTGAGCAGCGGGCAACTGGGACCTTACGCTTGGACCTGTAACTCTACTCCCATTGGTCAACATCGCATCGAATCATATTCCTTTCCCCGGACAACCCATAGAAAACTGTATATATATATATATATATATATATATACTTCAAATTAAATTAAATTTAATCCTACACTTACCACTGTAAATGAGCATTTACAAATTACTAAATTTACAAATTAGGACCACATCCTTAAGTCTTTCTTCGAAAAAGTTTTATTACAATTTAAAAGTCTTCAAAAAAGGGTTTAATATTAATGGTACATATAAAGTTTTAAAGAGGCTTCTCACCCGACCCAATTACTATCTTAGAAAGCATAGAGATTCTTAATAACTTTCATTGTTTTGTTAGAGAAAGTGTTTAAATTATTTAATAGCTTAATATGGTTAAATTTTTTGAAATTAAATACATAATATATTTTAAGAGGGTTTCTCAAACACAACATTCTCTTATGGAAGGCATTATTACATTCAAGGTTAATTTTTCAATAAATATATAGCAATTAAATGAAACGGTCCAACGGACTTTTAAATAAAAAACGGGCGGCGACCTGCTTTCCTGTGGTACTCTCGACCTCCTGATGACGACGGTCGTCGAAATATAGAAGTGAGTTATGCCTGTTTCTACCTGTGTTACCTTCGCTTTAACTCTTTAGAAGCAAATATTATTATAAAAGAAAAAAGTACTGCAGAATATAGTTCAGAATTAAATTATGAAATAAAAACTAATATAATGCATACTAATAAATAAAGAGTTATCAATGAATTTATGGTTATATTATCATTTCCTTTTATATATATATATATAGTTCACAAAGGAAAAAGAAAAACAGATACAACACACACAAAAGACTCACAACGATATTTCGACATTCGTCGTCATCGGGCAGAAGTAGTCTCTTTGAGTAGCTGCAGCCTCCTGAACGAACGGTCAAATGCAACGAACACACAAGCACCTTATTATTTCACCAAAGTGCATACTAATTAAACATTTTCACGCCTTAAATGCAAAAATTTACATATGCTTCCTGGACTCCTTGCATCACTGACAGTTGAGTATTATGAGTGGGTAAACAAATATCTAACGCTAATTTTACAGTTTTATTTTTTATTATTTTAAGTAGATAGAAGACCAAACAAGTTTAAAGGTTTAACCCAAAAGTTCTCAATGTGGAGGTCTACATGGACCTTCAGGAGGAACCCAAGGAAAAAAAATAGTAATATAGGGTCCATGATGTCCACGTATTTAGTGGTCCATGAAAAATTTATGTATATAGACCATTTATATTATAACAACGAATATATCAAAAACGTAGTGACCTGACCGTTATAATCATCAAACAATTATGGTAAAACATCAACGGCAATGTTTTCATTAGTCCACTATAATTTGCCAATATTTAAAATTTTATATTTGTATTCTTTATGCTCTATCTAAATATGCCCCTTTTTTTTACCAATTTTAAACGAATTTGATGTTTTTTTCACAATACTGCTGGATATTTGTACTTACTTGGGTACTTGTTCCAGAAGAAGAAAGAAATTCCTTTCTTTCATTTCATGGTAATCTTTATATTGTGACTTTCTACTTAGTATTTTCTGTTTTAGTTAACATGTTTTGCAAAACTTTATAAAAATCGGTAGTACAATATAGTCAACGTTTAAAAATGGAATGAGATATATGTACCATTAATAAATATCACATTTTATACTGTAGGGCGGTTCAATAAATATTCATAACGATAGAAAAATTAAACAATTTTTTAAAAATTTTGTTCTTTTCTTTCCAAACTAATCCACTTTCGAGAAAATACGTTTTCCAAATTTGTGTTAATGATATAATCGAATTAGAGACTTTTATTTGCCTTCATCTCGAAAATTAAAATTACATTCAAGTAACTTTTGAATTACTTGATACATGTTGTTTAAGTATGTGATGGTTATATACATGTTTATATACTATATTATAAACATAATATATTTAAAGAGGGTTTCTCAAACACACACAGTTTTCTTATGGAAGGCATTATTACATTCAAGGTTAATTTTGCAATATATATTTATATACATATATAAATATATACTATATTTATAAACTTGTTTATACATTTATAAACATGTATCTATTTTTTATACATGTTAATTAAAAAATTAAACATGTATATTTAAGAGTTTTGAAGTCTTAGGGGGTCCACAGATAAATCTCCCAGGGAGTTCAAAAGAAACGTTGAGAAACCCTGGTTTAACTGTAAATTTATCTCATTCTGATAACAAATCGCCATAGTGAAAGAAAACTGGCGTTTTAATGACCAAGTGGCAGCTTAATTCCTTATGTCAATACAAGATTCTATCAAACTTCTTTAGATGAATTGAGATTAGTAGTCAATTTTTACATTTCAAAGAGTAGTCAAATAATCAAAACGATTAGGTGTTCAAACTATTGCGAAGAGGGCAAACAACGGCCGCTATGGGGTTCAGCGAACCATATAAAGAAATTAGGAAAAAAACAAATCTAAGTCATCAGTAAAATCAATAGAAATGGAAACAAACATCTTTTTTTTGCACATTAAATTATTCCTAATGAATCATGAATTTCAGATATGCTTATATTAATGATTAATGCATTTTGACCTTTCCCAGTCCACTGACGCAAGCTTTTGTTATGAAAATCTTACCCATACCAGAGGTAAGATCGGGCCTAAAATATGAATCAAACCCAACCCAGGCCGGCGGGTATTAAAGCCCAATCCCGATTGGGTTCCGGCTCGGGTATATATTGAAGTTCATTCTCCACCGGCAAGGTAAATCTCGGTCATCTGTTTTGTGCAAATTATTTATTTTATAACAAGTTTTCTTAGTTTAATATCCATAAATCATTTTGATATACATAATATATATATTTATTAAAAAAAAGGTTAGCGAGAGAGAAGCCCGGGGCGACCCGACACAAACGTAATAATTGACATTTTGAGCCTGACAGGTCCAAATTTCTGCATAAGATCTTTCCTCTAACCTAAACCCACTACTGCTTGCTCTCAAGGTTACTACAATGTTCATACTTTTCCTTTGCACATAAAAATTATCTAGGTACTCCTCTGACGTTACAAACTTCTCATAAAACTTTTAGACTCAAAATCAAGACTTACACTAACAGACAAACTACATATATACAACGCAGTCCTGAAGCCTTTCTGGGCATATGGTATAGAAATCTGGGGATCCACCAAACCATCCAACATACAACCGTTGCAATCCCTACAGTCAAAAATTATCAGAAAACTCTCAAACTTACCTTTTTACGTCCCCAAAAAAATCATACACCAAGACCTCAAAGTCCCATCTGTCCAGAACTTAGCAATGGAACGTTACAAATTATTCCACAACAGATTACAAACCCACCCCAATCCACTCGCTCAAACCCTTTACTTACCTGTAATACCCTCAAACCCCCATAGGCGCTTAAAAAGAAAATGGCCACGAGACCTTCTAAGTTAAACCAGCTGTGAGGGTAACCATGTTATGGAGTGGCACCAACGGGTGACCACTCATTCCCTATATATATCCCCGTTAATTGTAAAAAATAATAATTTAGAATCACTTCTTATAACAATTATTTTTGTAGTTGAAGTGGAAAAAAAGGTACTCCTCTAAAACAATCTCCATGCTATATTAGATTTATAAAATGAACGTATCCTTCAGTTAAACTAAACATAAATGGTATAAGGAACAAAAAAAAATACTGAAAAGAAAATAAATAAACATTATTTATTTCCACATATCTTATGATATACATACGTAACAAAGTAAAAATTCCTGGTATGGCCGAAGTCCAGATGATTACTGAAAAGAAAATAAAAATAATTAGATTTTCTTTTTAATAAAAAAAAGAGAACAATGTACGTTGAAAATAACCAATAACAAAATGGAACATGTTGTTAGTCTTTGTTAGAATAAAAAACCGTTTTAATGAAACATGATATCCCAATGTTAAAGGAAATGTATCGTGACTATAAAGAAGTGCAGTGATTATCACCAAAGCAACCCACTTACTGACAATGAACTGGACTATTAAAAGGACTGATTAGAAATTTGAAAAAAATCTTTATAAATAAAATAATGATTTTGTCTGTACATTGCTTAGAACTGACTCATTTCAAGTTTTCTTTACGTTTCATACATTAGAGAAACCGAATCCACCTTAGAAAAATTTCTGTCGGTTTGTCTGTTTGTCCGCAAAACTTTGTCACAAGTAAACTCAGCTACCATAAGACATATAAAGCTGAAACTTTTACAGTAGATTTGAGCAGGTCTAACTTAAGATATAGGATCTGAATTGATTGGAAATTCAACGTAGAAGTGAAGTTATGGATGTTTAAAGCAAAAACGTTTGTCACAAGTAAACTCAGCCACCATAAGACAGGTGAGCTGAAACTTTGACACTGGATTTGTGTATGCATAACTTAAAATACGGGCTCTAAATAGATTCATAATTCAGTACAGAAAAGAAGTTATAGGGCTTTAAGCGTATTTTCCTAACTTCACAGACAAGTTTGATTTGAAAATACACAGGTGTGGCAAGTAGGTATTGTTAGTTGATTTTAATTTCATTGGAGCATATGAATATATTGCGTATTTGACATCTTTGAAAAGGTGTTTCCCAGAGTTGAGGATGTACTATCTATTACGAATAAATAGTTTTGTAAACGAGCAATTCTCGACTCTTAATATGAACAGGCAGGAAAAATCAACAAACAAGTTCTTACGCTATATCATACCGAGGAAAGAACTTACAAGTCAGTAAAGAGATTGGATTAGTGATGAAGAAGCAGTTCATTATCTAATTGAATTTCTTGAATCTGAATTTATTTCTCCTGAACTGCCTGCTCTTGAGTAAAAATTTAAAGTCGGAGCACCAATCATGTTGCAATTTAGTAGCAGTAACAAATTTCATGTTACGAAACATGAGTGCCCCAAAACTGTGCAACGGGACACGACTCTGAGTTCGTGCTCTACACAGATATGCCATAGAGGCGGACATAATGACTGGATGTGGTATTGGGGAGTCTGTGTGTATACCACACATACCATTGATTCCGAGCCACTGTCTGTTTCCGTTGAAATGATTGCAAAGTCCTGTCAGAGTCTATTTCGCAATGACGTTAACTAAGTCGCAAAGGGAGACTTTATCTAACGCAGGAATTCAAGTTAGCGAGACCAAGTTTTTCTCACATGGTCAACTATAGTTTACTTGATCAGGAGTCAGAGGTTCCAACTGTTTGTTCTTCTGTGAACCTGAAGGACAGACAGCTAATGTGGTGTATACAGAGGCATTTGTTTAACACTGTACTAATAATGGTATTTTCTACTATTCTATAATTTCTCTTTATAGTGTTAGTATAATACTATAATTGATATTTTTGAATACCAAGTATAATAGAATTTTTGATTCCGTCAAAGACGGGTACGTTTGCTAATCAATGGAATAAATATTGCAAACTCAATGTGTAATAGATACTTGGGTACTTGTTCCAGAAGAAGAAAGAAATTCCTTTCTTTCATTTCATGGTAATCTTTCAATTGTGACTTTCTACTTAGTATTTTCTGTTTTAGTTAACATGTTTTGCAGAACTTTAATAAAATCGGTAGTACAATATAGTCAGGTTTAAAAATGGAATGAAGATATATGTACCATTAATAAATATCACATTTTATACTGTAGGGCGGTTCAATAAATATTCATAACGATAGAAAAATTAAACAATTTTTTAAAATTTTGTTGTTTTTTTCAACCTAATCCACTTTCGAGGAAATACGTTTTCCCAAAGGATTAAAAAAATAGGAATAATTGGTTCTTTAAAATACCCTCTGCCTTGCCCTACTTATTTCCATTTCTTTATATTTAACGGTTTATCAGTAATTTACAGTCTAGAAGCAAAAACTCAGGATGATTATGTTATGGAAAACAGCACTTCCTTCTTTACCAAATAGACTTAGCCGTATTTCTTTCAAAATCTGGTCAAAGTGGACAATGAAGTCTTTGTCATATTATTATCCTTTGATCGATTTTTTTTCTAAAAAGAATATTAAAAATAAGATGTCCTTTGCATTACAAAAAAGCTCAACTTTACCATCCTTTATCTTCCACTGGAAATAGGTTTGATTGTAGTTTGATTCCACGACGATGAATGAATTCTTGATTCAATGATGTTACCAAATTATATTATTCGAATGCTATTTATATTGCTCCAAATACTACTTCGATGTTGAAAGCCATACTACTTTGTACCCACAGTGAACAACACACACAATAGAGCTAACTTCAATTTCAGATCTAACATCATATCAAAATTACTGATCCAATCAAAATCCTCAAATAGGTCTTCACGAATTTTTATTCAGCAATAAACAAAAATAATTTGGTAAACATTTCCTATAATTTATTTGATGTCATCTTCTACGTATTCTCAGTGACTCATAACATGTTTAAACGTGTCTACGTTTGAATTGATTGAACCAAGGTCTATACTTGTCACTATTGGTAAACGGTCTTCATAAAGATAATTCAATTTCCGTGTAATCCGTTTCTTAATTTTTTTTCCCTTTCCAAACATAAAGAGAAAATTGCTGAATGATATTCAGTGAAAACGTTTCACTACTTACTGATAAGAAATGAAGGTTAAACGCATTTATTTTTTCGTTTAAGCCAGCAGTATTAGGCTTTCAGTAGTAACTTCTTTGCAGGCCAGTATAATTCATGACTCGGCAATCCTCTGCAGTCAGCAAGGACCAAGTCATGTTCTTAGAAGGTTTTTGTATAGTTCCTCTCTTTTGTCAATCAGATGGCATTAGGGATCTGTTGTCACTCATTATGCGGTGGTGTTTCCGCACGTAGTCATGACTATTAACAATCAAAGTCCTGCACTGCCTAGATATCTGGGTTTTATAGGAACCTTTCATAGTCAAATATAAATTAACTTGATACCAATGCTAAAAAGAACTTATGCATCGTTTAACCAATAAAAGAACACCATCGAATTGCCTAAGTAACCATTTCTGTATTCAATCATGGGTACTTAATGAACCACTCTTGCATATTAATAGTACTAATACCAATAGTATTAGGAGGTTATAATTGACAGCATGCACAGGATGTACTTTTAAAAAGGAATGAATATGAACACTGCCATTTTTTAGTCACATGTATACCAAACAAAGAGTGTGTGACATTGGAAGTGTATATAGAAATATTAAAAGTTAAGCCGTTGGTTAAAAACCATACAAATAATAATAATTGATCAAAATGTCCATTATATGATAATACAATCTATTGATAACCAGGTCGACTATACAAGTGACTCCTAAGAAGAGAGAAAGTTGAAATCTATATTACACTTCAAAGAAGTCTATGGAGAAAACATAACCGAACTTTCTATTCAAATTTCTTAATAATACTACCGACATGTTTGATTACCTTCTATCGAAATAGATGCCTTTAATTTCCGAGATTGGTGGTCAATGAGAACGAACTTATAGTCTAAATCAGGGATCTTCAACCTTTTTTACTTGACGACCCATTTTTGACGCCAAAATTTATTCACGACCCTTTAGTGAGAATAAAAATAAAGATAACAACAAATAAAAAAGGGAAAATTAAAATAAATTTGTTCAATAGTAACTTTAATGAGATTGCTGTGCCGCATTAATAATAAATAAATTATTTATTTAATTTAGTCCTTTATTTTCTATTTAAAAATAAACAATTTCAAACATTTCGCGACCCCGTTTAACTCTTTCGCAACCCCCAAGGGAGTCGCGACCCACCCATTGAAGACCCTTGGTCTAAATAACACCCAAGGGTGGAACATTCGACACCCCCAGAAAGGAATCTATCCCCTCTATTAAGGTAGTGATTTTTCCTCATCTACAAGTATTTCAGTTTACGAACTTCCCTGTAACACTCGCCTCTTCTTTGTCAGATCTACATTCAGAGTTCCCTAAAATATCGTCAAGTCCATATCTCTTACCCTCTTAATACAAACAATACATATTCATTAATAAATAATTCATTAATATTCCTTAAGTAATTCATGTGAAATACCATTCTCCATCTCCAATTAGATTGAAAACGGTTGTTTTTAAATAATTAATTGAGGATTTTTCTAAAAAAAAAAGTTCCACAACTAAACTAGTTACTTTTGCCTATCAATATGATCTAACAATAAAAGTGAAAATATTACAATAAATTTTAAAATGTATTTGTAATTATATGGGCAAAACATTTTCTAGCAATAAAAATACTTATATCAAAAAGTAACAAAGTTAAAATGCTAATTTAACATTTAAATTTGCGTTGTGCCTTACATAAGCAGACGAAATATATCAGCAAATGAAACGATAATATAGACGGAACAAACATTTTAGAGAAATAAATTGCCAAAAGAATTAAGTTACTCATAAATGCCACCAGTAGAATATAAATTAAACAAAATTGCTCTATGTTAGTCTTAATTCGTTTCAAATGAATACAAATGTTATTAATAACTGATCTAGTTTCTCGACCACTGAATATCCAAAGTACACAATTGATTCTCGAAGAACAGGTCCATAATAATAAATACTAGAAGTTTCGTTAAAAATTGTTCGGCATTGTCAGAGCTAAAAAAAATTTATTGAGAATCAGCAATACATTCTACAAATAATTCCAATATACTTTTCAGAATTATCAAAGATTAGAAAACAAAAACATGCTTTCTTATTGTTTTCTACATCTAATAGTTCGAAACAATTTTCAGCGAAACGTCAGCTGGTAATTATTGTTATTATCTTGAACCTAATCCTCGAGAACCAATTTAGTTATTTACAATAAGAAGTCTAATATTATTATTAACGACAAAATAAATTATATTAAAAATAAAAAAAACATGAAAAAGCAGCAAAAAGCGTGAGTGTTAGTAAAGCAATAAGCAGAAGCATCCCATACCATCCAAACCAATGATTCCTTCAAGGTGCTTGCTCAGGTCACACTTATTTTTTACCCTGAAAAAAATTACTTAAATTCCAACACCAGCAATTTATACATATTTAAATAAATTTATTTATGATAACTTAAACACTATTACAAACAAAATAAATAATGAAAATTGCATTTGAGATATATATGTGAAACAGTTAACAGTCAAGTCATTTTTCTCAGATTTGTTACTTAATAATCACAAAACATTGAAACACTGCACAAGTTGATTTATTATTACTGTTATTTTATCATAGTTACCATTATTTTTACAAATGGAGAGCTTGGAGATATCAACTATAAAAACAAATTTTGTTTATACTGGGAGAAAACGATAACTGAAAGTCTACCTCCAAAAAAAAGAAGGCGCTTTTATTTAAACTACGCGTTTCAAACACTTCGTGTTCATCATCACGTAAATTTCAAATAGGAGCAGTAGAAGGTAGGTGACTTTCAAATACCGTTTTCCCATAGTATGAGTAAATTACGCACTGCACAACTAACGATTTTTTTGTTCATATTTCATTACTCACGATAAATACATATTTTTAAACGAAGTTTGTTTATAATTATTCACTGAGAAGAAAGAATATATATTTCAATGATAAAACCACAATATGAAATAGGTAAAAAAAAGACTACAATCTTTCAACCGTAACAAGACGTCTTCGTTAGAGGTCAAAACCCAACTGGCCGCTTATTACGGTTGAAACATCTTAGTCTATTTTCCCCATTTCATATTGTGGTTTGATCATTGATTGTTGTTTCACGTGTTTATGTGAAATCTTTATATATATATATATATATATAAGATATCACAGAAAATATATGAAAAATAATCAACATCTAAAACCATAGGATAATCTAAATTATGTTTAGGAACATGTAAAACATGTTTTAATAAAGGTCTGTTCCCAAAATACACAAATATATGTATATAAATGATCAAACCACAATGTGAAATAGGAAAACAAGACTAAGATCTTACAACCGTAACAAACGGTCTTCGTCAGAGTCAAAAAATCCAGTTGGGTTTTAAACTCTGCTTGTTACAATTGGAAGATCTTAGTCTTGTTTTCCCATTATATATTATGGTTTGATCATTGACTCATGATATGGTAAAACTACATTTGACATAGATTACTGTTACTGGAGAAAACGCTTCTACGTTTGAAGTTTTTTTTTTTTGCACTCATTAAAAGCTTTGTCAATATAAGATATCGGATTTTTAATGTGTGAACAGTAGAAGTATTGTTGAAAATATTAATATTATTCCATTGTTCAGAACTTTGTCTATGTAACCTCAAGTGCGAACTAGTAACTTTATGTAACTACAGATGTGATCTAGTCAGGACTTTGTCTATGTAACCACAGGTGTGGTTATTTAGTGAGTGATAGTGATATTTAGTGAGTGATTTTCGTCTATCCATACAAGTAGCTAGATAGACAAAATATTGACTAGATTATGCCAATGTTTACATACCAAATCAACGTCAGTAAAGCACAACTTAAGACATCCAATGTAGAATTAAGCAGGGTTTTGGTGTAGTCTAACAGTATAGTGTGCTTGCTCTTAGTATTAAAGATTGGAGGCTCAAATCTTTTCATACATGTCATATACAACTGTTACTCCAAAGCTCTGTACGATTTTGAGTACTAGTTAATGATCCCTTCTCCAAATCAACTTTAGTAAAGCACAGCTTAAAACCCACTACCAATGTGAAGTCAACCAAAATTTCGGTGTAGCCTAACAAAGTGGTTGCTCCAGTATTAAAGATTGAGGGTTGAAATCTTGACAATGCCTAGACTTTTCATGCATGACATAGCGACGTAAAGCTATCTTTCCCCGAGTCTGCACGAAGTCAGTCATTCGTAAATCTACCCTTGCATAATTGCGGTTCACGTTCCGACAAACTCGCGTGTTTGGTTTTCAAAGCTCTTTTCGAAAATTTCAGAACTTTTTTAGCAGAAAAACACTAACATTCACAGTATATAAATAAATTTGAAATAATTAAAAATTGCAACGTCAGTTAGAAGAAAACAATTAATTAAAAAAGAGATGGAACAGTAGAACTGATAAATACGTTTAAAATAACAATATCAGTTAATATAATGAATTAGAAAAAAGGAATTGTGCAGTGGATATTTTAAATTCATGCTTCTGCTTTGTTCTTTATAAGTGCATAGCTACATCAGTATAAAATGAATAAACTGAATAAATAAATAAAAAAAAAATTAAATGTTTATTTACAATTAACTTTTTGTACCATATTTCATAAGTTTACCCTTCAAAATTTGCTCCGTTTTCTATGGTTTGTTTACCATATACGAAAGAGAATGACTTTACATGGGTAACAGTATTCTACTGTTAATAAGGTATACGAGTACTGAACTTATGTGTCTTCTTTTGTTTTATACATGTTGAGTTACTCCATCAATTAACTGTAAAACATCGTAAAGTGTTCAGGAAATGGAGCATTTACTTAAAAAGATCGTTAATAATACAGAAGCCGCTATGGTTTTCAACATCTTTGGTTTTACAGTACGTATTGGTAATGAATATAACACTACAACACTAACATATCGTATTATTGAGTAAAATTGTCTTCACTATGTGTTTAATGAGCATATTTAGCGTATATTATATCATATTTAGGAGTTTTAAAACTGCATCTTATATTCGCGGAGGGAGGAACATAACCCCCGCAAATAGCAAGAGTATACTGTAAAGTACAACTTAATAGCTACCATTATACACCAACTTATATGCTTCTCCATTATTTAAATGGTGGCTAAATAACAAATGAGAAACTCTTTCGGTCCCTATAAGTATAAACATTGCAAACACGGGAAAAAATGAACCAGTACTGTAAACAATAATACTAGTAAACTTTTATGAATTTGCAAACCAGCGCACAATGTTTTGTTGATAAGAAAAAGGTTAACACGAATATATTGGAAACAAACTTAACGTCTCATTACAAATATTTGCTCATTTACTTAAATTATCAACAAATGAATAAAAGTTCATAACACTAGTTTTAAGCAAGTGTTTAGGGACGTGGGAATTATATTAATTTCAATATAAATATATTTTTGCTTTACAAGTATTTTACGAGCACCTTCTCATAACGGATCACCACTTTGACCAAACCTTCAGTTTTTGAAACCTAAAGTTTTTTTTAAATATTGATATTAAATGGATGGATCTTTTTCTGGATTTTTCAAAAACGATTGTCGTATCTAATTATAAAGATTGGGAACAATTGTTTTTTGGTTAGTTAACCAGCAATAACACTTTCCACTCAATAATAATGTTGACAAAACATTCATGGAATTTCCGACAGAATATTATATAAACATACAAAAAATATATGCCAAATTCTCCAAAAAAAACTAGATAAGACAATAGCCATAAAAATATTACAGATTAAAGCCAAAGAACGAAAATTTGTGTAGTAAAAGGTAACTCAAATATCTTAAACTGGTATTGGTTTCCTGTATCAGTCTTGCAAGATCAAAATTGTTGTAATAGAGTACGGAAAGCCTAGAGCACTTACAATAAACACATTAATAAATGTAAAATCAGAATGAAGACTAACAGATTTCCTAAAAGTTTGGAGAAACTTTCGTTTAGTCTTCTATATCATTCTTGCAAATTGGAATGCTTGTAACAGAACATGTCTAATATATGTTTAAAATCAGGAAACAATATACCGATATTTAGAAAATAATTGAATGAAACCGTAACGTTAAGGGGAGAACAGTGAACTACCGGTACCTTACAACTACGAATGAGAAGTGAAAACAAACTTGCATTTTTAATAACTTACACGTTACACAATTCTAATTCTTAAAAGTATAAATTAACAGCAAAATTTAACCAAAGACAATACTTTGTAATGTTATAAAAGTTTTAAATTGGTGGAAAGTCAAATTGGTGCACTACTAACCTTCTTGCCTGCAGAAGCACCAACCTTTGCTTTCTTAGTACCTCGTACTTTCTTCATTCTGTTCTTACGTTCTTTCCTCTGTTTTCTAGTTTGTTGTTTCTTTTCATAGAGTCCATGCTAAAAAAAATCGTATGTTTCACACATAAAGAGCAGTAATAGCATATTCATACGGTAACAGATATTCAAGCTTCATTATTTACAATACTAAATATAATTAATAATACATTTTTTTTATAAATTACAACTTACCCTTGCTAACCTATGTTTGGGCTCGAACTTCTTAGCGAAGTCTAGGGTTTCATATACAAGGGCGAATCCTGTTGACTTACCACCTCCAAAATTAGTTCGAAACCCAAAACAGAAAACAACATCAGGAGTACACTTGTACATTTTTGCCAATTTATCCCTAATTTCTGTTTTCTTAACAGACGAATGGTCAGGATGAATGACATCAACCACCTATAACACAATTACTTTCTTTGAATAAACATATAAAACAAATCACCTATTATCAAACATATTTTAAGTGAAAGAAAATAGAATATTTCATTGTTTTGTTTATATTTCAATTTAAAACCAATATTAAATCACATTTACCATTTGTTTCCGACATAGCAGCTTATTTGTCATAAATTTTCTTGTCCGAACTGTAATATTCTCGTCTACCTAGAATTTTACAAATCATAAATAAGTGTCGTAATGTATGCGTGACTGTACAAATTCAAGTTACAAAAATTGACTGTGATCAAAACAAAATATCGACATAAAACGATTGAATACAAAACGAAGGATATTTTAGGATTTACTAACCATTTTGGATGTCTTAAAACAACACTCTTCACGTGAGAAGGTAACGCTATGTGTTGAGGTTACAATGTTGCAGATTGACAACCATTACAAGATATTGTTCACTAAAAAAAAGTACAAAAAAATTAAAACTAAATTTATACACTTTAAAAAAAGTCAACATTGTAAAATACAGACAATATTTTTTTTTTATGAACTTATAAGTATATTTTGTCTGATTATGATGAAGGCCATGCAGTCTTTTATAGCGACTTAGATTGAGTGGCAGCACAGCGGATGGAGCTCTCTCCTCCTTCACCTAAACGCCTTAGGTTGTCGAATATGGACGATTCAACTGAACAAACATCAGAAAAAGAATCTAGTTCTCAAACTCCTGAGCCAGACATCGTGGCTGACTTACTAAGAGGTGATAATACTTTTAAAATTTTTACTTAACCCTACATACTTCCTGTTCAATATGGAGGGCTAGTTTCTGTCATTCCTTCGATATGGGCGTGGCTAACCTCTAAAAATTTCTTCACCACGAATGGGTTAGGGGTTTATTATGTTTAACTTTTTTGATTATATTAATTCGAAATATGTCTTCATAACTCTTAACAAAGTAAAATTATTTATTTTCTTAAACAATAGTAAAGTTAACATAAAATTTTAATTTGAAATTGCGTTCCCAAACTCTGATTGGTCGTTTCCGTGCCGCCCCTTGACTCCGTCATATTCGTTTTAATTATCTCTTAGTGATATGACACTCAACGATTAAATAATGATAAGCTGTTAAATTACTTTAACACTCAAACTGTTTTGTTTTTTTAATGTCATAAAATAAATTATTTTTTTTTTACTTTTAAATGATTTTTATTTTGCTAAATATACTTACTGGGTATATTTATATCTTGAATCATGTTAAGCATATAGTTTGGGTCATATAAGAATCTTTCAGTGCCAAAACAAGAAACAAGAATTAGTTATCTGTAAATCATGTTCAGTGAATTTATTCCAATAACTATCGCTTTAATTTCTGAGTGACACAAAGGGTCACGGGTAGTATTGTATTAAATAAAAGCAGTAATATGTTACAACTTATCAAAATAGTATTTTGTATGATTTGTTCTTAAAATAATAAAGTGCATTTTTTTGGGTTACCTAATATAACATAGGGTTACATTATTCCATATAATTCTCTTATATTCATACAATTATTTCTATAACAAACTTTTTTTGCTGAGTTCCATTTAATCCTCAATTATCAGCAGACACTGAAGTAAGGAATTGACAAATACTCCGCGATTTCAAAAAACAAAGTGAAACATTTATAAAATTTCGTAATAAAACTTATCACATTTAATCTTAGCATAATAACTTTGATATGTTCTAAAAGTAATAAATAAACTCAGACCTGGATTATTTAGTCCGTCTGCCCTCAAAATTCGATGGAAGCATGGAGTGTAACCTCTAGTCAGCTTTGAAGAAGTTAACCAGCCCCTCTCTTTAGGTTCGTCTAGTTAGCTCCGCCTACTATTGTGTAAGGTTGAGACGAGCTAATTATAAATACTTTATTTCTCTAAGGGGTAAACATTTTATTGTGTTATCATTAATGATTAAAGAAGTGAGAAAAGGCAAAACAACCTGATTTTATCGGTAAAGTAAGTGAAAATCAAATGTTTTTTCCATGAAGTCTTAATACAAGTGTTGTTTTCTTTGTGTACATTGTTGTTTTTTTTTACATTAGAAGATAAATTTAAGAATATCTCACAGAGTTATTATTCATAATTGAACTGCTGAATGATGAAATACAGTTTTATGAAGATATATGTAATAGATATTGAAATATATATATTTATAATATGCATTTAATGAAACTTGACTTAATTGCTGAATAATTGTGGATTTTAAGTTTAGCGTGTTATAAAAAATATTTAAAACGTATATTTTCTTAAATAGTAGAAGCTTTCCGTGGTCAAGTTCGTTCTTTAATTCATAATTTTAACCCCCATGATAAATATCTGCTTGTACTTTTTTTTGAAAATACCTTTATTTTCAATTGCCTATTTAGTATATAGAAATATTTCCAAAATTTAAATATTAATGCTTAAATGTAAAGGAATTTCTTTATTTATTAACTGGTTAAATATTTCTAAGAGTGTTTTACTCTACAAAATTTCTAAAATGTATTTGGTTAACTAGTTTAGTTTAATTTCAATTAGTTCTTTTTAGTTTGGTCAAGAATACTCAAAAGTTTTGAAAAAAGGAGTATCCAAGTGTAAAAACAATCTGATTTTAGACTGAACTTCACTATTGGTAAACGTATTCCCAAACTTACGTGTGACCAATTTAATCAACCAAGTCTGTTTAAAAATGATTTATTAAACTAATCACTTCTCATTAAGAATAATTATGGGCTAGATTGTACTTTAGGACCCAGAGTTATAAAATGTTCATCAATTAAAATAAAAACAATTATTTAGGACCTTCTTTTATTTTTTATATATGAACAACAAAATGTTACTATAGGCACTTGAAATTAAAGTATTCGTCCAAATAACTAAGAAATTCATTAATAGGACTCATAACTTTGGACCAAAAAATTAAATGTCATATAATTACTATTAATGTTATTTTTTTATGATTGTATATAAACATTTTTACAAAGTGCTATGAAATTATCTGGACGCTGTGAATTTAGTAGAGTAAAAGTTTCCCCTGAGAATATCTGCAACAACAATTCACTGTATGCAGAAATCATTAAATCAAATTTATAAAATTCCTTCCTTTGAATTTTACTTTACAGATAAAAATTCTTGTTTTAAATAATTAAAATTAAGATAATTATTTCTCATCCTAGAACAAGAAGTTTCAATAGCCACGTCAACTTTTCCACTTTAATTTTTAAGATATTCTTTAGGCCTACAGCAAAATGGCTTTGAGAACGTAAATAATTATTAAAAGTGAATTGTTTTTAAACTATTCGTACCTTAAGTATTTATTCCAATACTGGTGGAGAATTCACATGGTTTTTCTTTATAAACTCTACAATTTCTTAATTTCTAGGAGTCACACCCTAGAAATTAAGTGATTCTCATTATGTTACGTTCACGATAGATGTATTCTTTATTCTATATGTAGTTATAAGGATGTCTTAAAGGCGATAAATTGGCATAGAGTTGAAATGATATGTCCTTATATGAAAATCATGAAAAGAATAAATTTTTCGTTGGTTCTGATAACAGTACAACTAAAGGTAAATGTTAAAGAAATTAAACCTATGAACATCGACGTATAAACCACAGTAAAAAAATGACTAACATCTTTAAACAAAAGAAAAAAGTGGCTTTCTTCATAGTCCAACTGATTCTGAGTATTTTCATTTTTCTGATTTCTTACTGTAGTTTGATGTTGGTTTTTTTTTTATGAAATCTTGTTCTCATTTCACATATTACATTCGTTTTGATTAAATAACAAAAACGAAATAAATGACGGTAGAAGTAAAGTTGAGTTTAGACTACTACACATTTTGTTTGCGTTGTTTCTCAGTTATGAATGTTTTACTTTAGGTAATATTTTTTTTTTTTTTGCAATTTAAGCTCCATATATCTCATATTTTTAAATAAGAATTAAATATCTGTTTAAGTAATGGTAGTTATCTATTTTTTTTCAGATTTTCCTTCTTCCTGTGAAAATTCACCTGTATCAGATAGTGGAAGGTAATGAAGTAATTTTTTCTCTTTAGCCTTTAAAACAAGAATGTCATTTTGATTTTTTCTTCTCTACTCAATACAATATTGAATACGGAAGTTAAATTATTTTAAAGATCACAAGTAGGTAAACAAAACTTGGCCTATAAAGTGTAAGTTTTCACTATTCTTTCAATAGTCACAGTCTTATTATCATATACTTTGATTTAATTTGTATAAAATTTTGTGTTTTATAATTTCAGAGTTTTAAGTTATTCTTTCAGAGTGCTATAGTAGAAATGAGTTATTTTTCTCGAATTGGGCCTATCTCTCTATGGAAGAACATATTACTGAAGAACCACTTTAAGTTAACGTATTTCCATGAGCTATTTAAGGATTTCTGTTTCCCAATTAATGAAACGCCTTTCAGCTCTAAATATATCCTTGGGTGCGTTTTCTTTTGATTTCTTTTCTCTCTGAAATGTAGAAAAAGCACAGATCTAGATGTTTGAATCATTTTAAAAAAATATTTTATGCAATATAGTAAAAGACGATTATTTTTGTTTTGCTAATTCTCTTTGGTAAAACACTGATTGAGGTTATTTCTCGCAGATGGTGTCACGTCTTCACCTTTATTTAAAAACCAAAATGAGTTTTTGGAAATTCTATGCTTGTTTTCAGTTTATTTTATTTTTTTTATCAATATATTGTTTTACTTTCATAATCAAGAAGTAATCTCAACAGATGCTTTTCTAGTATTGCCAGTTCTAGTGTTTTAGTGAAGTAAATTCATGCATTTCGCGGTTTCAGATGTCACCCATCTTCAACAAGAACTGATCTAAGGAATTCTACCTTTCTGATTATATAACCTGCCTACTATCCCAATGCTGCCTAGATTTGGGCAAATCGCAAACTTACTAAAGCAATATAATATAAATATAGGGTTTAAAACAAATAATTCAATAAACCAAAGACTAGATAACTTAATGGAAAATAAAACTAATAAATATGAAAAAAGCGGAGTATATAAACTAAAATGTAAAAACTGTAAACATATATATATATATATATATTGGACAAACGGGAAGGACCCTAAAACTAAGGTATAAGGAACACGTTAAAGATTATCTAAATAATACAAACAAATCTAATTGCGCAAACCACTTAACAGAACATGGTCATGAACCGGACAGTTTAGAAAATTCAATGGCCTTAATAAAGACAGGACAGAGAGGACAAAGACTTAACATAACTGAAGAATTAGAGATATTTAAACATAAAGAATCGGGTAATCTAATAAATGAACAAGTAAATCATCAAAGCGATATATTATTTAAACCCTTAAAGAAAATGGAACAACGACTTGACAGACTTGACAAAGACGAAAATAATAGAAAAAGAATGGAACTAAATAATAGTAACTTAAAATAATAATAAAATAGAATTAAATAAAAAAAATCTAGGCAGCATTGGGGTAATACGTAGGTTATATAATCAGAAAGGTAGGATTCCTTAGATCAGTTCTTGTTGAAGATGGGTGACACCCGAAACCGGTCCGAGAGATACAGCAGCAGTGTACGAGGTAAGACGGTATATTATATGTTTAATTTTAGTGAAGTAGTTTCCGATGAACATGAACTGCAGGTATGCTGTGTGTTGTATTATGTATGGGGGGGATTAAGCACATAAGTGGATAAAATTAGTTTGGAACTTTCAATAAGGCTCATTTTTTTACTTTTCTCTGCAAAATAAAAACTAAAATGTAGAAGAAATGAAGAATTCATATCCTCTTTGAATTTTTGAAAAATATTTTATTCTGTTTTTAATAGGTCCTGGTTTGGATTTCATGTGCATAAATGCCTTAATGTACATAATAACATGTATTCAATAATAAATTAGTTTAGGATATTCAATTAATAATTGAATAATTACTCAACAGTATTAAATAATTATATGTTGTTGATAATGATAACAGATTATTATCAGTCAGTGGCTAATGATAATTGAAATAACAATTTGAGAAGATTGAAATATTGTTCTTTGTAAATTTCGTTCTTCACTCACCTGGTTATATATATATTTTACAGAGTGCTGTGAAATTATCTAAGCACTGCACATTACTAGAGTAAAAATTTCGCCTAAGAATAATAAAATTTGTAAAACCCCTTCCTTTGAATTTTACTTTGAAATTTAGACAGTTATTTCTCATCCTAGGATATGAAGTTTCAATACCCATGTCAACATTCGGGCTTTATTTTTAAGATATCATTTTGGGCTAAGTCTAAATTATTCTAAACGACAATCACTGTGGCAACGTCTCGACTCTGGACTGATAGATCCTGGGTCCAATACCCACTCTGGTTCTCGATTTATTCATTCTTGGTTAATAAATCTGAGTACATTGTCCCTCGGAAAGGATGTTAAGCCGTCGTTCTCGAGCCTAAACGATGTCAGGTACTCGTTAAAGATCGTAACTTGAAATACACTTGAGTTAGGTAAAATTTAGGACTCCTAATGTACAATGTTCATTGTGTGTTATCACAAAGGGCCAATATTCGATCTATGTGTGTTCTCTAGTGGGGCTTCTATTGCAACCTTACCTAATCTAAACGTAAAGATATCCTTAGTGCTACAACAAAATGGCTTTCTGAACATAAATAATTATTACTAATGAATTAATTGTTTGTAAACTATTGATACCATAGGTATTAATATCTTCCAATGCTAAAATATTCGATGTAAGAGTTTTCGTCCTCTTTTAATTGTTACTAACAACCCCTGTGGTTCTAACAGTAATAATGTTATGATTATTGAAATGGAATCAAATTCCCGAAGAAGGTCATAGATGAACTTTGAAAATCAGAGTAGTTTTATAACGCTCTATAAATTACAGTGGAATTATTCTAAGTTAGGTTAAGTTGCAGAGGCCGTCCCATAAGAGAACCTACGTTGGCTACAGCCATATATTAAAGTAAAACAGGTCTTTCTAATTCTAATATTAGAGTCCAGTCCTAACGAAGAACTTGTCAAACTTTGTCTATTCCAAAGTGTCTTCTAAAAACCTTCCTGGTGGAGTCAATTACATTTATTAATATTTACTGAAACAAAATTTTGAATACTAGCACAGACACCATAGTTTCTTAACTTTCCTCAAAGATGAAATCACTCCTTTGTTACAGCTTGGTTTCTAAGGACTTCCTTTATGTTGAGTTCTCCTCCAAGTTCCAGAACCAATTCCTCTTCATTAGGGTACTCCCAAGTTTGTGGACATCATGTCCGTTCGTCTGCTGTAAATAAGCAATTTAAGTTTGATATAAAATGATAAAACAGTATTTGTTTTTCCTCTATAATATTTAATAAGGATTTGAATAATATGGTAGTCTTTGAAAATAGTAATTTCTTTATAAATATTATATCATTTTAACAGTAATTTTGATATCTTTATAAGTATCGTAGGATTTAATGAGAAAATGATTGAAAGTTCATGATTCTCAACTATTCTATTTTAACAGCTCAATATACTACTGAAATTCTATTCCGAATGGAATTCCATATTTACAATTTTTCAAGTACCTTTGAGAGAAACAGATATTCCAAGTGGAATCAGTGTTCTGGAATCACTGCCTCTTTTTATAGGAGACTGTTAGTCGAATTCTAAATAAATCCTATTGTAAATTATCATAGCCGGTTATCAATCAGAAAATTGGTCACAGCCAATTCAAGTTCAACTCAGATGTCTACTGAGTTGGAGTTGTTGGACCGGGTTTGTCAACAACACCTCTCTTTTCTTCGTGGCATTTTAGGGTCAGTTCTGTTGAATTATTTTTGTTATGAATAGACGTGTCTTCATTGTAAATGTATTCAAAAATTGCACTTTTCAATTTGAAGCAAGTGATATCCTTAAGTGTAGTTATCATTATACTCCTAATCGTGAAGTAATGTACAATGGAATGGAATGCTAAAAGATTTCATCAACGCTTGTGCAGTAAAATTATCAATATCCTACCTGATATTGATAGTATAGTCCTACAGTTTCTTATTGTGTGACGATGATATTTTTTTCCCATCAAAATAGGACTCATTTATAGTTCTGAAAATATGGTGATTCTACAGGATTGGTTATACAGGTATACCTTACCTAACATCGTTAATTGTAACCAGGAGAGGCGACTTAATTCGAAAAACGACTTCAGTCAAATCAGCTGGTCCTAGGTTAAACTGAAAATAACCTTTACTAGTTCTGTGCAATGCTTTATTCCTGAATGCAGTTTTCAATAATATAAGGCTAATAAGAATCTGGTGTATCTAAACTTACAAATATATTTTACTTTTAACACTGCATGGTACAGAAAAAAAGATTATGAATAGCCTACAATTTGATGTTTATCGTACATCGCGAATGCTTTATTTATGAATGTGGTTAGCTATGATATAAAAAAAAAAAGCCTTCTTTGAGGTTAAAGATAAATGCAGAAATAATTATTTTTTGAAATAATAAGGCTAAACAAAAAAAAAATGTTCGTGACTGTTTACATTACGGACGTAGATAGTTGAGACCTATCGTATAATCGAGATTAAATTAACTAGAAACGACGTAGGACGAGGTATACCTGCATTTATTTTTTTTTTTTGTACAAAAAAAATTCCGCTGTTGTAAAGAAATTTATTTTTCTATTCATTAAAGTAGTTTTGTTGTCATGTTTACACAAAGTACATTATTAATTAGATTTGATGTATAACTTCATTGAAACTGAAATCTTATTGTTAAATTTTTTTTTTTAGTTCTCACTCTAACAGCAGCAGCAGCTCTGTACTGAACGAGGATGACTCTTCTTCCACTGAAACAGAACTTCGTAATTTATTAAAATTACGTGAGTAATTGAAATTCACTATATCAATTATAATTTAATGAAAATTTATCTTTATTTATTAGTGGATTAAGTTGACCTGAGCCTCTACATGTAGGAAAAAAATTAGGCCTTATAGATATTAGAAAGAAGTAATCATAATTGTAAAAGGACATTTAATTATTTACACTTCATTATTTTAAACATAATTAATTAGACTTATTTTTTTTTGTTTCAACAGTTAAAGTAATTCTAACGTAGTGCAATCACTTATTATGTGGTATTTACTAATTGTAGGGTAAAAAGTTAATGAAATGGTCTCCACATATAAAAATTTAATTGTATAAGAACATGTAGTGTTCTTCCTCAAGCATTAACTAAAATATCTGGTGTCATTGTATTTTTTAGTTAATGCCTGAGGAAGAACATTACGTGTTCGAAACGCGTTGTTTATACCATTAAATATTTATATGTGGAGACCATTTCATTAACTTTTTACCCTACAATGAGTTAAAGTAATTATATTTCATAATTAAATATGAAGTTTCTATTAAATTTTATATTGAATTATGTTATTTTTCTTTTTACATAAAGCTGATACAGCTAATATAAGAGGAAGTGGATTATTGAATTTATAAGTTTATTGGATAAAATTGTTAAAAAGTGAATAACAAATTGAATGCCATGTTCAAAATTAGTTGAACTCTTTTAAAAACATGTAATTTTATTTATATCTGTATACATCTTGCTCATTGAGATTAGTTTTATTAAAAATAGCATTGACAGAATATCTGTGAATTGAATTGTTCTGTTGGTTTATATTTCTCTGTGTGATTTACAAAAAAGGGAATGTTAGTTACAAATAATATTGAAATTGTTTAATTTCATAAAACTGTTGAGAAAATTGAAAAAATTATCAGTGATTAAGTTTGAATGGTAGATTAATATATGTAAATGAAATGCAAACGAATCGACAAATGATAATAGGGTAACCAGTTTTGTGTGGTCTAATTCAGTTAGCCTTTAGGTGCCCTCATAATGCTCCATGCATTACTTCACTGTCCCATCGAACCCTCATAGCCTCATTTTAATGATGGTTTCCTTGTTGAAATCTTTAATCACATTCCTGTTCCCAACATCATGTCATCAGAAGAACTTCGGATGAATCACATATTTAATTTCTTTAGTTTCAAATCAGTCCCCGAGATTCAGTCTTTAAAGGTTAAAAACTATTTTTTGTAGTTTATTATTCACTTTTAATTTTCTTTAATTAATATTGTTATTAATTTGTTACTGTCTATTATTTATCTGTTGTGTGACTCATTCCCTTTGTTATTATTCAATACTATTGTTTCTTTGATTTCGGTTTGCTTTATTTTGTCTTCATATCTCATCCCCTTTTTTTGATCTCATTGTTTTTCCAATCCCCCCTTCTCGCTTTCTGATAAAACGCTTCTTTTTTCAATCAACGCCTAGTCGACTACTTTCTCCTCATGACGATGTCGTCGAACTTTTGAAGTGAGTTATGTCGGTTCTTTCTCTAAGTGTTTTACTTAATAAATAATTTAATGTGATGTCAAATACATTTTCCTTTTATTTATATTTTATATATGTTTATTGAATAGTATGCCAATTTTCAATTTTGTTCTTTTTCAAGAAAGACAAAACTTGAAAAAGAACAAAAATAAAAAATTGGCCTCGAAAAGGAACAAAAAGGAAAATTTGACTCGACAAAGAACAAAAATGAAAGTTGGCATACTATTTAATAAAACATGTTTGAATAAAGGTCTGTTCCCAAAATACACAAATATATGTATATCAATGATCAAACCACAAATATAAAAATGGGTAAACAAGACTGAGATCTTTCAACCTCAACAAGCGGTTTTCGTCAGAGTCAAAAACCCAGTTGGGTTTTTTTATATCTTAGGTTTGTTATATATATATATATATATATATATATATTATATATATATATATTGGGTTTTGTTAAATGTTTATATATATATATATATATGCATATAGGTTTGTAAACTATATATTATATATTTTATACTATACGTTTATTGTATAACAAGATTTCACATAAACGCGTGAAATAACAATCAATGATCAAACTACAATATGAAATGGGGAAAAAAGACTAAGATCTTTCAACCGTAACAAGCGGTCTTCGTCAGAGTCAAAAACTGAACTGAAACATTAGATGCAGAAACATCTCACCTTACGTCATCTCCTTACCAGATGTTTTTGCATCTGGTGTTTCAGTTCGGTTTTTGAATCTGACGAAGACCGCTTGTTACGGTTGACAGATCTTAGTCTTTTTTCCCCATTTCATATTGTGGTTTGATTTGTATATATAAACATACAACTTCACATATAGACTTACTCTTCGATATTTCGACATTTGTAGTCTTCAGGTGGAAGTACTCGCTCCAGTAATATCAGTGAGCTTGAGTAGTGTATTTCTGCTCGAAGACATCGGATGTCGAACTGTGGAAAAGTGAAACTGTGAAGTTTTTTTTATATGTATTACCTTGAATTGTTTGTCCTGCGGGATCGTTTTTCAATTATTTCACATATATATTAGTGTAATTTGGTACAGCCCTTCCTTTTAGACATATGTTGTTGAACATAATGCCATATTTTAAATTTACCAAATTAATTTTAATCTTTTCATATGATTTTCATTCATAGTGATAAAAATAATGATCAGTGGTGAGTCGATCGAGATATGTCGAATATAACACCAATTATATATTTAAAACCTTAATTAGCCTTCCAGGATCATCAAAATTAAATTTCGAAGTTTCTGTTTTTACTTAAAACCTTTCTGATAGTCAGAAGTTATTTTTTTGATTGAAAAAAAGTATTGATATGTGTATTCCTGGAGTACTAAAAATGTAACATTACAAAACCTTCCGGCAGATTGTATGCTTAAATGAGTATACATACTTCTCTTTGACTGACACTACTGCATGCTTTTTGAAAGTATTTAGAATAGTAGGCTTTAACGAGTAGTTCAATACCACTTTTTTTTAGTGTTATATTTCCTGCATTTGGAAACTATTAAAATGAAATATTTTTTTAATTTTAGAATACTAACTGGTTAAAATACCCCTTCTGTTTCCATTCATATGGTAACAATAATCAGATGTTCATTCAGGAAGATTTAACCATTTGTCCTTTCGTTTTCAGAAAACCGATTACTACTGCAAATTTTATATGGCGATGGCGCGGAAGAAACAATTCCTTACTCAGAGTTTTGGAATGTAAGTATATATAATGTATATCTAATCAACTAACGTTTAATATATATACTATAAAGCCAGGCTTAAAACTTATTCAATTCATCTGCTCCAATTGTTGATAGACTTTCAATTTTTATTTAATAATTTTATTTCCTTTTTTTTTTTATTTAATATGGCTAGTATTATGTAAATTCAATATCAATATTACTGAATCCAGAAGTTAACATCATAATAAAGAATGGCCTGTATTTTATATATTACAAACGTTATTATGAGACTTAATCGTTGACCTAAAGAATGATGTAGAAATTGAAAAAAATGTGACTTTCCTTTCATGCACAATTAGTCCCAAACTATACGGCACATCTACAATGTGAGGCCCATTTTTTTGTAAAATATTAATTTGGCCCATCAAAGATTGTGGATTGTAGTGTCTAAACAAACTTTTGGATGCACATGATCCACCCACCCACATAGAGTTATCATTGGAAAAAAAGTCATAAATCGATTTTGGGGGCCTCAAAATATGTAATGCCGTCAAAATCTTGAGATCGAATTTTTTTCACGATCACTATACTTTTCTTATAATAAAGAAAAATAAAACAGCTCGAATAGAGGGCCACTGTGTATGTATTTGTGAAGTTTTCCTCATCTACTCGTATATCATCACTTTGTGGGACCACAAATAAAAGTATTTCCCGAACGGGGCCCAATCAAAAAAGTTCTTTCCCAGATCTGATGTGAAGATGTCGCACAGGATGACATAGACGCTTTGCGGACATGGGAAGTGCAATGAGTATCCGAGCCGTTTTAAAATTTAGAAAGCTCTGCTTGCCTTCGTGGGTCGGCTTGTCAAACGTGGGATAGATCAATTAGAAGTACAAATCAAATAACTATTATAACTAGTTTAGTTTGTGTCTATTTTATTGTTAACAAAAAAAAAGTTTACTACTTTTAATTTAAGTGTGTACTAATCTTACTTGACGTTATAGTTAAAGTTAAACTAAGATATATTTTCAATTAATTAATATGGCATATTGTGTATAATTAGATATAATTTAAATTCAGGTTAATGATAAATGTGTAATCTATAAGGGAACACATTGTAAACAGACAGTCCCGATGCAGGGTTACTGTGTTGGGAGAAAAAAAAACAACAAGCCAAAAATAGGGCCACTATGTAGCAATTTATTATGATGTATATCGATATATATTAGTGAAGTTTCCTCGTCTATATCATCTCTTTGCGAATTCATTATATGTAGTTTGTTCAATCATTTTCGATGAGATTTTTGTCTATCTTTTTTTTTAAAAGTACAGATCAGACTAAAACAAAACCAGCTCTTTACTGTTGTCAAGTCGTGATCACCTCCCAAACAGTTGTTCCTCTTAGTGTTTAGATTTTTAAAATATCTTTTTTGTTAGATTCTTTATCTCCTCTTTCTCCATTGGTGTTATTTACTTC
Organism: Hermatobates lingyangjiaoensis; assembly: GCA_026182355.1. Lineage (NCBI taxonomy): Eukaryota > Metazoa > Arthropoda > Insecta > Hemiptera > Hermatobatidae > Hermatobates > Hermatobates lingyangjiaoensis. The sequence continues at coordinate 692,500 of JAPFBL010000175.1, read as the reverse complement.
ATTAACCCATTTCGTATCCAGTCTTATTAAATCTTAAACGGTTGTTTTGAAGCACTTGTTCTAAGGCTTCACTCACTTGTTAATCTCACTTGTCAAAGGTCCATTGACACATTATATTACCTTGGAATCAGTTAATTGTTGACTAACATTTACAGTAATATTGATCTTTGCCAGTTTTAAATTGATATTTAATCGAATGGCAAACTGTAAAGATGATGGAACTATGCTGGCTAAATAGTTTGGATTTCTCGAAAATTCTGATTACATTTAGAACTCATTCATTCCCTGTGCAGAAAGTAAAGTCAGTTACTTGCAATAGGGTTTATTAGCTGAGGTTTACCCTTGAAGAAGAAAACGGTCGACACACTGACGGACACTGAAATAGTTTAAGGTATCCTTGTTTTTACTTTATCTAATATAAAATATAGTTCATTGAATTCATTTTCCACAATCTAAGAAATCCTTCTCAGTTTGATTTTAAATATTCCCTTTATAATTCATGTATTACTAACATTTACCAAATTAAAAATGTGTTTTTTTGGTAAAACTTTTAATTTGGTAAAATAAAATTTTTATTTTTATAGATTTAATATATTTAGTTGGTAAATTATCAGCTAAATCTATTAGTCATAGGTTCTATTTTAAGTAAATTTATTTCGTCTAATATATTGCTCTTCAAGCTTTTCTCATCGAGACCCACTTTATACTTCCTAAATTTTTTGCGACCTCTAGGGACAAATGAAAATTTAGTAAATTCTAGAGTACCCGTGACCCGTTGAGTCATCCAACACCTTTCTTTTTATTGCAATCAAGTTCACATAAATGCAGTTAACTCTAAATTAATTCATTTCTAATAAATAGGATAATGAACATATTTTTAAGACTGTTCTCTTTATTTACACTTTTTGTACAATATGAATTTTGCAAAAAAAAAAACATTACTGCATTGTTACTGTTGACCCTACTGAGAGCAACATGTTGTTGACTCCAGCCTTGCTTAAAGGTTAGCATTTCTAAACTGCTTTAAGACTATATTTTTTAATTTCTTTGAAACAAGTCAGTCTTCGTTTATAGGTAGATAAAAAAGATTTACTTGATATTTTAATCACAGTGATATAATCTATATAAATAAAATGATAGCTATTTATTAAAATAAAATAATAGAAGCTTGGGTTTAGCTTCTATAATGCAACACCTTTAAGCCGACGTTTCGTCTATATTTGTAGACATCAATACAGAGTTTAGTTACTATAACATTAAACATAATTATATTACATTATTTAATTAATATATATAATTACCTTGGTATTATTGTATTATGAGGAACTAACTACATAACGGTTTTGTGTTCACAATAGAATAATACCAAGGTAATTATGCATATTAATTAAATAATGTAATATAATTATGTTTAATGTTATAGTAACTAAACTCTGTATTGATGTAACCCTGAAGATGTCTACAAATATAGATGAAACGTCGGTTTAAAGGTGTTGCATTATTGAAGCTAGACCAAACCTCGATAAGAAAGAAAAATAGTGTTAAATATATTTGGTTAGAGGTGGTATACGTCTCTGTACCAGTGCGCTTGGTTTCCCTCTCTTATCTCTCCTGAAGACGGTTCAACCGAAAATTAGAGACTGTAAGTGTGTGCTTTTAATTTCTCTATGTTTCTTTATGTATATTGAACTGTATTTGTCCATTTCGGATCGTATTTTCATCGAAAAAAGTGTATATATATATATATATATATTTCTTGAATTTCATTTCAACGTAAAGTATGTAATAATTTGCTCATAAGCAAATAGCAAAAATAAGCAAATTTTGTTAGCTTTATATCCCCTGTAGGATTCCTTGTTATAATCTAATTTAAATAGTGATAATGCATACAGAAATTATGAATTTGTCTGTTAAAATTAATGTGGAGTTTGTTTTTGTTTCAGTCACTTGTTCCTCGTATGTTGTTCAGTAAACCAGAAAGACCTAAACTTCCTTGCACAGAAAGCCTCAATGTGATAAACCTTTTGAAAACATGTAACAAAATCATCGTTTTAACTGGTGCTGGTGTGAGTTGTAATTTTAAAAATTCCAAATAAATAGTTAGTTGTTTATTTTCGAAATAAAATAAAAAAAAACAAACCTGTACCTTTTTAGGTATCTGTGTCGTGTGGAATTCCAGACTTTAGGAGTCCCCATGGAATTTATGCAAAGCTGGCAGTTGATTTTCCTGACTTACCTAGTCCCCAATCCATGTTTGATATTCAATATTTTAGAAGAAATCCTAAACCTTTTTTTGCCTTTGCTAAAGAAATATATCCAGGACACATCAAGCCTTCCCCATGTCATAGGTGCTTTTATTTAATTTCTTTTGTTTTTTTTTGCCATTTTTATATTATACTACAATAATTATTTGTTGATATTATTTGTCGAAACCATCTATTTGGTATTTAGTCTGGAAGTCATCTTGTTTGCCATCTTTTTCAGCATTTTCAACAGCACAAGAAGAAAACCAACCATATTTTAATTATAATTCATTTAAATGTTATTACACAAGCTATAGTATAGTAAAGAAATATTTAAAACATTTTAATATTGTTTAAAAAAATATATTCTGATTTGGGTGAACCATTAAAAGAAAAAAATTGTTATATTAACCATGATTTCAGTGGTTCTTAAAGAGTTGTGAGCGCTTTTCCTTGCTACGGTGGAAGTTCATGCTTGATACGGGAATGTTTGTAGCAAGTGCATACAAAAAGGCCTTAATTGATAAATACCGAGCCTCATACCTCGTGTACGTGTATGACATAGGAAAAATTAAAAGAGTGCTTGTTGCATTCCCGGCAGTGACCAACAGGAGTAGAATAAAATGAAACCCCCCCCCCCTTTTTTTTTCCCTGCTGGTAAGGTTAAAAGTTAAGTATCAGGCAAATTGTTTTTTCTCGATTTCAGTACGCTGACCTGATACTAATGCGTGACGTAGTATCGCGCGGGCCCACCTACGCGTGGTCACTTCGGGCTAAAGGGCAGCACGTTAAACTAGATTTGTTTTTTGGTGGTTATATGGCCGAAAGGCTTAGGAACACATATAAAGTCAAAACAGGTTCTTAAAGAGTAACGTAGGAGATATCTAGGTATGCCATGTGGAATTCCAGAAAAATAACATACTTGTAAATATTTGTTTTTGACTAAATAAGTCAGTTTGAACGGTATTTTATTTTTCGTTTGATTTTGATATGATTTTATCAAATGAAAGTTTTTATAAATAATCATATATCCAAAATTATAATTTATTCTTTATAGTATTTGATAATATACTTTATGAAATGCTATAGATTATGTTGTATATTTTAGCAGAATACATGTAATTATGAATGAAAATATTTAAGGGAGGAGAAATATGAGATAATTTTATAAAGGTCAAGTCATGTCATTCCAAGACTGGTAAGAACATATTTATGTTCGTATAGTTGATGATTTGCACAGTTCTGTATTGAAGCTATTTAAGAATAAATTTTTTTAGGTCCAACTAGTATTGTAACTAGCAATAGTAGGGTCCAGTGTAGCCCTGTAGCTTTACATGCTCGCCTGTGAACTGATAGATCCGGGGTCGATATCCACTCTGGTCTTCAATTTATTCTCGCGAGAGGTTGAAAAAAATCTCCGGAGAGAACATTAAGCCATCGGTCCCGGCCTGTATGATGTCAGGTACTCTTTAAAGATCCGCAAATCTAAATACACTTGAGTTTAGTGAAATTTAGGACAACCTAGAGAAAGTAGAAAGTTCATTGTGTGATATCACAAAGGGCCAATGTCTGGTCTATATATATTCTATGTGAAACTGTAACTGCAGTTACAACTAGTAATAGTTATAACTATGCTTATTACACAAATAAAAGCTGAATTGAAAAAAAAATACTTGAATAGTAAACCAGAGGTTTTAATTTACTCTTTTTTTTAATTGCATTGTTATATTTTTAAAAAACATAACTCAACTTCAAAATTTAATAAGATCTCACTTTATAGTTTTATACTTTTAGAGTAGAATCCCAGTATGTGGTTCGCAACCAATTTTAGTTGCAGTGAATCAAATTTCCCTGTTGTTAACTGTTGATTATATATTTCATATCCTGAAAGTGTTTTAGTTTTGTTAATTTCAATTAAGAATTTTTAGCAAGGATTTGCTATCTTTCAATCTTGATACTGAAGGATTGATTTACTTTCTGTGAGAGAATGCTTAAAAAAAATTTTTCTTATTTTATAAAAAATGTAGCTTAAATGTTGGGTTCAAACTTTGAATTGATTTTGATAGGTCTACTTTGCTTTATCCATAGTTCCTCATATTATTTCGTTCCAATATTAGTTCTATGATTTTAATTCATTTTATATATATATATATATAACGTTTCACGATGAATCACAAACACAGAACTAAGGAACAAACACACTTACTGTCTCTAATTTTTGGTTAAAAATCCAGACAACCGAAGTTAGATCCAGCTGATCTAATTTCGGTTGGGTCTCCAACCGTCGCTTCACAAGTGCTGTTGGTGTCCCTTTCTCAACTCTCCTGATGACGGTTCAACCGAAAATTAGAGACAGTAAGTGTGTTTGTTCCTTAGTTCTGTGTTTGTGATTCATTCTGAAACGTTTGTTGTCCTTTTGGATCTAATCATCCCTTTATACTGGTTAAAATCGATGTTACGTCACTGTGTACCATATTGATCACGATGAGAGTTTAAATTCGATTCATAAATTTCTGAAATGGGTTTACTGTGTGGACTGTACAAAATGTGACTCATTCTATATGTGGACCTGACTGCCCCGTTACTTAGCCTCCATTTGAATGGTCATAGACCATTCCGTTGGTCAACACAGTAAGCTGCCTGTTGCCACCCACGCTCATATCCACAACCTTCCTTTCAATGTGTGCTTTAACGTTGGAATTTTGAGACACTCTCCTATGATGACATCTGAACAACTTTAAGGATTTTTGATGAAGCCCTTATTTGGTTGTTAGGTAGCAATTCCCCCGGTAATTTAATAATAATTTAATGAGATGGCTTTCCTTATTTTATTATGTTAACTTTTTTCGTTATAGTTTTTTGTTTCTTTATTAATGCGTTTTTTATTGTTCACACTGTTTCACTGTGAACAGTTACTTTTTACCTGATTTTTTGTGTTATATTTGGAAAGATGAAAATGGAGAAAAGAGAGAAGAGAGGAGCTTTTCTCTATTTCCTGTTTACGTACGGTTTACTCTGAAACATATATATATATATATATATATATATATATATATATATATATATATATATATATATATATATATGTTATATATATATTTAACATATATATGTTATATATATATGCTGGTATGGAGAAATGCGGCCGTCGCCTCTGCCTTACCTGTCCTTTAGTTAACCCTTCACCTTTCTTCTCCTCACCAACCAACTCTTTCCGCGTCCCACCTAACACCTCCTGCTCATCCAGGAATTGCGTCTACCGACTGAACTGTAGACAATGTGGAGCATTCTACATTGGTATGACTTCTACCAAGCTCAATGAGCGTTTGAACAACCATAGAGCTTCGGTCGGTCAGCGCAAACAGCTTCCTGTAGCTATCCATGCCAACAGCCATAACCTTTCTTTTAATGACTGCTTTTCTGTTCAAATCATTAAGCTAGTGACCACTGATGACCGTAGTTTGACATTAAGAGCGTCTGAGGAGGCCCACATATGGTTATAAGGGGCCCGATCAGATCCCGGTTTAAATCAGAAGCGTTAACTTTTATTTGTTTTTCCTTTTATTTTTAACTTATATATTCATATTCATATATATATATTTTTTTTATTATTTTATTATTATATATATATTTTTTTTTTCCTTTTTTTATTATATATATTTTTTATTTTATTTATTTTTTTATTTTTTTTTTTTATTATTTCCTTTTTTATAATTTTTAATTTATAATTTTTAATTTTATAATTTTATCTATTGTTTTTGCTTTCTCCGTTCTCCGACGTTTAGTGCCTAGCTCCTTTTTTACGCTAGTGCTGCTCTCTTCGGTTGACTCTTTATTTCTTCATTCGCGCTCCGTTCTTCGACGTGGGGAGATCTCTCTCACTTCGTCCTCTCTACTAGTCTACTCTCCTGATGACGAACAACAGTTCGAAATATTGAATTCTGTAAGTTTTCTTTGTATTCTCTTTTCTGTGTCGTGCTTTGTGTAATTTAAATTTTTATAGTCCTTGTGGACCGTTTCTTATTTTTAGTATATATATATATATATATATATATATATATATATAATCTCCAAAAATTGTTCTTGACCTCTTCTATTCTATTCTATATTTTGTTATTGAGGGCTAGGTCAAATAAAAGAAAATAAACTCCTTCCTAGGCCGACGTTTCTATGTATTTGTACATCATTTTCAGGGCTCAAATTAGAGTAAGAACTATAATACATTTACCAAAACAATCTACAACTCACATACATTGTGTTAGTTTTCTATGTGAGTTGTAGATTGTTTTGGTAAATGTATTATAGTTCTTACTCTAATTTGAGCCCTAAAGATGATGTACAAATACATCGAGACGTCGGCCTAGGAAGGAGTTTATTTTCTTTTATTTGACCTAGCCCTCAATAACAAAATATAGAATATAATATATATATATATATATATATATATATATATATATAGAGTTAAAAACAATAAAATAAATAAAAATTCTTAAAAAAATATATATAAACATATATGGAGAAATAAACTATAAAGTAACAAAATATTAAACAATAAGTATGAATGTCACAGTTAAATAACTGTACAATCAAAGGAATTTCTACAAGATATCAGTAATTATACTATTTACTATATATAAATTTCATGTATTCTTGCAGGTTTATTAGAGAATTAGAGAAAAAGAAGAAATTACTTAGAAACTACTCGCAGAATATCGATACTTTAGAAAAAGTTGCTGGCATAGAAAATGTTGTCGAGTGCCATGGTAAGCCACTTTCAATTTCATTAATTTAAATTGTTTAATTATTGCTGCTTTTTGATTTAATTAGAAAAAATGTTAGCAGTCCTCTTGTAAATATTGAATTTAAAATCTATAAAAGTTGATGAAAAATATTTTATATTGGTTTGCTTGACTTTCTCATCAGTAGAAACATTATTCCAAATATATCATTGTGGTTAGGTTGTTTCAGAAGTTTCAAGTTAGACAACTCACTGCCATTATTAATATTCAGGAGTAGTTAATTATATATATATATATATATATATATATATATATATATATATATATATAAATATTTCACATAAACACGTGAAACAACAATCAATGATCAAACCACAATAAGAAATGGGAAAACAAGACTAAGATCTTTCAACCGTAACAAGCGGTCTTCGTCAGAGTCAAAAACCCAACTGAACACTAGATGCAGAAAACTTCTGGTGAGGAGTTGAGAAGAGTGGGAGGGAAGAGTGGTATTTAAAAAAAAAAAAAAAAAAAAAAAAAGGTGAAAGCGCAGGAAAGGACTAATGTCCAGAAAGGGATGTTTGGGGAAACAAAGGAGTACAGTAAGAAAAAGTAAAGAACTATCCGCTAGCTGTCAACCCTCTTTGAAGAGGCTATTGCCCTCGTGACGTGATGATTCGTGATGATATATATATATATATATATATATATATATATATATATATATATATATATATATCAATGATCAAACCACAATAAAAAAAGGGAAAACAAGACTAAGATCTTTCAACCGTAACAAGCGGTCTTCGTCAGAGTCAAAAATCCAACTGACAACTGACGTTAGTTGGGTTTTTGACTCTGACGAAGACCGCTTGTTACGGTTGAAAGATCTTAGTATTGTTTTCCGTTTTCTTAATCAATTATCAAACCACAATAAGAAATGGGAAAACAAGATTAAGATCTTTCAACAGTTAGTTGGGTATTTGATTCTGACGAAGACCGCTTGTTACAGTTGAAAGATCTTAGTCTTGTTTTCCCATTTCTTATTGTCGTTTGATCACATATGTATATATATTACTCAATACCATTTTATTTTTTTTTTAATTCATTTCTTTGACTGTGTAGTATCATTTAATGGTAGTATATATTTTATATACGTTATGTTTGGTTCATTCAGAGCACCTCTTGTAATTTGGATGATTATATCTCAATATAAAGTTCAGTGCTTATTTGTTAATAAATTGTTAAGCATTTGAGGTGGCTTTTATTGTCTGCAACTCCTTACATCCCTGATTTATCTAAAATAGAGTGATTCTTATTTTGGAAAAATCTCGATTTTTTTTTTTTAGTGCTCCTCCTAAATCAAAGTAGAGGTCAACTTTGATTAATACCACCAATATTAAGTGTATATAACAGTCACATTTATATATAAATATATTAATTAAATTAGACAAAAGAAATAAATTATATGCAAATAAGAAATCAAGCATAGAACAACATCGTCTTACCTAAGAGATTGGTAAATACAAGAAAAGGGAGACTTTAGAGGTGGATGAAGATACGATGGGACATGGAACCTACCGTAACTTACACTCTAATGTTTACTATATAACTTGGTTTAATTCTTTTTCTTGCTTTAAATTGTATTCTTCACTTAATTAAAACTTAATGTAAAACTTAGCATACTATGTTTGTACAGAAGGAGATTTTTTTTTACTTTTGTAATTGTAAGTTTACTCACTTTCATTACTATTACTATGCGACGCTTCATCGTACGTCGTATCTCGAGTAAACTTCGTACATCCAGACGAATTTTTGGTTCGAAATTGACGTCGTATGTCGGAACGTTTGTAAGTAGAGGTGCCATTGCTCTCTTTTTTTTTTTTAGTATAGAGTAAACAAAATATAGTCAATATTTCAATACTGATAGTTTACTTAATATAGGATACAGGTTATATTTTGGTTGAAAGCTCTTCTAATAATTGATCTCTTTGTTAAAGGTTCCTTAGAAACTGCAACGTGTATTAAATGCAATCATAGAGTAAAAGCAGAAGAAATTAAAGAAGACATTTTTAAGCAACAAATTCCATACTGTCCAGTTTGCGACTCCGATACTCTTCCTGGTAAATATTAATTTTTCATTCTTAATTTTCGTTGTTTACAGTTGTTCAGACTTAAAGTATATCTCCAGAGTTACCTAATATTAAAATTAGTAGTAATACTTACCATAACAAGTTGTGCATTTGCTGTAGAGGTGGACCAGTTTCGGGTTCTGTTTCCCACCTTGAAGAGCAACTGATTTGTGGATTTGGTTTCTTGTTTATGTAACATTAGGCTGGAATGGTAGTCACATATTCCCGAGTAAGGATTATTTAATGAGGGCAGTTTCATTTAATTTTGATTGTTATATATTGTAGCAAGTTCAAATTCATTAAATATCTGACAGAGTTTAATGCAGTGTAAATACTATTTATTTTCATCTTATCTACTATGTGGTTGATGTACTTTGAAGTTATCTATCAATAAGAGTTGATTTTGAAAGTGGACAAAGTCCAAAACTTGTGAAACACGCTATATAACATACAAATCTAAGACAAATTTAAATAGTTATGATTTGTACACTCGACCCTTGACTTTCTGTACTAATAGAGACTTGTGAAACACGCTATATAACATACAAATCTAAGACAAATTTAAATAGTTATGATTTGTACACTCGACCCTTGACTTTCTGTACTTATAAGAGACTGAGACAGGTCCGCAAATTGGTAACTCTGGTAAGTGATAGCCTAATGGTGCATAGGGTAGGCTAAGTGGTTGACAGCATGCCAAGACAAAACCTCACTAAAACTTTCTAGAAGGGCAAGATGTGAATAGCTCCAAAGGCTGATAACGACTGGCTTAGCGTTCAAACAGAAGCACTCAAACAGTGTTGCCAACTTTCGGATGAAAGGCAGACAAGGAAGATAAAGAAATTGAAAATTCTAGTTTATATATATATATATATATATATATATATAATAAACTAGAATTTTCAATTTCTTTTATATATATATATATATATAATATATATATATATATATATATATATAAAACAAACACTTTTTCTTCTTCTCGGAGTTTGGTCAGGGTAAATATATGGAATCACCTTTTTGCCAACGTTTCGTCTTTATTTTAAGACATCCTCAGGGCTATAAACTAACAAACAAAAAAAAAACAATAAACAATGAACATTTGTCATTTCTACTTTAGAAACATCATAAACAAATTGAAACAAAACTTACTCAAGGCTGGGTTCTGTTACATTACAACAACCGTTAACTGTCATTACATGTGCTGCTCCAAGCGACATATTATTGAAACACTGTTTTTTTAGTACAATCATATATATATATATATATATATATATCCACTTAAAATTCGAAAAAACGATCCAAACTGGACGCAAATCAGTTCACAAACGAAGAAAAGCAACACACAGAGAAAGAGACACACTTACAAACTCAAATTTTCGGATGATCCGTCTTCAGGAGAAAAGAGAGAAAGGGCGACCAAGCACGCCGGAAACACAACGGCAGGAAACCGTCCCGGCAACCGACCGTGCTGCCACACGCGCCCGGTTCAGGAAGTAATCCGGGTTTGATAATAATAATTGAAATTTGATAATAATAATAAAAATAAATATATTTTATTTTTATTTTATTTATTTATATATATATTTTTTTATTTAACATTTATTTATTATTTTTAATTTATTTAATTTATTTTATTTTATTTTATTTATTTTTATTCCTATTTTTTAAATTGCTTTAATTATTTATTTATTTTATATTATTACTTTTATTTTTAATTGTTCTTATCCTTGTATTTTCATTTGTTTCTCATCGCCTTACCAACTCTGTCATCTTCCTTTTTCATGCTTTTAGGTATTTTTCACGGTATTCCTTTTTATACTTCATTTATCTTCCTGCTGTTTATTTTGCCTTCAATCAACCAGAACTGCTTTTCTTAATTCTTAATTTTAATTTTAATATTAATTTTCTTCTGATCGTCTCTACTTCATTACTTCCTGAACCGGGCGCGTGTGGCAGCACGGTCGGTTGCCGGGACGGTTTCCTGCCGTTGTGTTTCCGGCGTGCTTGGTCGCCCTTTCTCTCTTTTCTCCTGAAGACGGATCATCCGAAAATTTGAGTTTGTAAGTGTGTCTCTTTCTCTGTGTGTTGCTTTTCTTCGTTTGTGAACTGATATATATATATATATATACATAGATTTACCCTGACCAAACTCCGAGAAGAAGAAAAAGTGTTTGTTAATATTTTGTGGTCAAGAAAACAGTAGCGTATATATATATATATATATATAGTTCAATGTACATAAAGAAACATAGAGTAATTAAAAGCACACACTTACTGTCTCTAATTTTCGGTTGAACCGTCTTCAGGAGAGATAACAGATGGAAACCAAGTGCACTGGTACAGAGACAGTTGGAGCTCCCTATACCAGTCTCCCTCTTGGCTTTTGGTTTCTCTCTCTTATATCTCCTGAAGACGGTTCAACAGAAAATTAGAGACTGTAAGTGTGTGCTTTTAATTTCCCTATGTTTCTTTATGTACATTGAACTGTATTTGTCCATTTCGGATCGTATTTTCATCAAAAAAGTATATATATAAAATAAATTCAAAACGAAGGAAACACACAGAAAGACACAGACATAACTCGGATCGATATTTCGACCATCGTCGTCATCAGGAGGTGTGAAAATAAATAAGTAAGTAAATAAATAAATAATAAATGTGAAGATAAAATTTTTTATTTTATCTAAAAAGTCCGCTGGACCGTTTCTTTTAATTGTGTTATTTATATGTATATTTAGATTACCACCAGGGAAACCATCCACAAAGGATGGTTTCATTTACTTTAGCACAATACACTTAGTTTAAATAAACACTATGATTAACACATAATGAACAAAAAAAGATAGTTTACTTAAAGGGGTATTATCTAGTTTACTCGGTATCACTCTGCCCTCATTGTGAATTACCATGTAACGAATTCCTGGAGTGGTGGTGCCCAGCTTTTTTGGGATAGTTTGTCTACTTGTTGAGGGCTGGCAACAAGTGGGTGGAGTAAAAACCAAAGAGGTGGTCTCCATGGTAACAAGTGGTAAACAGTAGAGAAAAGGCGGAATATAAAGTAGAGACTTATAGAGTTTTGGTGGTGTATTTGTGATGAATTTGGCCAAATAGTTTTGGAACTGGTTGTATAGGAGTCGTACCTTCTTGCAGGAGGATATTACTGTATCAATACACGACTTTGATATTCTTGTTTTGTCTGTTTAAAAAAAGTAGGTAGGATATACTTATAAGTGTAAGAGAACTGGGCTGTAACAATCGTGGCGTTGTGCCAAAACTTACAATTGCCCAATATATTGTTACATACCAATACCCTGATGATAATTTATGCTATTCAGAAGAAAAAAAAAAGTACGGGAGCTCGAGGATCGATTGTACGTGTAGACTTGACTTTTCACCTTATTTGTCTGACAATATTTATTTGTTTTCTTCTTTTTTTTTTTTAGAATCAGAAAGAGGAATTATGAAACCTGATATAGTGTTTTTTGGTGAAGAAATGCCTAAAAAATTCTACGATTCCATGGATAATGATGTAGAAAAGTGTGATTTACTCATTGTCATCGGATCATCTCTCAAGGTTCAACCTGTTTCAATTATTCCTGGTAAATATTTAAATTATTTTACCTGATAAATTAAATTTTCAGTATATGGAAATCCTGATTTACATAACAACTACCTTAACTGTAATCTATATACCTATTCAATTTATTCGTTTAGTTATAACTAATTGTTTTCTTAGAACATCGAAATCCTCATTTACATACAAATTACGGAACTTACTTTCTTTGCCTGAGTTTGGCTTCTGCTGCATAAAAGGTGTTAACTCTTTGTTTCAGATTCATTACCGAGGAAAGTTCCACAAATTTTAATTAATAGAGAAAGACTGCCTAGAATGAACTTTGATATAGAATTATTGGGAGACTGCGATATTATTATTGACCATATATGTCGGTTGCTGGGAGAGGAGTGGAAAGATATTTGTTGCAGAGAAGCCCCTTTGACTGATGCCACCAACCTGCTGATGAGTGAACAATCTCTTAATGACACCAATGTGTAAGAATTCTCATTATATTAGTTATGCTTGAAACACAAAGGAATTGTTAGAAACAAATTTAAAAAAAAATACACAAGATGTATTATGAAAGACTGGCTAGAAGTTTAACCTGGCTGTAGAAAAAGATATGCGTAACAACTACATTATGGAATCTCTATTTTTTAGCTTAAGCTTTATATTCTATGAGAGATATTTCGTAAATTACTGGTATGAATAGTCCTTGTAGACTATATTTAGATAGAAGAGAAAAAGGAATTTAACCTTCTTTTTTTCAAGCTTTCCGATAATTAGATGACGTTATTAAAGAAAAATTTTCGAATAATTTTTTAGACCCAAAATGTTTAATTGACTATGTATTTTCAGAATTTTTCCAACGTTTATAAATTCTTCGATATTGATTACTTTACAAGTATAAACGAAGATACGTTCTGAAAACTCTTCTACATGATACTAATCGAAATGTTATTAACTATACCAGTTTAATTCATAAATAGAGTTCAGTTTGTTAGTAGAATTGAGCTAAAAAGAATTGAGCTGTTATTTTTGAAAGTGGTATAAGTCCAATTTTTTAAAAAAAAAAGTGAGTTAACGGTAACTTTAGTAAGATATAACATCACTCGAATAGATTAACATTTCCCGATGTTTTTAAATTAACTCAAATGCAAACCCTTAATTATCTCGATACATGAAAAAAATGGACTTATACCACTTTCCAAAATAACTGCTCAATTGTCACTGGGAGTGTGGTTCGTTAAAGAAGTGGGAACATCACGACTTTGTATGCATTTGTGCTATTATATAACAAAATTTCACAATAAACAAGTAAAATAAAGAAATCTAGAAATCAGAAGAAAAACTAGAAGGAAGACCGTTTTTTACGGTTGAAAGATCAGTATTTTTCTAATTTCTTCTTGTCGTTTGGACGTTAACACTATTATGTATGAACTAATCATTCAAGATTTATTACATGTATCCATGTTAATTTTTCAATTAACATCAGTATCTATTTTTATTAAACATTTTATTCCTTAATTATTTTTCAATTTTGAGCTTAAAAATAACTATATTACATATAGCCGAAATAAAAATATATACGTAATTGTAGTAATCCCTTTATAAAACTTTTTCACAGAAATTTAAATAATCCAAGTTTAGTTTAAACTTCTGTGAAGTATATATGTTAAAGTTGGATTATTTTACAATAAACTTAGGTACTCAATTAAACTTGGATTGTTTTAAATGAACCCGAAACTGTTATAGTTTTCTGTGGTCGGTGTGGTTCAACAGGTAGTATGTGACTTTGCTTTGCATACGGAATTTTGAATGTTTGAATTTTGGGTCGAGATCCTAAATTTTTCATGACATAATTGTAGATTGCGTGCATTCTATCCCTCGTTTTTCCTTAAAATCCCTCTTTCACTCGTGTAAAGATGAGTGATGTAAACGTTTAGGACTCCCCATGTAGAATCAACCCAGTAATGTAACTCTCCTAAATCTAAAACGGATGAGGCAAAAACAATGCTCTCAAAGTGAGAGCCACTTAAGAAAGTTAAGGGCTTTAGAAATAAAGAAATGACTATATATACTTATTAGTTAAAATAATTGTATTAGTGATCTAAACTTAATGTCTAGGGCGAGTAAAGAGAATGAAGCTATTAGCACGACTGAGGAAGAAGTGAAATGTCAGAAGATTGGTAGTAGGCAGCAAGGAGGAAGTGGGGACGACTTTACGAGGCACACGTCTATGGACTCTTCGAGAGACAGTGGAATCGGAGAGACAAGTAACTCTGCCTCAGGTTGTCAACCCTCCACTTCTCTGGGCCTTCTGGATGAAGTGCCAAGTAAGTGCTGTAAACGGCTTTATGGTTTCTAATTTGCCACTATGGGTGTTAAACAAAGAACATGTTAAGATTTATAATAAGTTGTATCATTGTCGACCATATAGTTCTTTTAAAGGATTGTGGTGAGTTGTTAACGATGTACGAGGTGTGTAAATAAAGTAGTGAGACTGATTTTTTTTTTTTAAATTTTCTATTCAAATATAATTACAATGTGATATTGTCACCTTCAAAATAGTTCCCTTCGGAAGCCACACAGCGCTGGAGACGGTCCTTCCAATCATTGTAGCATTGCTGGAACTCGGATTCTGGAATGGCCTTCAGCTGGTCGGTTACAGCAGTTTGTACTCGTAAACATCAATCAGTGTCTTACGACGTTTCAATATTTATATTCATTTTCATTGTAAATATTTATTGACATTTTAAAACCGTAATCAATAAATCTCAAAAATAGTGCAGAATATAAACAGTATTTGACATAATCATAAATACCTTGAATGTTGCTTGGTTACTTCAAAATAGCATGGAATTTAACTAATGGTTGACAGCCCTAAAAAGTACTTTGAATTCTTGACCTGAGTAGTTAGTATTTGTTAGCATTGTTAACGATTGTCATCAACCATTAGTTATAAATTCCATGCTATTTTGAAGTAACCATCCCAAATTCAAATTCAAAATAGTAAATTTTACTACTTCGCCAGAATGTTATTTCAATTTTCAAACTTTCTTTGGAATTTCCTTGCTCTTGGTTTACTGGTTGAGATAGTAAGTGCAACGTCCTAATTCTGTTGTTCCTACGTACAACAGAATTATTTAAGTTACGGTTATTTAGTAATTGCACGTAAAATTAATTTACGAATTATTGTTTTTGATACTTAAAAATTTAGTATCAAAACTGCTTTCCCTTGTCCTTTGAACAAGTACTCTCCATTTTTGGAAGGTGAATATTATATCACTCTATACGTTTATATGTTTACCATACTATACATATAAACTATACTATAGTTTATACTATAGTATAAACTATACTATACCATAATCTAGTTTAATACTATACATATATTACTATACGGTATATGTTTAATTGTTGTTATTCCAATTGCACATTACATTTAATTTAAAGATACTAGTTATTCGAAATGCATTTTTATTTATAAAACTTTAAATGGTATTTTTCTTTAATTACTCAACATATTTTTAAAATAGATTAGTTTAAACTTGTTAAAAGTTTAATTATTATTGGGAATCTTTTGTTTCTAATGAAAGGAATAATTTAACCCACTTCATTTGGGTTACAAATTTTATGTCACTGTGATAATCATGTGTTGACCTAGGAGATACCTGTCAGATAATCATTTCTTACTGTTTAATAACATGTTTATAGAATTCCCCAGGGTGTACTAACATATTCTATCGATTTACCTTTTGAACCAAGGGTTATATGTAACAATTTTATGGTTGGTTAGAAAATTTAATTTTTTTTTTTGTATGATTCCCCATTGGAATATTTATTAGTTGTATAGTCAACCGCTATATGTTATTTAATCATTAATTGAAATTATAGAAAAAGACTCCACACGTACTGTGGAGACTTGGTCTTATTTGGAGATTAATACTCCACATAATGGAGAATTAGTCTTTATGTGGAGACTAAGACTCCTTATAATGGAGATAGTCAGTCTTTATATAAAGACTAAGGCATCACATGATGGAGACTTAGTCTTTACGTCAATCCTTTTTCAATATTATCCAGTACGATTACAATATTCTAAATAACTTTTTTTTTTTGTACAACTTGAATACTTTTAAGTTACGAGTGAATTTGATTCGTACATTTGTCGTTCGCAGTGGTGATTTTACTTCTTTTCATTCATTCAAGATTTTTAATTAGTTTTAAATAATAATTATCTACTTATTAATAGAGATAGAAATAATTTTATCTCTTTCCAATTCATAAAGAAATTTACATAATGAAGAAAATATAAATTCCATAGTTTTAGGAAACTGTGCTCAACCGGTTTTGAACCCTGGCGATCTTCATCAGTAACTTTTGTGTTGGTAGGGTTCGAAAGCGGTTGAACACGTATAGCCAAGATACATATAAAACGGGTATAAATAATTGTAATTGTACTTACATTCGTCTTGCTGGTTTTACTAGTTTTAATTCCTTAAGGATTTTTATTAGTACTAAATGGATAATGGAGATCTAAATGAATTAAAATTACTTTAATAAATATTTTTGTATTAATAGACAGAAATAATGTTTTATCACTTTCCAATCTATAAAGAAATTTACTTAATGAAGAAGAAATGATTTTAAACGTACATTTTTTTTTTAATTTTTCAGAAGACGCTTTCTTCAAAATAAATAAAAGGTGTTTCGTGTTCCCTGGGGCAGATGTTGATCTGAAGAGTATTAAGTTATTGGACCGTGTGACGTCAGGAGAGCAAGTTGTTAATAATGAAAAGTAAAATAAATTGTAATTTAAACTTATTTGTTTTCAATCAGCTCTTGTTGATGGAGTACTGTTCTCTTTTTTTCTAAGTTAAATTTCGTTATATAACTAAAATAACATTGATTTTTAAATTATGCTTTTCGTAAATTTTACTTTCTCTTTTATATGCTTTTTACTAGAAGTATCATTTCCTGAAAGAGTCCTTTTAATTTTTTCGTCATGAGTTTCTTATTTAAATTTTTTATTTTGAAATTGTAACTGTAGTGTCCTATTAGAACTCATTTGAATTCCTTTTATGTTTATTTCCTATGTTTTTGTATTATTCTTTGCATATTTAGCTGTTATTTATTATATAATATTTGTCTATGTATATTTCTTTTATAACTAGTACATTATATTATCACTTGTTATTGTCACAGCCTCGTTGTGATAATTTTGATTTTGGTTGATCAGTTTGCCCACTACTAATCGTGAATTTTTTCGTTGAATAATGTAATTATCCGTTATTTATCTTTCTTCTTTTTTTTATTTGTTGTCTCTTTTAGTCTTGAAATAAACAAAACCTATTTTTGTATGTCATTTAGGTACTTCCATTACCTAAAACATTAGTATCTCTTAATTCACTTCTCTGAACCACCAGAAATTCAAAATCAGTACACTGTTTCATATGAAAATGGAAGTATTTAATTTTGAAAATTTGAAATAAAAAAAAAATGTTTCAGTTAAATACAAAAATTAATCGGAAAGTAAATTTATAATTTTTTTTTTATCAATGATGTATTTTTGGCGTTAGTACTCATATAAAGAATGAGTGTCTTTTTTTTATTCCGAAACGCATTGTTTTGACTTTTATACACGCGTTTCCACAATGCCATACAATTAAATACGGATATCCGAATGTACGTATATTAAAGTTGAACGCATGATAATAACTCCCAATAACAACTTAAAATAAGTAATATTGAAGTGTTAAGAGTACCTCGGATACTCTTCTTGTATTTTGACTCTTATTGTTAATTACAATTAGTATTGTCTTTTGTTAAGAGTTGCTTAATTATTCATAAAAATAAAATTGACAAGCTATTAAGGCTAAGAAAATGCAAAATATGATTGATTATTAAATTAAAAATAACTATACATAAAAATATTCAAGTTGATCTATAAAACTTCAATACTGCCGTATATTTTATATTGTAAGCCTGTAAAATATGCTAGTAAGTAGGTCAAATAATGCGCCCTTCAACTTTTATATTTGTATATGGATATCTGTATATAATTATCGCACTCATTCTTCATTTGTAGCACTGTTAATGAATGATGTATTTATGTGTCGAACGATTAAATAAGAGTTCAATACCTTGCCAATAATATATTAATATATATTTATAAACCTGTTCAAACAAATTAATTTAAATCACTTAAACTACCTTTGTTAAGACACTCCTGCCTAAAAGATTTTTTTGTTAATAATTTAGTTCATTACTGTGATAATTCCAGTAATAAGCTCCAAATAAATTGAAAGTTCTTTAGTAATCTGTTTATATATTTGTTAATAAATATAGTTGAAGTGGAATATTGCTATGAAAATATAAAATGAAGAAAATGTGATCTTTTTATGAATCCTTGAAAACACCTGTTTAATTATTAGATTCAGTAAGTATTTTTTTTTTCGTTTTGCTTTTAAAAGATTTTAAAATATTAACTTTCAAAACTTACGAGTGAATTATTTTCATATTTCTTTTAATTTTTTAATGGATGTGTTTAGTAAATACTGATAACAAGCAATTGATGAAAATATAAGGTCATAAATAATTATTGAAACTCGCTGTCAGTACCGAATTCAGTGGTACCTCGATTTACAAATTTAATTCGTTCCGGGACCGACTTCATATAGAAATGGTCGTATGTTGAGACTAATTTTCTGATTAAACTACATTGTAATTCGATTAATCTGTTCCAGAGCCCAAAATCTTATGACAAATCAATAATAAATGCTGTCATTAACTTGGTATAAATAACAGTTAAACATACATATAAGTAGAAATTAATTAAATTAGTCAGATTTAAAACAAAAAAAATCTATATATAAATAAGAAATAACTAAATTTAATAAACGGTACACAAGGACTATATACAAAACCTTGTAGTTTAAAGTTTTATAGTCCTAGTGGACTGAAGCATGTAATTTAAACTTAAATAAGAAATAAAGCATAAAACCCACCTTACCTTAGATACTAGCGAAAAAAGTCGGAGAAAACAGAGGGCCTGGAGGTATAGGAGGCTACAAGGAGCCTAGGAGGGTACCGTAACTTACACTGTAATTTACACTATGTAATTTATTTATTGTATTTTTTTTTGTTTTAAATGTTATGATTCACTTAGTGTAAAATAATTTATAGCTAACTCTATTTGTACAGAAGAAGCATTTTTTTACTTTTCTTTCAAATTTTCACCTTGTTCTTCACTTTCACTCACTTCAGAAATTTTTTCTTTGCTTCATTTCCATTCATTTCATTACGATGGCTATGCAACGCTTCATCGTGCATCATATCTCGACCAAATCTTCCAATATTAAAACGAATAGTGGTTCGAAAATAATGCTGTATATCGAAATGTTCCTATGTCGGTACGATCGAAAGTGGAGGTATCACATTAATCATAAAAAACGTTTTGATAAATTGTTACCAAAAGTTTACTATAGTTAGTATGAATATATGAAAATAATTTTATTATTGATTAATATTTTTTAATCAATATTAACCATCTTTGTTTAATGTTAATTAAAACGAACCTTGATTTAAAAAAAATACAGTTTTCTTGTTATTTTAATGATTTTTGTCTCGTAATGTTTTATTTATTCACTCTAAAAATAAACTTGTTATTAAGACTTGTGATGACTTAATTTTCAGAAATTTTAATATTCATTGTGAAAAAAATTCATTAAAATAAATATTAGAAAATATAGAACATTGATGAACCCCGTTACAAAAAAAAAGGTACTGACAAGACCTTTCTGTCTATTGATTCTGAAAAACAATTGATTTAGATTTTATGTGTGATATATACATGTATATAACAAGATTTGGAAATAAACACGTGAAATAAAAATCAACGCCTAAACGGTAAGAAATTAAAAAAAAAATTACTTATGATCTTTCAATCAAAACAAGCAATCTTCTCAGTATCGGTATAACTTTGACGAAAACAGCTGTTTTGTTTGAAAGAGTTTGGTCATTTTTCTGATTTCTGGTTTAGTCTTTGATGTACATGTAAATGTAGAAATCCTAAATTTATTATATGTCATATTAACATTCAAATGATGTTTTTAGTCGTATATCTCAAGTCCATGACAACAAAAATTGTTATTATTTAAGGATTTTTTTTTTTTTTTTAGTATTATACGAGCTATTTCTATTTTCATTTTGAATTTATTTTGTAATAACTTGACATTGATTGATGGAAAATAGGTAATTTATACAGGGTATCAAGAGGTGTTTGGATGACTTTAGTGAAAATATATTAATACCGAGTATTTAGTGTTGAAAATTGTATTAATAATTAAAAATTTTAATTCTTGAAAAAATAAATTTAACGTGTATTCCTATTATGTGTATTACTGTGGTATGAAGATAAAGATTGTTTCTGCAGTTCCTAAACGTTATACAAAGATATCTATTAAAAAAATCTGGAGTGGCCTACACTCTACTTTACTATAAGTAACTCAATGTCAAATTTCTTGAGTATATAAAACATAACGTATCATTTAAGCATAACATAAATATCTAAATGGGATATAATTATTAGCATTGCATTCGTGAGGTAGTACAGATAGTGATTGAAGGACATATCAATTTATAAGCTTATTTTTGTACATCACAAATAATTTATTATTTGCAAACAATTTCATTAGTATAACTACAGCAGTAATATCAGTTTTGAAAAACCAATGTGAACATTTCTTGAAACGAAATATTATCCTACAAGAGAACATGGCTATTGTTCAAATAGCCAGTAGATTTCTTACATCGTTTACTTAACATCCTTCTACATTGAATATTAATGTAAAATTTTCAAATTTAAAACAGTAAAATACCCTTTTTTTCTCTGAAAAACATCTTAAACAGCGAAGAAAATGTTGTTTTAAGGTGATTTGTTAATTAAAGATGTACGATAATTACAGTTATTAATCTCTAAACGAAAGATTTATATTTTGAATTATCTTTTACATTTTTGGTTTTTAACAGAATTATTATACTGGGAATTTTATGGCTTCTTAGTATTTAATAAGATCATTTTCCTTCCCCTTTGTCAAATAACATATATACGATTTTTTTTTTAATGAGTGTTATCATTTACCTGCACAATATTATTCCTCTTACATCTCTTATAAGTCAATAATATATTTTCATTTTTCCATTAGAAATATCAATTTTATCTCAGTGGATTCGCTCAAAAAATTTCTAAGTCATTGTAAACAATGTAAAAAAATACAAAAAATTCGACAAGTATAGCAGGTGATCTCTTAGTCTAGGATAAACAAAGAGTTTTTATATCGTTATTGCTCTTTTCCGTAATTGAAACTTCATGATTTTTTTTTATGAATTGCTAATTTTTTGTTCCATTTTTGGTCAAATTTTCATAATTTTTTAACGAGCCGTTTAGCGTCAAAAAAACATTTTCTGAAAACACAAATCGTACTCTAACGCCCCTTTAGCGAATGTAATTTTAGAAAAAAATATCTCAACTCATTGTCCATATAATGTTCTATTTATAGGCATAGTTTCATTCTTGTCCGTCAAACAGTATGGCTTGTATCGCTCTCACAAGGTTTGAGATTGATTTATAAGTCAAAATTTGTACATTTTATTGAAAAAAAAATATTTCCTGTTGATATAAAATTTTGAATATATTTTTCGTTTGTTCCATTTGTAACCTCAAAGATAATGTCAAAATCTCAAATTTCTAAGGTTAGTAGTTTAGGAGAAATAAATGTTTTAAAAAAAACGGTTTTTGGCAAAAAAAGTGACTTTCCCATCATGCATAATTCTTCCCAAACAATAGGGATCTTCGTCTAAATGGGGCCCATTTTTGTGTAAAATATCAACTTGATCCATCAAAGATTCTGGACCGTAGCGTGGTAACAAGCAATGCTAACACACGCACCCACCCACGCACCCACACACACACAGACATCATCGTAAAAACTTCATAAAACGACTTCTGGGACCTCAAAACATGTAATTCCGTCAAAATCTCGAGATCGAATTTTTTCACGATCACTATACTTTACTTATAGTAAAGTAAAAAAGTCGTTTCTCCATTGATTTTATTTCTTCCTAATCATTTAGATATTAAACGATAAATGTAATCTTTAGCATTCTCGATTAAATGATGTAGGCATCTGAAAGGAAAGGTTGCCTCGATGAAAGGTGTTCAAATCACATAACCCTAGGCTTTTTATGTTATATTATTCACACGCTGAGATTACATAAATGTTGATATCCTTATTAAAAAAAAAAATAAATAAATAAATGAACTACTATAAATAGTTTTACAAGAAAATTCGCTTTTTAAGTAAAGTGTATTTTTTATTTGATTCGACAACTGATAAAATATGTTTAGTATTTCACTAAAACAAATAGCACTCTACTCTTTTTCAAGAAGTTAATGATTTTCATCATTCACTGAAAATGTTGAAACATTTTCATCATATTGAATAAAATTAATTTCAAAGAATATTCACACAGGTGGAGGGAATAATTTTCTGCATGTTTTATTAACCACAAAATTAACTTTTTTTTAAATTAGTGTAATTTAAAGTTCAAAAATTGGTTCTGCTGTTTTATTGGAATTTGATATGACGTCATTCATAGGATTATTTATGTAACTATATTTTTTGTAGGAAACTAAATTATAAATCCATTTTCTATATAATTTCAAAAATATTTATACAAATAGGATGTCGTAGGGTAAAAATCTACTTATATGGTCTCCACGTATAAAAAAACTTATTTACTTTTTAAACAGTGTACTTATTTACTTTGTACTATAGATAACTCTCTGGTGTCATTGTATTTTTTAGTTAATGCCTGAGGAAGCTACGTGTTCGAAACGCGTTGTTTATATCATTAAATTTTTATATGTGGAGACCATTTCAGTAGATTTTTACCCTACAGTGAGTAAATACCACATAATAACTGATTGCACTACATTAGAAATAGGATGTCGTTTGACATCCAAAAAAAAATTTAATTTTTCTTCGAAATACAAGCTTATATTTGTAATTTCTGAAGTGATCAAATTATACTCAACATAAATAGAAAGTTGTGTGAACTGGTTTATAATTTTGAAATGATTTGAATAGGAATTCAGAGACAATTTAAAAAAATTATTTAAATAGTTAACATTAAATAGTTGTATTGGATTAGTTCATTACCAATTACTCTGAATTGAATGAACTTTGTTTTCGCCAACAAATTACTCATTTTTAATAAATACAATAATTAAGAAAAAACATGAAGCTCAAATTTTTTTCAAATCAATTTTTTTTTCATACTTAGTAACAATCGATTTTTGTTTAATTTATGTTATTTAAAACGCAAATATAATGATAGTTCGTGTAATTGTGACTTTACTGCACTGAAGATGATCTCATTAAATGGAAAGTGCAGGAATCACCAAACTTTCTCAAAACTAATGTGATTATTTGAAAATATATTAATACCGAGTATTTAGTGTAAAAAATTTGTAATTGTATTAATAATTGAAAATTTTACTTCTTGGAAAAATAAATCTAACGTTTAATAATTTGAAATAGCTTCACTTATTTTAATTTGAATCAAAATATGAAAGAGATCATTAATAGTTTTTAATACCTCCATTGTCATTTATTATGTATCTTTGATAAAAAGTAATTAGGAAGCACTTTTCTTAATGAGAAGGTCAAGAAAAAAATTTTAAACATTGTTTGAATTGATAAATATGCATTCAATTAAATTAAGAAACGATGCCGGATACCCCTTTATCTCATCTGGTTAGTATTGCTGTGGTTCATAGTAATGCTGTGCAACAATATAAGGCGATATCCTTCTTGAATTTAACTTGGACTGACCTGTGATCATGTGTTGGACTCGACAATATGTCCATTTATTGTATGTTCATTGCAATTTTTCTTTTTATTTGTTTGAAAAAAAATTTTTTTTTATCAATTTATTCAGTTCACATCTAATATATTTATTAATATATATATAACAGATTCAATAATATATCGACCGTTTGATAGAATAGGTGTGTTCTCTAATCAGGGTTTGGTCAATTTTCCAGGATAAAAAATCAAACTATAGTTGCCAACGTTTCGGTTTTATTTAAAACCTTTTTCATAGGCCTACAAACAAAGGATAATAAGAAATCACATATCAACATCAAACATATACACAATCCATTTTCATATTGTGTATATATTTGATGTTGATATGTGATTTCTTATTATCCTTTGTTTGTAGGCCTATGGAAAAGGTTTTAAATAAAACCGAAACGTT